>JARFJB010000559.1:1335000-1460000 GCA_036346205.1 Vesta saturnalis | reverse complement strand
ATTTGCAGACCTCACTACGCTCGGGCTGCAAATTCGTTTACAAAAATAGGAGCAAATTTGCAGGTTGGGACTACCCTCTTATAACAACGACAAGGGCTAGTGTACTTATATATCAATCTTAATGACACGGCTGTATTAGAAGTACTATAATGGCATTGTGAATAGAAGTGTATCTGATTATTACAACATACATTCAACCTTGCGAATTTGTAGACCTCATTGATCTCGGACTGCAAATGTGTTTGCAGCAAAATTGTATCCCCCTGTAGAACTTGTCACATAAGTATATCTGTTTATGTACTTGTACAGTAAAGGTGCCGTTTTTAAGGTACCTCCACGTACGATTGTTTATGAGAAAACAGTGCAGCCAAGCATAAAACGTAAACTACAAATCGAGCTTGGAGTCACCCCTTTACAACAGTGGGAAGGACGAGTATATGGCTTGGATTTATTGAATTTAGTAAAATTATATTGTGAATATAAACTCATCTGATTAATACGCCATTTATTCAATCTTACGGATTTGCAGAGCTCACTACACTCTGACTACAAATGTATTTGCAAAAAAGTTTGTATCTATTTATATACTTGTAAGTGTTGGTTTAATTTTTATGATGCGTCTAAGTACAGTTGCTTATAAGAAAACAGTACAGCCAAATAAAGCTAATTTACAGACTGAACGTAAAGCCTCCCTTCTAGAATAACGAGAAGAGCGAGTATACGCGGACATCGACTTAATGACCGAGTTTATTCGATTAAGTAAAATCATTTTGTGAATTTAAACTCATCTGTTTATTATGCTAAACCTTCAAGCTTGCGAATTTACAGATCTCACTAACGCAAGAGATTTGATCTTGCGAATTTGCATACCTTACTTCGCTCAGATAGCAAAGGTGTTTATTGCAAAATTTTGTTTACGTGTGAAAACACATAAGTATATCTATTTATACACTTGTACAGTATGAGTTAAGTTTTTAAGATACTTCTAAGAAATGGTCTTCTAAGACATCGATCTTCATGACACGGATTTATAAGATTTAGTAAAATTACATTGTGGATATAAGCTTTTCTTATTATTACGCTACACGGTCAATTTGCAGACCTTACTACGCTCGTTCTGCAAACGCTTTTACGATAAACTTTTTCTCCGTGTAAACATTGTCACATAAGTATATCTATTTATGTTCTTATACGGTATTGGTCTAGTTTTTAAGGTGGTTCCCCGTACGGTTACTTATATCAAAACAGTGCAGCTAAATACAAATCTAAATTACAGACTGCGTGCAGGGCCACCCTTTTACAACAACGAGAGGGGCGAATATACGTGCATATCGATGTTAAAGACGCGGAATATAAACTCATTTCAGTATTATTATACTATACGTTCAATCTTGCGCATTTGCAGACCTCACTATACTCGGACTGCAAATGCTTTTACAGTAAACTCTTATTACCGTGTAAAACTTATCACATAAGTATATCTATTTATATTCTTATACAGTATTGGTTTAGATTTTAAGATGCTGCCACGTACGGTTACTTACAGGTAAACAGTGAAGCTAAATATAAAAGTTAAATTACAGACCGAGCGTAGAGCCGCGCTTTTACAACGAGAGGGCGAATATTAGTGGACTCATCTGATTATTACCCATGATTCAATCTTGCCAAAGTGTCACGAATGACTATTTATAATGAAGTATGGGTTCGGAATTTTTTAAAATAAGGCATCATTATTTAAAAATCTAAATTAGAAGCTGTAGGTTTTGGTACCATTAAAAAAATTTGCCTAATTCATTCCTTTAAAAGGGACGTCCAGAATTAGGTTGACAAACTAGTGGATAATGGAGAATGAAATACGCAGATGCTGTGAATGAAGAGTTGAATGTGAATGAACAGTGTGGAACGAACAAATAAAAGACACTGACGTTGAAAGTGCATGGATAAGCTTTAAAATTATGTTATCAATTGTATCGTGCGGATATGTGGAAGAGTGATTGTAGGTAGACAGAAAAAATGTGCTTGGTGGAATGAGTCGGTAAAAAAGGCAGTAAGTAAGAAAAAAGATGCGTACATGGCAATGATTGCTGCAAAAAATGAGACTGAGAAGAAAAGATTGTATGAGGTGTACAGATTAAGAAACAAAGAAGCGAAGGAGGCAGTGAGAATAAGTAAAGAGAAGGTGATGGCTGTGGAAGGAGAGAAAATGCAGAATGATTTTGAGGGAAACAAAAAACTCTTCTGGAAATGGGCCAAAAATACAAAACGTGGCCCAAAACAAAACGCTGCAGGAGTGATGAATGTTAAAAAGGAAATAGTATGCGACGATTGTGAAGTGAGGAAATGCTGGCAAGAGTATTTCGGAAAGCTGTATAGTAGTGAGGAACGTAAGACTGAAGGGTTAAATAAGGAGAATATAGAAGAAATGATGAATGAAACTGAGAAGGATATTGGAATAAATGAGGTAGAGAAAACAGTAGGGAGGTTGAAAAACGGCAAGGGAGCAGGCGTAGATGAAATAACTGGGGAAATGCTCATATGGTTGCAAAGCTTATACGAAGATTGTGAATTATTTAATGTATGCCTTATGTGTGGAAAAGTGCCGAGTGATTGGAAGAGCGCGATAATTGTACCATTGTGTAAGGGTAAGGGGAACAAGAGTGATTGTAAGAACTACAGAGGAATAAGCTTGCTCAGCGTACCTGGTAAAGTATGTGGAAGAATACTGATTGATAGAGTACGAGAAACTACACAATCTAAGATGTGGGATGTGCAAGGTGGCTTCATGCCAGGGAGATGACGTGTCGATCAGATGGTTGCTCTCCAGCAGGTGATCGAAAAGTGTTTAAAGGTAAAAAGGAAGTTGTACTGTGCGTTTGTAGATCTGGAGAAAGCATATGACAGAGTGAATAGAGAGAAGCTGTGGGAAATATTAAATGAATATGGCGTAAATAAAGGTCTAATAAATGGAATAAGGGCAGTATACAACGGTAGTCGGGCATGTGTTAGGGTGAGAGGAGGTGTGAGTAAATACTTTAATATTGAGCAAGGATTGCGACAAGGCTGTGTGATGTCACCGTGGTTGTTCAATGTATACATGGATAAATGTCTTAGACAAGCATGTAACGATACAAATGGTGTAATGGTTGGCGACGTAAATGTACGACTCCTGGTGTATGCAGATGACACAGTCTTATTAAGTGACAGTGCGGATGAGCTGCAAACCGCTCTGAGGAACTTTGATACAGTCTGTGAGAGCATGGACCTAAAAGGTAAACGTGAACAAAACTAAGATTGTGGTGTTCAATCGGGAAGGTGGAAAGGAGAGTAGAGTATTTACTCTGCAAGATGAAATTGTGGAGCAAGTGGACGAGCTGGTATATCTCGGTAGAATGTTTACTGCAGATGGTACAATTGAGAGCGAGATTGGACGAAGGGTCAATGCTGGAAGGAAAGTGATTGGAAGTATGTGGGCGATAATGAGAAATAAAAGCATGAGCCTAGCTGCGAAACGAGCAATCTATAATGGCGTATTCGTCCCATCAGTACTGTATGGAAGTGAGACATGGGTATGTCAAAAAAAGCAAGAAAGAAAAATAAATGCCGTGGGTATGAGATTTCTGAGAAGCGCATGTGGTAAAATGAGAAGGGACAAGATAAAAAATGAATGCATAATGAGGGAGTGTGGTGAGGAAAAGACGATGATGAATAGATATAAAAGTTGTACATTACGTTGGTTTGGTCACATTGAAAGAATGAACAACACAAGATTAACGGAACAAATATATGTGGGTCAGGTTAGGGGAAAGGCCGGGCTGGTAGGCCGCGTAAAACTTGGCTGAATGTAGTAGAATCTATGATAAAGGAAAGAAAGATAAGGAGTTCTAAAAACAAAAGGGCATGTCAGAGACTATGTATGAATCTTGCGGAAGCTAGGGAGATATGCGGAGATAGGAAAGCATGGCGAAAGATTGTGAATGAAAAATAAATAAGAGGCAGGGATTGTTTTGCCTACCCCGCAAGGGAATGGCGTGAAGGTTAAGTTAAGTTTAAGTTAACTTATAGATGATTTAAATTGTGAATGTTAGCGGCTAAGTTTAAAACACCCTGTATGAAATACAATGAGATGGATATATGGAGTTAACGGGCAAGCGCTTGTTGTTTATTGGTTACAATTTCACGTCACTAGCTCCCTTATTAATGGAGATATCTTTATTCAATGTGGAGTAGGATTTTTTCAAAATTTAAAAAAGAATCGAAATATTAGGTTCCATTTAAAATAACAAAGTTGACGTCTACTTCCGGTATAACCGGAAGTGCCACATTCAGGACAATATTATGTTTGAACTCAGCGTCATCCAAACCTACAGCTTCTATTTTCAGATTTTTAACATAACTGTATCCGCCATTACTTTTAATCAAACTCTTCGCGCGACACTCTGTAGGTAAAATTGTCACATAAGTATATCTATTTATGTTCTTATACGGTATTGGTCTAGCTTGTATGGTGCTTGGTACGGTTATTATAAAAACAATGCAGCTAAATACAAATCTAAATTACAGACTGCGTGGGATTTTACAACAACGAGGGGCGAATAACGTGGATATCGATGTTAAAGACGCGGAATATAAACTCATTTCAGTATTATTATACTATACGTTCAATCTTGCGCATTTGCAGACCTCACTATACTCGGACTGCAAATGCTTTTACAGTAAACTCTTATTACCGTGTAAAACTTATCACATAAGTATATCTATTTATATTCTTATACAGTATTGGTTTAGATTTTAAGATGCTGCCACGTACGGTTACTTACAGGTAAACAGTGAAGCTAAATATAAAAGTTAAATTACAGACCGAGCGTAGAGCCGCGCTTTTACAACAACGAGAGGAGCGAATATTAGTGGACTCATCTGATTATTACGCCATGCATTCAATCTTGCCAACGTGCCGTCACGTAAGTGCATCTATTTATATACCTGCACAGTATACAGGGTGTGGCGCGAAGAATTTTGATTAAAAGTAATGGCGGATACAGTTATGTTAAAAATCTGAAATTACGAAGCTGTAGGTTTTGGATGACGCTGAGTTCAAATATAATATTGTCCTGAATGGCACTTCCGGTTATACCGGAAGTAGACGTCAACTTTGTTATTTTAAATGGTATCTAATATTTTTATTTTATTTTCGAATTCTACATGAAATTCTAGATCAAATTTGTGCACGATGACCTATACTAAAATGAAGTATTTTCGAGATATTTCGATTTTTTAAAATTTAAAAGATCTTAGTCCACATTGAATAACGATATCTCCATTAATAAGAGCTAGTGACGTGAAATTGTAACCAATAAACAACAAGCGCTTGCCCGTTAACTCCATATATCCTTCTCATTGATATTTCATACAGGGTGTTTTAAACTTAGCCGCCAACATGCACAATTTAAATCATTTATAAGTTGCTTACTTAAATAGAACACCCTATTTATTACATTTTCCGCTGTATGTTTTTAAGCCAATTACTTTGGTATCGGTATTCCCTATACCTAAATCCAACCACTTTCGAGATATTTCATTATCTTAGTTAAAACATAACAACACTTAATTATTTCAACGTTAGTAAAGGGTAGGCCATGGTTGTCAAAGATGTGATAGTTAGAACGTTAATTGTTTATGTTGTTTTGACAGTTTTCTTTATCAGTCTGTATTTCATAGTAAATAATGGCAATGTAGGATTTACTAATGATGATTTGTTAAATCTTATTAGTGTAATAGAATTGTTGAACGGACTTGCCGTGTTTTTGTTGAAAGATATCCAAATCGACCAAATGCAACTGGTGATATTGTAAGAAGATTGCTTAAAAACTGCTGTCAGTTTGGTCAATTTAAGACAAAAATTAATAAAAATAAACCACTAGTGGACAGTGACATAAACGAAATTAATGTTTTGGGTTATTTTACGGCCTTTCCAAATGCCACCATTAGAGATTGTGAGAGACATCTTATTTTGTCGACGAGAACAATTCATCGCATTTTAAAAAAACACAAATGGAAACCATTTTCCTATCATTTGTGCAATACTTACAATTAAGTAGAATTCTGTGAAGGTTTTTAATGAAGACCCAAGAGGATGAAAACTTCATAAAAAAAGTTATATGCTGTGATGAAGCAAAGTTTAGCAAAAATGGATTATTTAATCGACATAATTCCCATTTTTGGTCTAATGAAAATCCACTTGTTCGTCATTTCCAAGATAGTTGAAGTTTTAATGTTTTTTGTGCAATAAAAGACGATAAAATTTTAGCATTAAAATTTTATGATGAAAATTTAAATGATACAAGATATTGCCACATTTTAGAAAAAGCCATACGACCGGCGTTACATACTTTAAGAAATGGAGAGGCGGCTTCAGCTTGGTATCAGCAAGATGGAGTACCTCCTCATAACTTTGGGCCGGTTGCTCAGCATCTTTACGACATGTTAGATGATAGATGGATTGCCAATCAGGGTCCGTTTAGTTGGCCAGTTCGCTCTCCTGATTTGCCTCCTCTAGATTTTGGTATTTGGTGTTACATTAAAAATCAGGTATCTTCCAAACCTGTTACAACAAAGATGCAGAGAGTCTTACTTGCTTTTAATTCTCTTAACATCAGACCATAATTCCAGAATTACAAGACATAAATTAATGAAAAGGATTTATAAATGTTTAAAAGTAGATAGTGCTAATTTTGAACACTTATTATAAAACTTTATTTGTTTAATATTACATTTAGTTATTTTTGTTTGTAAGTTATCTAATTAAATTAATACAAAATACCTAGTCAACGTTTTTAATGATATCCACAATTAATAATCCTTTTAGGCTATTGGTTACTGTTCAGAATTAATAACTTATATAAAAATAACAAAATATCTCCTTAAATAATGGAAATCATGGCCTACCATTTACTAATGTTGAAATAATTAAGTGTTGTTATGTTTTAACTAAGATAATGAAATATCTCAAAAGTGGTTCGATTTAGGTATAGGAATACTGATACCAAACCGAATTGGCTTAAAAAATACAGCGGAAAATGTAATAAAATACAGGGTGTTCTATTTAAAGTAAGCAACTTATAAATGATTTAAATTGTGCATGTTGGCGGCTAAGTTTAAAACACCCTGTATGAAATATCAATGAGATGGATATATGGAGTTAACGGGCAAACGCTTGTTGTTTATTGGTTACAATTTCACGTCACTATCTTCCGTTATTAATGGAGATATCGTTATTCAATGTGGACTAGGATTTTTCAAAATTTAAAAAAAACCAAATATCTCGAAAATACTTCATTTTTGGTATAGGTCATTGTGCACAAATTGTTTCTAGAATTTCATGTAGAATTTGAAAATAAATAAAAATATTAGGTTCCATTTAAAATAACAAAGTTGACGTCTACTTCCGGTATAACCGGAAGTGCCACATTCAGGACAATATTATGTTTGAACTCAGCGTCATCCAAACCTACAGCTTCTATTTTCAGATTTTTAACATAACTGTATCCGCCATTACTTTTAATCAAAACTCTTCGCGCGACACTCTGTAGGTTAAGTTTTGAGGATCTCCACGTGAGGTTATTTATAGAAAAACTGTACAGCCAGACATAAAGCTAGTGATACATTTTAACAATATCGAGAGGAGCGAGCCTTCCAAAATATCGCTTTTAATGATGTGGATGCATTACACTTAGTAAAATGACATTGTGACTGTAAATCTACCTGATTATTGCTCTATACGTTTAATCTTGCAAATTTGCAGACCTCACCACTCTGGTCTGGGACTGCAAATGCAAATTTTGAAACTTGTAACATAAATAAATATTTATTTATATACTTGTATTGGTCTAGTTTTTAGGATGTTCCACGTAGGAAAACACTGCAGTTAAATATAAAAGCTAAATTATAAACCGAGCGTAGAGCTACCCTTTCACAAACAGCGAGATGGATATCGATTTAATTAGATATATCTCACTACGCTCTGACTGCAAATGAGTTCACAGCAAAATGTTATCCTTGTGTAGAACCTGACAAATAGGTATATACTATATACTTGTACCGTACAGATACCGTTTTTAAGATATCTCCACATACGGTTGCTTATAAAAAAAAACAGTGCAGCCAAACATAAAGCTAAATTACAGACCGGGCGTAGTTCAATACGTTTACAACAGCAAGTGTAGCGATGCTACCTAGGTATCAAACTTAACGATGCGGATTTGTTACATTTGGTGAAATCGTATTAAAAATATAAACTCAACTGATTATTACGCCATATATTCAATTTTACGAATTTGCGAACCTTGCTACGCTCGGACGGCAAATATGTTTGCAGGAAAATTGTATTCCCTTGTAGAACTTGTCACACAAGTATATTTATTTATATACTTGTACAATATAGGTGTAGATTTTAAGATACCTCTACCTTTTACAACAACGAGAGGGGCGAGCATTCCTAGTTATCGATCTTAATGACGCGGATTTATTAGATTTATTGCAATCAACTCATCTTATTATTACGCCATACATTCTATCTTGCGAATCTGTACACCTCACTACGCTCGGACTGCAGATGCTTTTACAGCAATCACTTTACAACAACGTGGGAAACGGGGTACCTTCATATCGTTATTAATGGCGCGGATTTATTCACTTTAGATTCGATTTAATATACTAGGACTGCAAATTCGTTTACAGAAAATTTTATTACCGAATAGAACTCGTCATATAAATGTAATGAAGGGTATAGTATAGGTTTTCAAAACACATTTAAAAAAATCAGTACAGCGTAATATGAAAGCTAAATTGCAGGCCGAGAGTTGCTAAACCTTTTTACAACACCTAACGGATTGAGGAGAGCTAGATATCTACACTATTTACACAGAGTTATTAGATTTAGTAAAAGTGTTATAAATAAAAACTTGACTGACTGTTACACCATACATTCGATCTCACTGATTACGCTCGGACTGCAAATGCGCGTGCAGAAATCTTTATCACGGTATAGAACTTGTATCATAAGTATATCTATCTTTGTTCTTGTACAGTATAGTATACATATAGTTTTTAAGATACGTGCAAAAACGGATTACCTATAAAAGTACAGTTCGCAACAACGAATGAAGCGAATGTAACTAATGATCGTTATAATGCAGATTCACTAAATATACTAGTAGACGGGTACCTTCCGCTGCCATCTTGGATTTTGATGTCACAAGACCGTCCACGTGGGAGACCGTATTTTCCACCCTTACGGTTTCTTTTCGGAGGCCCTTTTCATTCGTAATACGTGTGAGCTGGTATTTTCTACACCTATGGTTTCGTTTCGAGGGTCAACCCTAATTAGAGC
This sequence comes from Vesta saturnalis, assembly GCA_036346205.1. NCBI lineage: Eukaryota > Metazoa > Arthropoda > Insecta > Coleoptera > Lampyridae > Vesta > Vesta saturnalis. Next base: position 1,450,615 of record JARFJB010000559.1, on the reverse strand, counting down.
CTTTTTGGCAGTAATTTTGTACTTGCTCACGTGAGGAGCATATGCAGTCTAGGGTTTGGTTTTGGACTTGGGGTTGGTCTTGGACCTGGAGTTGGTCTTAGAGTTATTTTTGATAGACAGCTTTAACCCTAATTATGGTCCTTTTGGTAGTATTAAGAGCAGTACCCTGGAGGTTAGGCAAACGCACACGCATAAAATATTGGAAATTGCATAATTACCCTAATAAGATATTATTATTAAAATTATCGATCCTATTGTTTAAATAGTCATATGCTACTGGGTACGTTCGGATAATCTTTTACCTATACGAAAAATTGCTAAATACATTAAAGAATTTCCAACCGAACGTAGCGATATGTGCAGCTTCTTTGAAAATATTACACATTGTATAAAAGTTAAAACACAAAGATTACTTTTGCGTCCAGAATCTTAAGTCCTTTTTACAAGACCTCCAATCTGGTTTGAGCATTTTGAACCATTATATAACAAGGTCCATTTGGCAGAATCTTGACCCCACATTTTTTCCTAAACCCCTGCACTCTAAATCTGGCTTAAGCATTCAAGATCAACATCTAGAAATAAGTTTAGAATTTTGAATCAGGTTTCAACGTTTTTAATCAGCATCTTGAAATAAAAACCTATCACAATTGATCCAGCATCACAAAATGGGTCCTACATCTTGCAGTTGGCATTTTGAATCAGCATTTTTTTAATCAACTAGTTTATTTTACGTAGTTGGAAAAAACCCTTAAGTATTTATTACACTAAAGTCATACTTTTCACATATCTTTAAATCAAGATGCTGGTCCAAAATGTTGAAACTAGCTTTAAGTTGCAGGACCGACTTTGAGATCCTGGGGGCCAATTCATCTAAAAGGTGCCAACAAAATATTGAAAACGTGATTTAAAATCCGACCGAAAGAAATTTATTTTAAGGCCATATATGCAAAGGATTCAGAATCCTAGCCGTTGGTGCATTAGAGATATGTAACTCACTAGAGGTCCCGTAGACTTAGAAAAGCTGGAAAATGTTGCATAAGCTTTGAAAAGGTGGGGGATTGGATAGGTAAAATGGGCACAGGGGGGTCTGGTGGAGGCTAATCAAAAACAAACCCTGGCACAATGTGAGAAATCGGAAGAAAGGGGGCATAATGGGGGGTAATTTAGAAAAGGTGGAGAAAGGTCACGTTGTGTAAGAGTGGGGAGAATAATGCAAAGCAATGGAATGTTATTTAGCAAACTGAAGTCCCGAAATGTTCAAAAGTTGGAGCGGAAAAGAAGATTGCAGACAATAGTGGCGAAATGGGGAAAAGAAGGTAAGCGTGGCATATGCACCAAACTCATTCCCATAAACGGGAACGTAGTCTGCCTAAAATGCCTCTGTTCTATTGATGATAGTTGTTATAGAGAGTAAATGTAGTTAGGTTAAGTTAATAAAGTATGTACAAAGCACGATTGTGCAAACATGTAGTAATATATGCTACATCGTGTGTAATTGCAGACATGGTTAACGTAGGCTCGCATTCTACGTATTAAAATAACTATCAAAATCAACAAGAAATTATAAGCTGAACGTAAATGACAGAGCGTAACTTAGTAACATAAGGAAATTGTAATATTATGCAAGTAGATGCATTTTTATATCGGGAAATGAAAAACACTAATATTATGAGCAAATTGCAGACCGAGCGTTGGGAGTGATGCAGAATCACGAATAATATAAGAATGTACTTTACATCTACTATGTTTAGCTTAAAATTTTGGTAATGTTGAAATTAGAAAATATCAAGATCGGTTATAGTAACAACACGTTGCCAGACTATTAGACTGTCGACCTCTTTAGTGGCTCTAATAGCCAGTCAGTAGGCCAAATGAAACATTGAAAGGGAACACTATCAGGGCAAACTGATAAGTATAAATTCTCAAGTAATATGAGGTTAGCCTCGCTCACACGTATGTAAAAACTTGTACTCAGTTAGTGCTACGTTAGTGCTATACATATATAGTGCAATGTTAGTGTTAGTGCTTATACAAACAAAAACTAACAAACTGTGGCAAGACCAAGTTTACATACGATTCAGAGATTACCACATGAGCTTAATGCCACTGACTCGTGCTACGTTCATGCTGCTTAGCGGTAAACAGTTTTTAAGGCCGATGTGCAGGTTTTTAAGGTAATCGACAAAACCCTATATTAGTGCCAAGTAGGCCCTGTCAACGGATTTTAGTGTTGAACCTTTGTAATTGTTGTACATTAGTCCTGTTTAGTGGCAAAAAATATCTAAACCCGGGCTTGAAGTTTTTAATATAATTAAGAAAAACCGGGAATAGTACAAAATTGACCGAGTCTGATTTTGTGTGACTTTAAAGCTGATTATTTGATCCTTATCGTTAGTGCAACGTTAGTGCTGATTAGTGCTCAAAATTATTCAACCTCGGGCTTCATAGTCTTCAAAATAATTAATAAAAACTGCAAACTGTGTGGTGGTGCCCCTCCTTGCATTGGATTTTTGCGGATTCTCATATTTTACCATTAGTACTGCGTTGTTACCCAAAAACGTCCAACCTTAGGCGTTAGCTTTTCAAAATGGTTAACAAAAACAGCCATTAGTTTGAATTTCTATAATGTGCTACGTTAGTGCTATTTACTACCAGTTTTGTAATTCTGGGCTTCAAGCTTTTAAGATAAATAAGAAATAACGCAATTGTGTGCTATTGGAAGTCAGTGCTACGTTAGTGCTGATTAGTGTCCCAAATTAAATATATTCAATTCGAGTTCATGAATTGTGATATTCTGGTGAGGCACTTAAGTAACAAATTATGTACAGAAGATTAATAAATAACCACCATTCACTTCCTGACAATATTATTCGAAGAGAAAATCTTTTAACTGTATTTGAAATTACCTGGTAATATTTTGTGTGGGTCAAGATTGAGTGATCTGACAAGCTTTCCCATAATACCTCGCTCAAACAGATCATAAGATATTGTGGTACTTTCGGTTCAAAATGGTGGAGGTATCTATTTTGTTAGAGGAAGCTTGAAAACAATGCTTGACCAAGGCTAAACGCAAAGGTCGGAACTTGTACAGTTGAAGAAAGACTTTCGACATAAGTTGAACCTTGTTAGCTACTGCCTTTAAAAAAGAAGCCTTTAATTGTTTTTTTTGGTGCGACTCCTCTAAACAAGCGTATTTGACCAGTTTCCTATTTCTATTTTCATCTTCTTCTCCACCTTATTTTTAACTCCCATTTTCGCTCATCTTCTGTTAGGCAAGACATACCTCAAAATGGTCTAGCATTATCTAGGTATAGCATCTTTGATCTGGCACCTTGGCCCCTTTTTAAACCACCTGTTTATTTTTATGTGGTTTGAATATCTCAAAGGCATGTTGGATCCCGAGTGAACATCTTCTGTCCAGTGATTAAGGTCCTGAACCTTGCATCAACATCTATTTTCCTGCATCAAGGGCCCAACATCTTAGTTCAGCATCCCTTTCTCTTCCGAATCGGCATTCTAGACCTGTACCAATAAGTATCCTTTTAAATTGGTTTCATCACCTAAGATACAGCATGTTTGTTCTGCATCTTAGGTACATCTTTGTCTTAGAACCTGAGATCAAGAAGAGGTATTCAATTGGTCGAAAATTGCTTTGGGAAATCCCTAGACTTATTAGACTGTTCATTATTTTGGAAAATTCGAAAGGTTATACTTTAGTTACGACACATCACCTTCAGTTTGTTAAGATTACGAAACCTTCGCCACATATTAATGACTCATCATTCGAACTTCACACTCTTCTCGTCTTTTCTTAATTATTTTCTATACTCGAAGCTCAGGGTTCTAACATTTTGCCACGATTAAAAATGAATCAGTTTAAAAATTCACAAAAATGTTATTATGGGCGGGGCTAACTTCGCACTAATAGCAGTTTATTTGATTATTTTAAAAGGTTGTAATTTTTCGGTACTAACGTGGTACTGGCTCTTAAGAAAGGATCAATATTTAAATCCACAAAAATCCATTTCGCGCGGTGCCTAATTCATACTAATTGTGATATTTTTAATTGCTCTGAAAGCTTGAAGGATAAGGCAGAAAAATTTTGGGCATTTCCTTAATTATCTTGAGAACTTGTAGCCTAGGATTGTACATATTTGGACACCAATGTGCACTAACGTCACACTAACAATGAAAAGAGCCAGGTTTATAATTCACAAATATCCAATGGGGGCAGAGCCAATCTCTCACCAAGCAAGTTTGGGAACCAATGAGCCTTATCGTAGCACAACAATAAAAAATCAGATTCAAAATATACAAAAATTCAACGCTGACGGGGCCAACCTCACATTTTCAGCGGTTTCCCTTAGTTGTCTTGAGAACTTAAATCCCAGACTTGTACATCTGTAGGCACCAGTCGGTACTTATGTACCTATAACGACAAAATAATTTACAAAAATCTAATGCAAACGGGGTCAACCTTACAGTTATAGCGGCTTTTCTTAATTACCTTGAAAAAATGTTGCCCGGGATTAGACATATTTGAGCACTACTTAGCATTGACGATAAAAAGGAATCAGTTTCAAAACTAATAAAAATCCAATACGACCGGGGTCAATCTCACACTTTAAGTGGTTTTTCTTAATTACATTACAAACTTACAGCACGGGGTTAAAAAAGTTTGTGGCACTAATGAGCACTACAATAAAAAATCCACAAAAATCCAATACGAACATCACAATATTAACAGTTTTCTATAATTATACTAAAAATTTGAAGCCGTAAGTTAGACGTGTTTGGGTACCAATCAATACTAATGTAGTAATAGCGATGAAAAGAGCAGGTTCAAAATCTACAAAATATCTACTAAGGGAGGGATCAACCTCACATTTTTAGTCGTTTTTCTTAATTATGTTGGAAACCTTAAACCCGAGATTGCTAAATGTATGGCACGAATCCTCATTCGTACCATGCATTTTGAAATCTACACTAACAGTAACGTCTCACTTACCATGAAAAGAACTAGGTTTAAAATCCACAAAGCCTACGGCCAACCTCACACTATTAGCAGTTTTCTTAATTTTGAAAACTTAAATACCGTGGTTCGAAGATTTTGGGCATCAATGAACCTTAACGTAGTACAACGAACGGGGTTAGCCATATTATGGCACCAATCAGCACTAATGATAAAAAGAACCATTAACTATCAAAAGAACTAGTTTTCAAATCACGTTTTAAGGGGTTTTCTTAATTATCTTGAAAACTTGAAGCCCAAGGTTCAAAAAAGTTGAGGAACCAATTAGTAATAACGTAGAATTAACGACGAAAAAACAAAAATCCAATGTAGGTAGAACCAACTGCATACTATTAGCAGTTTTTCCGAGAAAACCTAGAAAACTTAAATATGGAGGTTGAAAAATTTTAGACACCAATGAACCCTAACGATGAAAAAGAAACAAGATTCAAAATTCACAAAAATTTAATGCTGGTAGGGCCAACCTCGCATTTTCAGTTATATTTCTTAATGCTCCTGAAAACTTGAAGCTAAGCCCTAGATCTATTAGAGCACCAAACAACATTAATAATAAGAACTAGTTTTAAAATTAACAAAAATCCAATATACAAATCCAGAAAAAATTTGGAGCACCTATGAGCACTAACCAAAAAAAGTGTAGCACCTATGAGCCCTAATATAGCATTAATAATGAAGAAACCAGGTTTAAAATCTACAAAAATCCAATGCAGATAGGGCCAAAGTAATTTTCTTAATTGTCTTAAATATTTAAAGCCTACAGTTTAACATATTTAAGCACCAATGAAAACCAACGCAGCACTAATAATGAAAAAACCAGGTTTAAAATCTGCAAAAACCTAATGCAGACCTCTAACTATTAGCAATTTTCCTTAATTATCTTGAAAACTCGAAACCCCGGGTTGGACATATTTGAGCAGAAATCAATGCTAGTGCCCAAGGCGACAAAACCTCACACTTTTAACGGCTTTTTTTATCTTGAACTTCATAGAAACTTCACACCTTTAGTGGTTTTTCTTCATTATCTTGAAAACCTTAAGCTCGGAATTGGACACATTTCTAACATAAGTAAGCACTAACGTAGTACAAACGATTAAAAGAACCGGGTTTAAAATCCACCAGATCTATTGCGGACAGTGCCAACCTCATATTTTAAGTGGTTTTTTTACTTATGCAAACTTGAAGGGGTTGAACACATTTGGGCACTATTAAGCACTAACATGGCATTAACGATGAAAAAAACCAAGTTTAAAATCTATAAAAATCCAATGTGGGTAGGACAAACCGCAGCAACTTTCCTTAATTATCTTGAAAATTTGAAACCCCAGGTTGAATAATCAGCACTAACGCAGCATTAATGACGAATAAGAACTAATTTCAACATCTGAAAGAATCAAATGAAGTTTATGTCACACTTGAAAACTTGAAGCAAGGTATTGAAAGATGTTGGGCACAATAAACACAACAGCAGCACTAATAACGCAACAAACTCAAAATCCTCTAAAATACATGCGGGCGGGCTGACTTAAAACTATTAGAGATAGAGTGTTTTAATTATCTTGAAAATGTGAAGCTCAGGATGATTCATTTGGACACCCATCAACACAAACGCAGCATTAACGATGGAAATGGTCCGTTTCAAGATCTACAAAAATCTAATGCGGGCGGGGTTCACGTCACACTATTAGTAGCTTTCCTTTATTATTTTGAAGTAAGTAATTTTGGACACAATCAACACTAAGTAGTGCTACCAAAAAATTTTAAATCTGTCAAAAATCCAGTACGGGCTCAATCAGCAAAATGTAGCACTAACTACGAACAAAAAATAGGTTCAACATCTACGAAAAATCTAGCGTGCACGAGGCCAACCTAACACTTTTAACAGTTTTTTAATTACCTTAATAACTTGAAGCCCGGAGTTAAACATAGTTGTGCACCAATGAGCATTAATGTAGCACAACTATGAAAAAAAGGGTTTAAAATTTAGAAAAATTTAATGCTAGCTAGATCAAGTTCTCACTTTTAGAACTGTTTGTTAATTAACTATGTTCAAAATTTACAAAAATTTAATTCGGACGGAGCTAACAGCACACTTTCAGCGATTTTTTTTAAATACCTGGAAAACTTGAACTCCGAATTAGACATGTTTGGGACCGATAAACAATAATAATAAAAAAGAACTAGCATCAATACGGCCGGAGCCAATCTCATACTTTAGTGGTTTTTCTTAATTACCTTGAAAACTTGAAGTCCGGGAACGAATGAGCACTAACGTAGGACTAGCGATGAAAATAACCAGTTTTAAAATACACAAAAATCCAATGCAGTTAAGGCCAACCTCACACTTTTTCTTAATTACCTGAATATAGCACTAATGACAAAAAAGTCACACTAAAATTTAGTGCGGGCGAGATTAACCTCACAACGATAGTGGCTTTTCCTAATAATTGTGAAAACAGCATTAACGTAGCAATGATAATTAAAAGAAGTTCAACATTAAAATATATTGTGAGTGAGCCCATTTGCACACTATTTTCACTTTTCTTAGTTTACTTGAAGCTGGGATACGACATATTTGGGAACAAATCAGCACTAATGTAGCACCCACGGTGAAACAATCAGCTTCCGTAGTCACAAAAATCCAATTCAAATAGGGAAAACTTCGCCCTATTTGCAGTTTTTCTTGAGCATCTTATAAACTTGATGCTCGTGTAGGACATTTTTGGGCACTAAACGGCACTAACGTAGCATATGCGATTAAAATAAGTGCAATAGTACAATCTAATGTGGGGTTGGATATATATTTGAGCACCAGTTAGCACTACTAATGAAAACAACCATCTTTTCGATGGACACAATCAAGTAGCGCTTACAAATAAAAGAATTTTGAAATTCGTAAAAAAAGTAATAAGGGCGTGGCCAACTTTACAGTAATACAGATTTTTGTCTTAAAAAATGTTAATTCCGTGATTTGACATATTTAGGCACAAATCAGCAATAATCTAGAAGTAACTATGGAAAAAAAGGTCTAAATCTACAAAAATCTAATGCGGATAGGTCCAATCACACTTCTAGCAGTTTCTCTTAGTTACCTTCAAAAGTTGATGTTACAATTGGGCACCAATGAGCACTAACGTAGCACCACGATTAAAAAAAGGTTCACAATTCACAAAAATTCTATGCTGGCTCGGCCAATGTCTCATTTTTAGCGGTTTTTCTTAAATATCTTGAAAACTTGAAGCCCATGCTTACACATATTTAGACCACAATTTTTCTTAAATACCTTGGAAACTTGGAGCCCGAAGTTAGATATACTTGGGCACCAAAAAATCACTAACAATAAAAAGAACCAGTTTCAATTCGGGCGGGGCTAACTTTATACTGTTGTGATTGTTCTTCATTATCTTGAAAGACTGAAGTCCGAGATTGAAAAATTTTGGGCTCCAATGCCCAATACTAACAAATGAAAATAAAGGTTTAAAATGCACAAAAATCCAGTGCACCCAGAATCAACTTCACACGTTTAATGGTTTTTCTTAATTGTTATGAAACTAACGTACCGCTAAAAAAAGTTTAAGGCTCGCTCAGCGAACGGGACCAAGGTCACAAACTCACCTCTTTTAAAAAAATTGCGGTTGAAAAATTTTGGGTAGCACTAATGGTAAAAAACATCAGTTTAGAATCTACAGGAATTAAGTGGAAGCGGGGTCAACTTCATACTGTTAGTAGTTTGCAGCCCAGGTTAGATATTTTCGGACAATAAACTGCACTAACGTAGCATTAACGATTAAAACAAGTTCAACATTACCGTTAGCCATTTGCACACTATTGTCGATTTTTCTTAGTTATCTTGAAAAGTTGAAGCTTGCATTTCGACATGCATGGGAACTAACCAGCACTAACGCAGCACTCACAAAAAAAACAGCTTCCCAATTCACAAGGATCCAACGCGGTCGGAACTAGCTTTACACCATTTGCAGTTTTTCTATTATCTCACAAACCTTATGCCTGTCTAGGGTATTTTTGGACACTATACGGCACTTACGTTGCATCAACGATTAAAGGAAGTTCAACATTAGGATCTATTGTAGGCGGGGTAAATTGCATACAATTGTCGGATTTTATTAATTATTTTAAAAATTTAAAGTCCGGAGTTGGACAACAACCATCTTCAGAATTCACACAAATCCATAGCAGGTGAAACCTATTACTAGTTTTTCTTAATTACCTTAAAAAGCCCCGGTTAAACGGGGGGCACCAAACAGCACTCAACACTAAAAGAAGTTCAATATTAGAATCTATTGTGGGTGGGGTCATTTGCACGCTACCATCCGTTTTAAAAACTTAAAGTTCTATATTAGGCATATTTGAGCACTAGTCAGCACTAACGATCAAAAAAACTAGCTTCAAAATGCACAAAAATCAAAGGCGGTAGAGGTTCTTATAGGTTTTTCTTAATTATTCTGAAAACTTGAAACCTGGTCGGATACTGTTGGCACTAAATAGCACTAACGTAGACCTAACGAGTAGGTCGTTGTGTGCGAGACCAAATTCGCGGTAATGTCGGTTTTCCTTGATCATCCTGAAAACGTGCTGCACGGGATTAACATCTTTGGGCGCTAAACAACACTAACCTAGCACTAATCAATAGTATTAAATTTATGTAGTTATCTTTAAATCATATATGAAATCTGGCGCCCTAGAGTGTTTTTGGTTTTTGTCTTTATCTATTTCAACACTAAATGCTAACATTACAGCACTAAGGCAGCAGTAACTGCATTAAATTTTTTCACACAATCGACTTGCAGTACGGGCCAAAGTTCAGTTCCCAGTATCGGCGTTTCTGCATCAACCGTTCTAAAAAATAAGCTGCTTGCTTTCATTTGACCACATGCACAGCTTGATAATGCTCAAATGTTGCCCCTATTTCCTTAATTTCTCCTTTTATCAAATATTGAGAATTTTTGAATAAATTGAAAATATTTTCAAAAGATTAAACATTAAAAATATCAACGGGCGAAGGTATGATTAATTTGAAAACGTTTAATTTAAAATTTGTGGCCTAAATACTAACCTACGCAATGTAATTAGTAAAATTTTGCTTAAAGGCAAGGTTAGGCTAATAATCTTGTAGTTATTTGGCATCAACGCTGAAACATTGCGTAAGTCTGAAAGTTTCACTTAACATAGTTTTTTGACATTTGTAATTTTTTTTAAATTCATTGACGTCATTAATAATGTTTTACCTTGACCCATATTTTGTTTCTGAAATTATTTTTGGATTTTCATACCTTTACGTGTATAAAATTACGGATTTATATTTAGATTGCCACTGTTTTTAGATTTTGTGTTTATCAAAACTTTGCAAAACTTTGTACAGTGGCGCCCACTTTTTTGTGCACAGAATTATTAACTGGAATTGGCCATAATTTTTCAAAAAACGAAATTAGGTGCGAATGCTATAAAAAAACGGACATTGGAATGAGGCAAATAGAGTGAAGATGATCTCAGCTTTGTATATTGTATTCATGACCAAACAACATTTTACAATAATACTCACAAAGAGACATTAAATTACGAAATATGTAATAAAACCGTCAATTGCGGTTATTCATCTGACTAATAAAACTTAAATAGTTATTTAGGTGCCAAACAACTTAAAAACATAATATGACAATGATGTCGTTAATCAAAACTGCAGCGCAAGATTTATACTTAATAAACTTTGGTTAATTATTTTAAAATTATTAGCATATGATTTTCTAAAAAAAACATGAACACGCACAGACTATTCTACAGTGGGTTGCAAACATAAGTTAAAACTGAACCATTTTTTACAAATTTTTACTCAACGTATACGATTTAAAATTGATTATTATAACACTGGCATTCCTTTTAATTCGGCAATCACAAGGAAACCTTTGTTTATTAATTACTCTGCAAAAGAAGTATCAAGCTTCTACATTACTTATTATCACGTGAAGCGTAGTCGAGTTTGAAAATGAAGCTAAATAGTTTTAGTCTGCTCTTGCCGAACTTAATACTCAGACATTGACCAATTTCTGGTTTAATAAAAAAACAACACTTAAACAATATTTGATAGTTTTTCAGTTATTTTAGTAATGAAATTTAGATACGAGTGGGGACAAAACGGAATTCGGCAATAACAAATGCAATCCAGTGATTTTAGTTTAAGGTTGCCGAACTATACCAATTTGTAGCCTAATCATGATTATCAAATTGTATTCAAATAGCATTCGGTAGATATTATTAATTCACCATATTTTGTTTCAGATAAGTGTCTGAGACATAAGTTTGGTTTGGCAATAAATCTCATTACGACTGTATTGCCAGAACATTTGAACCCTTAATAAACTGAAATAAACAATTTTGGATTCGTTGTTGCCGAATCTTAATAAATTCTCCGTATCCTAATTAATATAGCGTCACATCATAATAATGTGTGTTGGTGGTGCGAAAAGCAGAATGATTTATATGGGTATAAATACAAAATACACACACGCGCGCACCCACGCACTCACGCACGGACACACTCACTTACATACATTTGTGTAATTTTTGGGAATGTACTCGTTCTGTCCCTGTTTCTCAATTTCGATAGTCTCTCGGATGTTTTGTCGCATTCTTAATATTGGCTATCATCCTGGTATTGTATACCTTGGTATATGTTCTACAAAGAATGGTGTAGACTCCTTGCTCCTCCAAGTTAATTTTGTTTTTGATGGTGGAAGCACTGGCGATATTTTCCTGTCCTTGTTGAACGTTGTCTGTATGATGTGTTTGCTGAGGTTTTCGCAATTTTGTGTGTTGTTCCTATTACATACCGAAGAGTAAGCTTGATTGATGGTGGTTTCTCCTCCCCTATGGGTTTCGGTCGTCCAGCAGACGTGACACAACACCTAGAGAAACAACGGTATTGCAAACTACACCCGCGGCAATCTGAAATTAACCATTAAAAACCTCTACGGAAAGAATGTTCGATAACCTACAAACGCAGAGGAACCGATTACTCGGCAACCTGGATTTTTTGGAACGCTGCAGACACAACGTCGTACCAAGGAGCCTGGAGTTAACCTTTCACAAACAGCACTATAATATTAGAAACATTCCACAAAGAGCAAGCGATGCGCTAATAAGGGAATCCGTATAGGGCACGAGAAGGTCGCCAGACAAAACTGTAAGATTCATACTAGTCGGAACTTACCGCACGCTGACAACGAAGAAGTAGAAAATGAAATCCGATGGACTACCTTCAAACCAAAGTAAAAGAAAACAACACACAACTATAGACGCGGACAAGGTGGTACAGATTTCCAAATATCAACTGGATGAAGCGTCAAAAAGCATACTCAGTGAAGGATTCAATTGTGCGATCACACATGAACGAATTCCTGTTTAAGAATTAATCACAAAACTCGACAGAGACGCAGCCGAATTTACTAAAAAACGAACTGTATACGCTGCGGAACATAAAATCCCACAGGGACATCATCATTCTTACAGCCGACATAGGGAACGCCATGATGAAGATACGAGAGTTGATACAAGATCCAGCATACCATCCGGTAGTGATGGGAACGACAGGCTAACTAGACAAGTCCACCAAGGCGAAAATTTAGGGCAGCAACTCCAACTAATACCGCGGGAGAACTCTTCAATATGTCCAAAACTATATGGTTTACCATGGATCCATAGGACGGATACACCACTGAGACCTATTATAAATTCAATCGTATCGACACTGCAGCAGTTCGCGAAATATCTGGCGCAACAACTACAACTATACGTGGAACAAGCGAAGTGCTACGTGAAAATCTGCAACCACCAAATCAAGATACTAGTGAGCTTTGACGTCGTGTTACAAGTTACAAACATCCCAATCAACAAGTCACTGGAGGTAATCAAGAAACACCGAATACTGAAAGACATCATGACACAAACGGAACATTGTCTGAGAAACACGTAATTCATCTACAGGGAACAAACAGGTCTACGGTGCACCGATCCTGGTTGAGATACGTCGACGATACATTAGCTATATGGCCACACGACGAAAGAACAGGTATTCTTGGAACATCTAAACAGCGGCCACAACAAAATAAAGTTTACCATGGAAGTGGAGGATAGCAACAAGCTGTCATTCCTGGACGTACTGCATTTACAATGAAATCCGAAATACTTTAAGACCAGAAAACCGGTACTGACGGAGGAACCATCAACTTCAAGACAAGGCTTCTGTATGTAAAACGAACACCAAACAAGGTTGTGAAAATCCTCAGCAAATACCGCATACACACAACGTTTACAACAGACAGAAAAATATCTTCTGTGCTTCCAATACCGAAAATCAAAAGTTTAATTATAGGAGTAAGGGGTCCCTTGTGGAACGTGTCAGAAGGACGATAGGCCAAACAAACAGGAGCTCGATGCAAGGAACACAAAATCACCGACATCGCCTCACAAGAAAACTCTCACCATCTCAAAAATCACCTCCACAGACAGCGCCTACAACAGGAAAAAAGCATAGTAGCCAAAGTGATACAACATATAAATAGGAGACCGGATAGCGGGACATCAGTTCGATTCGAGTAACACAGAGCAAATCCAAGCAGTTGGGTAGAGCCTAAATAAGGTAAATGAGACTTTGCTAAAGTGTCGATTTTGTACTGACTGGAGTCAGATACTACAACAGACGGAGAAACAGCAGTATGGCATATATATATATATATATATATATATATATATATATATATATATATATATATATAGGTATCAGACTTATAAGTCAAAGGCTCCAAGTTGGAATTCGATAGTAGTTAAGTGCTTGGGAAAAAGTCAATTATAGGATTTCCACTCAATTGGAAAACATTTATTTTTACTATTAAGTTTGATGACGGAAATAGAGTCCGTTTCCGAAACGTTTCGATCCAAAAACAAAAGCTAGAAATAAGCCAACCAGCTCAATCAATTATTAATTCATGTTTTACTGCATTTTATAAATTAAAAGTGGATCTTAGAAAATTATTTTTAAACTTAAGTTATTTGACGAGTGGGCTTATATCTTGACTTCTGTAATTAGTCAAGATCCCTAACACTACACCCAAGACACTTTACCTACAAATTTTGCTCACAGTAGTGCTAGTGATTTTTCTTAATGACTTTGAGTTTCGTTTTATGGTAAACGTAAGATTTTTAAAGCATAATTTCAATACATTTACGTCCCTTCCTTGGCAAGCTCAGTTGGCAACGCGCTTAATTCGTAAGCCTACTGCGAATCAATCGTGTAACAATCTGAACCCGATCGAACATGAAGCAAGATAAAAAAGCATTAAATGGTTCGTTGACAACACACTGACAACGAAGAAGTAGAAAATGAAATCCGATGGACTACTTTCAAACCAAAGTAAGGGAAAACAAAACACAGAGGTAGACGCGGGCAAGGTGGTGCACAACATCTCTAAATATCAACTGAATGGAGCATCAAGAGGGCATACTCAGTAAACGCTTCATTTTTGCGATCGCACTGGAACGAATTCCTGTGGGAGTTTAAGCATTAATCACAAAACTCGACAGAGACGCAGCCGAATCCATATAATGTTCCTCGAGTAGCAGAACCACCGACGAGGAATTTACTAAAAACGATCTCCATACGCTGCAGAACCTAAAATCCATCAAGGACATCCCGATCAACAAGTAGCTGATTGTGCACCGATTATGGTTGAGATACGGCGACGATACCTTCGTTATATAGCCATACGACAAAAAAACAGGTATTTTTCGAACATCTAAACAGCGGCCACAACAAAATAAAGCTTATCATGGAAGTGGAGGATGGCAACATACCTGGACGTACTGCATTTACAAGGGAATCCGAAATACTTCAACAGCAGCAAAACCAATACCGACAGAGGATGAGGAACCATCAGCAAGCCAAGACTATGTAAAACGAAGACCAGACAAGGTTGTCAAAATCCTCAGCAAATACCGCATACGCATAACGTTCAAGACGGATAGAAAAATATCTTCAGTGCTTCCCACCCCGAAAATCAATATTAAATTATAGGAGTAAGGGGTCCCTTGTGGAACGTGTAAGAAGGATAATAGGCCAAACAAACTGGAGGATCAATGCTCGACGCAAGAAACACAAAATGACCAGCACGGTAATACTCGCTAAACATCACCACACAAGAAAACTCTCACCATCTCAAGGATCACCTCCACAAACAGTGCCCACAGCAGGAAAAAAGCATAGTAGCCAAAGTGATACAACATATAAACAGGAGATCGGACAGCGGGACATCAATAACATGAAGAAGGTAAATGAGACTATGCCAAAATATCGTTTTTGTACTGACTGGAATCAGAGACCACAACGGACGGAGAAACAACAGTATGGCATATATATATATATATATATATATATATATATATATATATATATATAGGTTTTTGTATTCCTGGTGTAGTAATGTGTGGTGAGGGTACTGACACGTTGTGCACCGCCGTATTGCGTGGCATCTGATGTTGGAACTGTGGTCCATGTAATTGAAACATAGACGTTTTTCTCTCACGAATGTGATCCTGGCTTGTGTTGACAACCCTTTGAATTTGATGCAGTCACCCAACTTGTGATATTGGTTGCAGTAGACGCATGCTTGCGGTTCATTCTGCCGCTGGGGGTTCCATTGAGGCTGTCCTCGTGTGGTAGTACGGTGTGATTTTCTTTCCTGGGACATCGCTTCCATTGACTGGACTGGAATCTTAGTTTGAGGAATTCCATTAGTGGTATTTCATTTGGTGCTTTCAGCGATTGTTCGAATAGTTTGTTTGTCTCTGCGTCCCATTTTCTTGCTACTATGTGGACAATAAGAGGACCCCAGGAGGTTGTTTCTACTCCTAGGTTCTTTATTGTTTCCAGACACTCATGAGTGGTGTCATGCAGACGCCTTATTGCACCTGCATCTTGTTCTTGGATAGTGGGAAAGTCTAGAATTTTGTCTATTAAAACTTTTACCATTAACCGTTTGTTGTTGTATCTGCTCTCGAGAATTTCCCATGCTGTTTTGTAATTGCATTCTGCTATTTGAAGGTGTTGGGTTAGTTTTGATGCTTCTTTTGTGACGTTGCTTTTAAGATACTGCATTTTTCTATTGTTGTCACCGTTTTGTTGGAGTGTATTATTTTGTCAAACAAGTCTTGGAATGTCATCCAATTTTCATAGCCACCGCTGAACATATGTAGCTTTATTTCTGGCATCTTGATGCTGCATGTCGTATCTCCACTCATTTGTATTTTGTTTCCGAGTTCGATGCTTATTTGGTCACACCATTGTTCGGTTTTCTTGAACTCGTTTGAAAAATAGTTGTCCTGATGTTTTGTTTCTTGTACCTTGATGTGTTCGTGCAGTTCTTCAATTGCAGTCCATTGGCGCTGAATCTTGTCTTACCATAACTTAAGTTGGACTTAAGTTCTTCTTTCTTCAATCTTTCTTCTACTTGTTCTAATAGAGCACCTAGTTATTGTATCTTGATCTCTTGTCGTTTCAATCGCTGTTCTTGTTCTTTGTCGACCCCATCGTCTTCTTGCGAGGTGGTTGTTAGCTTCTTTTCCAGTTCTGTCAGATAGTTCTTAATGTGATTGTATAGTTTACCCAATTTTTCAAAGTATTCTGATGTGTGGTAGTCATGATCATCTATAAACAGTTTGGATATTTCATTATGTGTGCTGTTCGCATCTTCCCACCATGTTTCCAATGCATTGCGATGTTCATTGATGTACACCTTGTTCCTCCGTGCCGCCGAATCTTTCTTCATATTTGTAAACATCTTCTCCATAGCCTTGCCAATTTCATTTTGGTTGTTGACCAATTTGTTTATCTTCTCCATTTTTCGCTTTGAGTCTTGTGTTGTTTCTTATTTATAAGCTTGATTTTCTTACCCACTGTCGTTATGTTTTCTTCTTTCCTATAAGGGGCGTAAATCTTTATAGTTTACGGAGGTAGACTTGCTGTTGTAACTTCTTCTCGCGATGATGGTGGTGAATTGAATGTAGCTGGTGGTGTTGATGTCTTCAATAGGCTGATGTTCAATAGCTGCTGCCGTTGGTGGTGGCTCGAATGACCATGTTTAATTTTACGGGTTGCCGATGTTGGTGGCTCGAAGGACCATGTTCATTTCTCTGATTAGAGAGATTGAGTGTTTGGGGTTTAATGTGAGGGATACGCCGTCACTCGTATCAATTGTAGACTAGACCTCACAACCCTGTTTGAGTAATTGAATAGAAATGAGATTCATTCAAAGACTAATTTATTTGGTATTATTTACACTTTATATACAGATTTTAACATTACGTATTTTATTGTTTGACCCAGTTAATAGGTCATGTTTATTCACTTAAGAGCCTTCTTGTGCTTACTAGTTATAATGTACATAATATGTGTGTGTAATTTCAACCTTGCACACTTGTGTATCAGCACGATTGTTGCAATAATGAACCTGCTTTATATTCATTCTAGTTACTAATCGTTTTACATATTTCTTAATTGTTATGTCTTAATTCTAATTATATTTCTTATACACACACACGCGCGCACACACACACACACACACACACACACACACACACACACACACACACACACACACACACACACACACACACACACACACACACACACACACACACAATATATATATATATATATATATATATATATATATATATATATATATTTCTTTATTGAGGGAGCAGTCAAAAGCAGTTAAAAGAGCACCCTTTGATATATGTCTAGTTTTCGAGACTTTAATTACAAAATAAATATTGTACAATATTTATTTTGTTGTTTTTTTAGCTGTCTTGAAAAAGAGATTAAACAGTCTCGAAAGCTAGGGAGTCTTCTTTTAACCGGGGCCTAATAGACCTCGTTAATTTGACTGCTCCCTCAATAAACTTTATTATCCTTATTTCCTTGGTTATTTTATTGAATAAGCATTCATGATTTTTTTATAAAATATAACATTTAATCAAAGGCTGCATGTTCGAATTCGATATTAGTTAAGTGCTTGGGAAATTATACGAATTCCACTCAAGTGGAAAACATTTCTTTTCATCACTAAGTCTGTCCGTGTCCGTTCCAAAAACAAAAATTAGAAATAAGCCAACCAGCTCAACCAATTGTTAATTCATATTTTATTGCATTTTATAAAATAAAGTGGATCTTAAAAAAATATTTTTTAACTTAAGTTAGTTATTTGTCGAGTGGGCTTATATCTTGATTTCTGTGATTAACCGGGATGCCTAACATTATACTGAAGAACTTTACCAACAAATTTTGCTCACAGTAGCGCCAGTAATTTTTCTTACCAACTTTGTGTTTTCTTTATGGTAAACGTAAGATTTTTGAAGCATTATTTCAGTACATTTACGTCTTACTGTAGACCCCACCCATGCTTGGTAAGTTCAGTTGGCAACGCGCTTATTTCTTAAGCATACGGGACGCTACTGAGAATTGACCGTGTAACAATCAGAACCCGATCGAATATGAAGCATGATAAAAAAGCATTAAATGGTTAAAGAAGTCTATAATATACTATTTTTAAAACCAGTATTTTGTTCGAGTCTATTTTTCGAGTTTTTCTTTTCTTCGTATTAGGAGATTATCTGAGCAATAGTAACAAATAAATAATTAGATTTCCCTTTGAGTTCGCCTGTCTGTTGCATCATAAATATTCTTTTCTTTATCATTTGTTCGATCTATCCAAGCTACAATCACGTTATACAGTAATTTGCAATTTTAATTATTGCTAATGTAGCATTGCAGTTTTAAATGAATCGATTTATGAAGTTAGAAGTAATAAATTCAGAAATTTACAATAGTAAGTTGGTGTTTTGCCAACTTAGGTTTATGGTAAGGATTTTGGTTAAGGTCGCGTGCAAAGTCAACACTTACATAAGATAAGTAAAAGGACCTCATTAAATCATCAAGTAAAAAGCGGAAACAATGAGGTGTATTATATACGTTTCGTACACATATAATTCCGCTAAAATCCTGGTACAGGGTTGTACTTCTGTATTATAAGGGTTGTACTGTTGTATTGTTTTTTCCGTAAATATTTATCGAAATCTTCAATTGTTGGGGTCTAGAAAGCAAAATTGAGCGAAAAGAAATACGGCTTTTCCTTGTTGAGAATATACTACGAGTATAAAGTTTGAAGGACTTTAGAAAAGCTTTCTGCGTGGGTCTAAGAGATTCAAGAATAGAACGAGACTCTAAGAATAGCAACCTGCATAATTAGAATACATAAGGTGACACGTTCCATTTCTAAATTTGTTTTACCAACTTAAGAAAATTGTAACACCTGTCTGATCCGCGTTTGATGTTAAGCATCTTAAATAACAAGAGCTTATTTCATAAACATAACAAATGCAATTTTGTAAAAAAAAACGACTCTGCTCTAAATTCACCTAATCTAACTCCCTTTCATACCTTAAGGCGTAATGTTTATCTACAGACGGTGCAATTATGGAGCTTGATAATTAATCATATCATCATGGTTTAATTACTCGATAATTGTCTACCTAAACGGTTAATGTCAAACTTTAATTGCAATCTTCAAAGTTATCAAATTATAAGTAAATTGGTAATGATAATAAATGTTTGCAGGCGCCCTCTTGTAGTGGAATTTAGAGATACTAATTTAAACATGCAAACATTTCATTTATTTATACAAATGTAAATTGACTAAACCCACTAAATTGTTTTATCGATAAGTGTACTTCTCTACTATGCCCGACGTGCACACCCCCACACTAATTTCAAACTTTTTAGAAAACTAAATCGTAATTACACAAATCAATAAATCATATTTCAGGACTTTACGGACTTTGTCCGAGTTTGAATTGTGGCGATAAGGTTGTACGTATGATTCGGGCGCATTGCACAGCATCTTTAATGGCATCAAGGAACACCATAAGAATTCAGCCTACTGAAAGGCACCAGTCACCGGGTTTTTGGCTAAGTATGAAAGAATCGGTGTCGAAAAATCGTACGCGCTTGTCAACCCTCTCAAGATACCAGTAGAGGACAAGTCTGGCGTGGACTCTTGTCCAATGTCCAATCATAAATCGAGAATTGCATGATATAACTGCATAAGAACTAACCTAATATGAAATTTCAGGCAAAGCGTAGATATTGAATACAAATACACAGTGATACTGGATACAAATATATTAATGATACAGCAAAGGTAGTTAACCCCAGGCCTCAATATCTGCCTACTCCTGGGTTAAATGTTGAAGCAATGCATCTGGCTTCTACCTGCCTACTGCTGGTGTTTCTGCTACATTCGCTCACAGCCGTGGCGTCCGTCTCGGCGGGATCATTATGATAAAGGAGACTTGCCAGCTGTGAACCGAAAACTTATACTGCAGAAGGCCGCTTCTGCACCGCTTAAATACTCGCTCATGGTGAAAATATGTGACGTATATCCGCCACGCTAAGCATATCCCGTTCGAAGTACGAATTTTCTCGAGTTGATGGTGGCGTGGTAAGCAAAGACTTCACTGGTGTTGGAAGTAGTGGTGCTGTATACCCAACAATAGGCGAGGCTAAGGTACCGTGGCGCTCGCTATGCGTACGTGGTTACCTTCAGGGATTTACTCCTCACTGAAGTGCTTCTGAGTAATCCGAAAAACGCTTCCGGATCCTCAAATCTTTCCTCAAGGTCGCCAGGGTGTTGGTTGCGGCACGATTAACTAATTAACTAAACCGTTCACTCAGTAAAGGAGTTTAACACTAATGAGTAATAAACGTACAAGTATAACATCCAATGACAAATTGAGAATTGTATCATGTATTAAAAGAAAGATACAACTACATAGAACTAACCTAATTTGTAAATAACGTGAAAAATTAATACAATAAGTACGCTAACTGAAACAAAATGTTAGTGAAATATTAAACTTACAATATGTACAAATAACCTAACAAAGCATAAATAGTGATTATAAAGAGATATCGGGTACAAGTATAATAATGATGGGTAACACCAGGCCAACGTTGAAGAGGCGCACCGGGTCATTACCTGCGTACTAGTGCTTCTGCTAGATTCGTTCTCAGCTACACCGCCAGTCCCAGTGGGTTTACTAAGGTAAAGGAGACTTTTCAGCTGTGGACCAAAACCTGTACTGCCGAAGCCCTCTCCTTGCACCGTTTAAACACTCATCCACGAGGAAAATTCGTGACGTTAAGCGCCGCCCATAAGGCGTACTTGGACACGCTAACAGTTCCTCCATGCGGCAGAAAGTCTAGGGTGCGGATTTTCTCGAGTTGCTGGAAGCGGCCTCCCTGGTAGCCTGGTAGACGAAGACTCGGCTGTGTTCGTAATGGCGGTACCGTATGGCCAACAAGAAGCCAGGTTGGGGTCCTGTTAGATATTTGTCCATTGATCATGCCAGGGGGTGGCGAAGCAGGTTCGACCGGTGACGTATTGGGCGTTTCTATAAACGATGAAGCGGACATAGGTACAGGTGGTAGCGTGACAGACTTAGTGGGGAATTTATTTGTTGCTTGACCTGGTGTTTGGTCAACCGGGTTGTATCAGTGCTGCTGTGGCTGATAAACTATCGGCTCCACCCGGAGTGTTGTTGGTCAAGCAGATAGCGAGTTTGTACCTTCTTCAGGCGTCGGGGCAATACCCTTACCACCTGCTGATGCTATTGGCATGGCAAGTTGTGGTTCTAGAGTTTCGAACTGCGCAGGTGGTAGATTAGCGCACTCAACTATCGTTTAGCTTGCAGCTCTGTGAAACAGCTAGACCAGCAGTCTCTGACGGCCCTTCAAGCAGAGCCTAGCTGTCTTTGGTCGACAGCAGCCTTATTACTTCTCCCAGAGGGACCTCGTCGTCCATACACAACGATAAAAATAGCTCGATTGGCTGAGGCTCGATTACTTTGGTAGGCATCGTTGTCACGGGCGTAGTAGCGCTAATTGTGCTAACGGTATAGAGGATTCTCTTGTAGGTGATGCAGTGCAACGAGTGGCAAGATTGCGGCGTCTGTCGGTGGTGGTGCAGCGTGTGTCGATATTGTGAGCTTTGCGGGATTTCCACTGGAAACGTGGTTGCAGCAATTATCCTTGGACCAGCTTGGTTACGTAGTAGTGCGACGGTACGTTGTAGTAGTGCAGGGACGCCATATTTCATGAAGAAGGCAGCCTTCATGTTGCATAGCCTTGGTTTGAAGATGACGTAATTGCGCGAGGCTGCTCATAGCTGCGTATTAGCTCTACGTACGTTGTTAACTTCGAGTAAACCAAAGAATGATTCTCGAAGGCATCTTCGCTCAAAGGTCGGCAGGTTTTTTGTTGATGTGTTATTGATGCCATGGTTAATCTCATTAGTTTCAGCCATTTGGAGTCGCCGGTTGGTTTCCGTTGGGCACTACTGGAAATAAACGGTTTTCTCGTGCTACGAGTGGACACCTGTATCGGTTTCGGAGAGCCCGCTGTCTAGGAGTTCATTTCTCATGTTAGACGCCACTTGTTACCGGAAGAACGTACGTAGTCAAACGCGGTCGCGCACGACTTCACTAAGTAATAGTTCACTCTGTAAAGGAATCACACTAATGAGAAATACAAGGAATACAAAAGAATTGTATGATATATTAACCAAAAAGATAGAGTTACATAAGAATTAACCTAATATAAAAATAACACAAAAGATGAATACAAGTATAATACACAATAACTACTTAATGGAAAGAAAGTGATAATGGAATACTAACCTACAATATGGACAAGTAACGCGACATGATGGGCTTCAGACAGAGCTTACAGTCTACCTACTCCTGCCTTAAACGTTCACCCAAAACCCAGACCGCAGTGGGTCGCTACTTTCACCGCTTAAATACTTATACACGTGAAAACTTCGTGACGAATACCCACTGTTGGGTTATTGCATACCCTCACACCTCCTATAATAGAGCTGATTTTCTGTAACTCGTTGATAACGTAGATGACTGTAAACTTGGGCGATTCTTTTTCGTGGTGGCACTGTACATGCGACACAGTAAGATCATTTACTTGTCGTGGCGTCTAAGGGGCAAGAAGAGTCGTATAAGATATGTGGGGGAAGGACGGAACACTTTACTAATCTTCCCACTGTAAAAAGATTAACACACAGTAGTCCTTTGGGGAAAATACGTTCTCGCAAATGAGACAGAGCATACATCCAAGTATGTTTTTTTACTTTCCTCAGCCGTATGGTACACCAACTTCCAAGGACTATCTCCTTCGTTTAACGGCTGATACTTAAGTACGTTGTACCCATTCACAAATTTTTCTATCACGGGTTGTTAATTAACGATTTAAATTCGCACTGCCACATTTCTACTAGATTGTATCCGAAATATCAGATCTGTGGTGCTGACTTCTGTCTTCTTCCGTAATGCAGCTATAATAGTTGACTTCTCCTTTAGCATCGGGTTGGGGAAACGTCTCTCGCATCTATGGTAGTAATACCTATGGAATTGGTACACTGCCTAAGTGGAATTGGAGTATCTGTCAACTAGAACGGTTTTCGCAACTTGTTATGCTTACGTGCTGCAGATTTGGAACATCTACCATTCAAGCCACCTGATAGCAATACGGTCCTTTTAGTCTTTCAAAAACAGAATGATTTTAGCCGCTCACTTAAAGCCACCTACAAACAGTTTAGAGAATCCTCTAATAGATGGATAAGTTTGGTACAATATTAGCAGATATTAATATCTGTGTGTAAATTTGATATAAAATAAGGATTGAATTCGGTTATTGGATTCTGGTTGTGAGAAGTGTTTAGATGTTTTATTGGAGCTTATAACCATATTATTTTGTTAGTAAATTGTTTTATGTGATTTCCGCCCAACTCACAGTGAAAATAGATTTAACGAGTAAGGAAATTTAAGTAACCAGAAATATTTATAAATTTGTTTCTTTGTGATTAAACACTCCCTTCTACGGTTTAAACAAAAGCATTAAATCTTGTTTTCTACGTTAATATTGAGAGTATGCATTTATCACAGTTATTGAGAATTAATAGTTAAAGTTAAGATTTATGAATTAAGAGGTTTTTCGATAGGCTTAACGTCAAAAAAAGTAGTATTTTGGTAATCAAGTTTGACGACCTCACTGCATATTTACCTTATTACGGTATTTTTTATGGCATCGGCCCAGGAGCACTTTCGCTGATCTATCTGGTTGAATGTTACGAAAGGTAAACAGCAGTTTTTTTGTTATTTAAAATTTGGTGTAGAGTACTAGCGTTTATTTAGGTGCTACTTTTACCAATATTTTGTTTCTAAACAAACTGGCGCCCTTTTTAGTGCCTATCTCGATATCAATTAATGACATTTTCGTACCCACGAAACAAGGGAAAAGGCCAAGTACTTCATTCCCTCCCAATAGGGAGGGTGGGCTGCATGAGCTTTCCAAGTTCCTTCGGCCACAATCATGGATCCCCAGCATGCAGGCCTACATTACGTATATATGTATGGTGGGATTAAGGATGGGTGCGGTCAGGATAGGATCGGAAGGAACAGAGTTAGGGTTCTGAGGGGGGAAATACTACCCCAGCATTTGCCTGAATAGCCGCACATGGTGTGCACACACGACCATGTCGCTACATGTGTATGAGGAAAATCCCCTGAAAAAATCTCATAAATGGTAAACGGTAACGGGAATCCGAATGCTAAGCAGGTCGTGTTACCACTAGTCTACTAGCTCGGTACCCACCCCAAACACAGAGTGACATAAGCCTCCCACCCCTTTCCACAGTGCAACTGGCAATTACCTTATCTGTTACGTAAATTTTACTACCACTTTAATCCGTCGTTTTTACACGAGTGCAACTTTAGTCAAGGGTTACATTTACCAAATCAGATTCAATAAATAAAACATCTTGTTACCATCATCATTTTTTAACTTTAGCTTTTACATGAACTAATGGTTTTCTTATTAAAGGGCAAAACTTTAATCTGTAGTCTTTCTTCATTTTTCACCAGATTATGGTTAACAAACGTTTCTCCTGCAGTTAATAAATAACTTTAACCAATATATTTACACCATTCGTGCAGTTTATAAATATCTAAACTTACTTATTCTATAGTAACATACTCATATCACTTCGAACCCACATTGGGGATTATACGTGTCAAAGAGATATAGTTAGAAAATTACCATACGTATGAATTACCATACGTATGAGAAGGATGGTGCCAGGGCCAAGGTCATATTCTTGGTTAAGGTCATATTCTTGGAAGTTACCTAACAGCCAAGATGTAAACCAGAAGTCCCACGGTCACTAACCTAGCAATAAAACAAAATTAAAGTTTTAAAGACATCAACGTAGACTGGAACCAAACCCATAAACTAGGCTAGGGTTGCCTATCCAAGGACATCAGATGCGAGATTTATTGATCACATCACCGGGAATAGCAATTAGCCCCCGGAAATAAACACAAAACCCTTCACTTAGCCTAAAAACAAACCCATAATCTATGACTTCTTGATCATTTCAAGACCAGGGCACAAACCAGATGCATGATTCATTTCGCCCTTCAAGGGTTCCTTTTCGAAGCAGATTGCAGATCCACCTTGTTATAGTAGTTAACTTGGTAGTCATGTATCTAGTTTATTTCTAAGATAAGTAAAGTAAGTAAAGTAAGAGTAAGTAAAGTAAGTAAAGTAAGTAAGAAGTAAGAGTAGAAGTAAGTAGAAGTAAAGTAAGAGAAGTAAAGTAAGTAAAGTAGAAGTAAGGTAAAGAAGAAGAGTAGTAAGTAAGAAGTAAGTAAAGTGAAGTGTAAAGTAAGGTAGTAGAAGGTAAGTAGAAGTAAGAGTAGAAGTAAGAAAGGTAAGTAGAAGAAGTGGTAAGAGAGTGTAAAGTAAGAAAGTAAGTAGGTAAGGTAAGTAAGTAAAGTGAAGTAAAGTAAGTAAAGTGGAAAGGTAAGTAAGGTAAAGTAGAAAGGTAAGGGAAGTAAGAAAGTAAGTAAAGTAAGAAGTGAAAGTAAGTAAAGTAAGAAGGGTAAGTAAGAAGTAAGTGGTAAGAGTAAGAAGTAAGTAGAAGTAAGTAAGTAGTAAGTAAGTAAGAAGTAGAGAAGTAAAGTAAGAAAGGAAGAGTAAAGTAAGTAAAGAAGTAAGAGAAGTAAGAAAAGTAAGGTAAGTGAAAGGTAAGAAGTAAGTAAAGAAGAAGTAGTAAAGTAAGTAAGTAGAAAGTAAGTAAAGTAAGTAAAAAGTAGTAAGTAAGAAGTAAGTAGTAAAGTAAGTAAGAAGAGTAAGTAAAGTAAGTAAAGTAAGTAAAGTAAGTAAAGTAAGTAAAGTAAGTAAAGTAAGTAAAGTAAGTAAAGTAAGTAAAGTAAGTAAAGTAAGTAAAGTAAGTAAAGTAAGTAAAGTAAGTAAAGTAAGTAAAGTAAGTAAAGTAAGTAAAGTAAGTAAAGTAAGTAAAGATGAATTTCACACAAATACAGCAGATGATGGCTTTATGAAAAGCAATTTCAGGATTTTCAAAGGTTTATAAATAAATAAAGGGTCTTGTTCAAATAATTAATGCTTTGGCAATAGATATTCTAACTAAACGTCACTTTTACACAAATTAACCCGGTTAAGAATTACTATGATGTTCTATCAAAACGAGAAGATTTTAATCAGAGACGTCATTGAGTAATTTACTTTTCGTCAATGGTCGATTGGTAGGTTTTATAAAAGGTTCTGTTTGCGCTAATAAAACAGTAAATGACAAAGCTATTTATATTATTGAAGGTCAAACTTGCAAAAGTAATGTAGATTATTATATATTAACATCACATTCACATTAAAAGTAAAGATTATAAATAACGTTTTGTTGTAATATAATTTTATTCAATTGATTTTCAATACTAGTCAATGCTTTACTATGTATGCAGTTTATGACTAAACCTTAATTCAAAATCGCATTTAATAATAAACCATTAAAGGTCGCTTTATCATTGAAACAGTATTTACAAGCATGAAGTTATTTTTAAACTTAAACTATATTGTATATTAGATTATCTAAAGATTTCATAAAAATGAGTAAAACAGATGAACAGTAACTAAAATACTACTTTAAATTAGTTCACTTAATTGATTATTGTTCTCTTGGTATGAGGCCAGCTGAGAAAGTGACGTCATAGTGGTGGGGTTATAGAGGGGGTCTGAGTGAGGGTCTGGGGTGGGGTCTGGAGTGGGGTCGGATTCTTTTCCGGGACAACTTGCTTTCGGGGCTTTGCCACTTTGTAGAGGCCCCATTGACGGAAAATTTGAATCTGTATTTCAGTCTCTGCATTCTGATTGGTTATGGCGGTAAATATGAATTTGCATTCTAATAAGGGGCCTAATGCTAACTTGTAAGACAGTTGCAGGGTTTAGAAACTTCCTCTCAGGCCATCGCCCCGTTGACCAAAAATTTGCGTTTGCTTGTGGCGCCATCTATGAGGGGAGAAATTTGAATTTGTATTCTAACAAGCGGCGCCATATTGCTAATTTATAATATAAGTACAGGGCTTTACAACTTGCTTTCCGGTCTATGTCCCCTAGCCACCTTGGCGGGAAATTTGAATTTCTGTACTAATAAGGGGGCCTAATGCTAATTTACGAGTATAAGGCAGTATAAGGCTTCTGAGCTTGCTTTCCAGCCTTATGATTGTATTATAATAAGGGGTGACTAGCTTATAAGACGGGAATAAGGCTTCGCAACTTGCTTTCGAGTCCACGCTCCCAGGCTCCCTTGGCGGAAAATTTTAATTTGCATTCTAAGGGGGCCCTAATCCTAACTTACTCTCGGGGCTTCGCCACCTTGTCCTGGCCCCTAGGTGTGAAATCTGACTTTGTATTTAAGTCTCTGCAAGATAAGGCGGTAAATTTGAATTTGTATTCTAATAAGGTGGCCCCCTTGGCGGAAAATCTGAATTTGTATTTGCATTCTGTTTGGATATGGCGGGAAATATAAATTTGTCTTCCAATAAGTGAGGCCCTATGCTAACTTATAACACGTATAGGTTCTCAACATACAACGCTTATCATTATCATTAGACCGCATAATAATATCACGCAAATTCGGAAATACCTCTGGTAAAAAGGGCTCTAGATTTATAAACAATCTTGAACACACTATTTAGTTTTAAAAACGGTCAAACACCCTGGGCAAATAAAACAAGCTGGCTTTCATTTACAATTTTGATAATACACAAACGTCTTGAAACTAACATCGATTTCATTTCATAAAGCAATATAAAAGTTTGATAATACACAAGCTAAGCTAAGCTAACACCGATTTCATTCTATAAGACATCTATAAGACGCTGTTTTATTTGTAACCACGCTCATCATTATCATTAGACACCATAGTGGCAATAATACCCCACAAATTAATGTGTACATTATTGCAAAGTTTTGTATACTGTAAAAAACGAGTACGTACCAGGGTTGTTGGCGATAAATTAGACACAGAGATGTATTTCACGTACTTTGCGCGTGTGTGAGAGAGAGGGAGTGAGAGGGAGAGGGGAGAGGGAGAGGGAGAGGGAGAGGGAGAGGAGAGAGGGAGAGGGAGAGGGAGAGGAGAGGAGAGGGAGAGGGAGAGGGAGAGGGAGAGGGAGGAGGGAGAGGGAGAGGGAGAGGGAGAGGAGAGGAGAGGGAGAGGAGAGGGAGGGAGAGGGAGAGGGAGAGGGAGAGGGAGAGGGAGAGGGAGAGGGAGAGGGAGAGGGAGAGAGGGAGAGGGAGAGGGAGAGGGAGAGAGGAGAGGGAGAGGGAGAGGGAGAGGAGAGGAGAGGAGAGGGAGAGAGGAGAGGGAGAGGAGAGGGAGAGGGAGAGGGAGAGGGAGAGGAGAGAGAGGGAGAGGGAGAGGGAGAGGGAGAGGAGAGGAGAGGGAGAGGGAGAGGGAGAGGAGAGGAGAGGGAGAGGAGAGGGAGAGGGAGAGGAGAGGAGGGAGAGGGAGAGAGGGAGGGAGAGGGAGAGGGAGGAGGGAGAGGAGAGGGAGAGGGAGAGGGAGAGAGAGGAGAGGGAGAGGGAGAGGGAGAGGGAGAGGGAGAGGGAGAGGGAGAGGAGGGAGGAGGGAGAGGAGAGGGAGAGAGAGGAGAGGGAGGAGAGGGAGAGGGAGAGGGAGAGGAAATTATACGAAGGATTTTATAAGACATGATAGTATCTTGAGGTTTGATAGAAGAACGTGAGAGAGAGGATGATGGAAGGTAAATAACGTTTATTGATAAGAGAGATGGTAGAGGTAAAATGGATGAGAAGTAAGGTACGAAGGTAGATTTGAATTAAAAGGGAGAAACAGGTCAAGGTGAAGGAGAGTTACAAAGATTTTAGATCAAAGGGAGTATCAGAGTTAGAGAAGGTTATTTTAGAAGAACGTTTTGGAGAAGGTGAAGGTATGTTGTATGTATGGGTTTGTATTAATTTATTCCATCTTTATTTAATTACTTAAAATTGTTCAGTTTAAACTGAATGTTATAATTTACAATATAATTTCAATAAAGGAATCAATTTGAACTGAGATTAACAAAATTTCAATCACAATAAATAATTCAAATAGTCAGAACAGCTATATTAGAAAACAGTGACATATCTAAAGGATAAAGGTCATTTAATCAAAGGTTACAGTCAATAGTGTTCAATCCCATGCAGTGATTGGGTATTAAGTAAATGTTGAAAAGACATTAACAAATATGAACAAGACCGAAGTCATTTTATAACATTGTACATTTCTTGGGTTTCGATCAACAAAACTTAAATTCACAATGATCAATAGTACATAACGTTTACTTATAAATATCGATGCAGAGTAATAATTGTGATGCAAAGCTCACAGGTACTAGAGTGATTTTAATTATAAAGTGTGATAAACTAGTCCAAGGCTGCAAGAATTACAAAATTTTAATCAAAGGACAGTATCCAATCTAATTATTTTAAAACACAGTTTTGTCAAAAATATGAAGTTATATTTGTACGTATGTGTTTCTATTAACGCATTCATTTCTTTCCTTCTTTATTCAATTATTTAAAATAGTTTAGTTTAAATTGAATGTTATAATTTACAGTATAATTTCAATCAAGGGACACTTATACATTTGAATTATGATTAATAAAATTTCAATCGCAATAAATAAGACAAATAGCCAGAATTGCGATAATAGAAAACAGTGATATTTCTAAATGTTAAAAGTCATCTAATCGAAGGTTACAGTTATGTCAAGTCTTCAATTCCCCTTACCAAGTGATTGTCATATTAACGCATAATTGTTGAACAAAGAACATTCATACAAAAATTCTGAACGGAGAACAATTAACTATCTAAAGATTTCATTCAAAGGTCATGCTAACCTTTGTTCAAAAGCCGTACTAATCATTTTTTGTTTTGTAAAGGTTACATTGTTTACAAGTACTTTCGCACTTGAATTTACAATTATTACCAAAGGTCATTTTTATATAACATTGTATATTTCTTGGCTTTTGTTCAACAAATCTTAAATTCACAATAATCCACAGTAAATAACGTTTACTTATAAACATCGGCGTATAGTAATAATTATGATGTAAAGTTCACAGGTATTAGAGAAATTTTAATTACAAAGTGTAATAAATTAGTCCAAGGCTGCAAGCAATACTAAGCTTTAATCAAAGATCAGAATTTTGTCGGAGATGTGAGGTTATATTTGTATGTATGTGTTTATTCATTTATTTCTTTACTCAATTATTTAAAATTGTTTAGCTTAAATGGAAGGTTATGAGTTCATAAATAATTATAATCAAAGGTTACTGAAGCTGTATTACCAAATGAAGAAAAAAAATTACTGCAGTAGTGTAATCAAAGGATTTAATTAGTAGTAAAACTGCAATTGATGTATTAACGATTTGTTGAATTTATTGAGGTGTACTTGTGATGCATTTACTTTAACCACATTAAAATATACCAAATTTCAGCAAAGGTTAACGGTTTTAATCAGATGTGAGTTTGTACGCTGATAGAAGGAATCAAATGCTTAATGTACAACTTTAATTAAATATTTGTAACAAATTTATTTCGATCTAAGTGTCAGTAATATTTAGTTCAAATATTAATAATTAAAAATCGAAGGATCGGTATGTTAATTAAATGTTATTTTATGTACCTTATGAGATATTGTTATTAATTGAAAAAAAAATTAGTGCTACATCAGTAGTAACTAATAAATAATTAAAAATTTGATTTCTACAGAATTGCGTCAAAACTGCTACATAAAAAAATAATAACGTTTCTAAAAGTCAAATGGTATTTAATCAAAGGTTACATTAACATCGCGTAACTAACGTTTTATAAAAGTTACAAGACTCGGAATTATTTCATTAATTACAAATACTTTTACAATTTACAATTATCGTTAAAGCATTGATTAATAAGTTATTAAACTTATTAATCAATGGTTAAAGGTTACTTATACATCATTACAATCAGAAAGAATTGTGAAGCAAAAGAAACAAAAACTTGACTGATTTCAATTACATTACATTACATTAATCAAAGGCTACATGTATTAAAAAATTGTATTCAAAGGTCAGTTTCGATTCTAATCTAGGATAATTAGACATAGTTAATTATGATTTTAATTTTTGAGACATAGTTAATCATGATTTTAATCCATAACACATTTTAGCGTTTAATGAGGCGAGATGCAGGTACGTTTCTGATTTAATCTACTGCTATTTTGCCAGAAAGCTGAGGTTATGTTGTAATACATAATACCACGTGTGTTTAAGCTAAAGCGGAACAAAATTGTGTAAATTTGTTTAATTAGAAGAATTAAAGCGAAAATGAAATTAAGTGGTTATATAACGTGAACGATTCTTAAAATTTTAATTACCTTCGATTTAGAGCGTACTTTTAACTTTGTAAAAGTATTTAACGTACAATTGTTGAACAAAGAACGTTCACACAAAAATCATGAACGGAGAACAATTAACTATTTGAAGATTTCATTCAAAGGTCATGCTAACCTTTGTTCAAAAGCCCTATTAATCATTTTCTGTTATGTAAAGGTTACATTATTTACAAGTACTTTTGCGCTTCAATTTACAATTATTACTGAAGGTCATTTTTATATAACATTGTATATTTCTTGGGTTTCCATTAACAAAACTTAAATTCACAATAATCAATAGTAAATAACGTTTACTTATAAATATCGATATAGAGTAATAATTGTGGTGCAAAGCTCACAGGTACTAGAGTGATTGTAATTAAAAAGTGGGATAAACTAGTCCAAGGCTGCAAGCATTACAAAATCTTAATCAAAAGTCAGTATCCAATCTAATGTATTATTATTTTAAAGCCTGTTTTGTGAGAAGGTTTGTATGTATGCGTTTGAATCAATTTATTCCTTCTTTATTTAATTATTTAAAATTGTTCAGTTTAAATTGAGTGTTATAATTTACAATATAATTTCAATCAAAGGACACTCTCATACATTTGAATTATGATTAACAAAATTTCAATCACAATAAATAACACAAATACTCAAAATTGCTATATTAGAAAACAGTGACATTTCTAAATGTTAAAGGTCATTAGTCAAAGGTTACAGTCACATCAAGTACTCAATTCCCCTTACGAAGTGATTGTCGTATTAACGTATAATTGTTGAACAAAGAACATTCACACAAAAGTCATGAACGGAGAACAATTAAATATTTGAAGATTTCATTCAAAGGTCATGCTAACCTTTGTTCAAAGGCCCTATTAATCATTTTTTGTTCTGTAAAGGTTACACTATTTACAAGTACTTCTGCACTTCAATTGACAGTTATTACCGAAAGTCATTTTTATATAACATTGTATATTTCTTGGGTTTCGATCAACAAAACTTAAATTCACAATGATCAATAGTAAATAACGTTTACTTATAAATATCGATTAGAGTAATAATTTGATAAACTACAGGTTGAGGATTTTAATTACAAAGTGTGAAAAAGCCAAGCTGCAAAATTACATAATTTTAATCAAAGGACAGTATCAAAAATTGTTATTAAAGCAGTTTTGTCAAAGGTATTGACTAGTTTATTATGATTTTATTCTTCTTTATTCAATGATTTAAATATTTTAGTTTAAATTGAGTGTATAATTTACAGTTAATTTAATCAAAGGCATTTTAAATTTGAATTATGTTAATAAAATTTCAATGAATAAAAACAAATGAAATTGTTAATAGAAAAAGCGAATTTAAATTAAGTTTATAAAGGTTACATCTAAAATTAATTCCTCTTACAATATTGGTATTAACGTAAATTGTTGAACAAAGAACTTCACACAAAAATCTGAACGGAGAACAATTAACTATTTGAAGATTTCATTCAAAGGTCATGCTAACCTTTGTTCAAAAGCCCTATTAATCATTTTTGTTTGTAAAGGTTACATTATTTAAAGTATTTTGCGCTTCAATTTCAATTATTACTGAAGGTCATTTTATTAACATTGTATATTTCTTGGGTTTCCATTAACAAAACTTAAATTCACAATAATCAATAGTAAATAACGTTTACTTATAAATATCGATTAGAGTAATAATTGTGGTGCAAAGCTCACAGGTATTGGAGGATTTTAATTAAAAGTGGATAAACTAGTCCAAGGCTGCAAGATTACAAATTTAATCAAAAGCAGTATCCAATCTAATGTATTTTATTTTAAACCTGTTTTGTAGAAAAAGTTTTTGTAGTATGGTTTATAATCATTTTTATTCCTTCTTTATTTAATTATTTAAAATTGTTTAGTTTAAATTGATGTTATAATTTACATATAATTTCAATCAAAGGACACTTTTATACATTTGAATTATGATTAAAAAATTTCAATCCAATAAATAACCAAATACCAAATTGCTATATAGAAAACAGGAATTTCTAAATGTTAAAGGTCATTAATCAAAGGTTACAGTCAATCAAGATTCAATTCCCTTACAAGTGATTGCGTATTAACGTATAATTGTTGAACAAAGAACATTCACACAAAATCTGAACGGAGAACAATTAAATATTTGAAGATTTCATTCAAAGGTCATGCTAACCTTTGTTCAAAGGCCCTATTAATCATTTTTGTTTGTAAAGGTTACATATTTAAAGTATTTGCCTTCAATTGCATTATTACGAAGGTCATTTTATTAACATTGTATATTTCTTGGGTTTCATAACAAAACTTAAATTCACAATATCAATAGTAAATAACGTTTACTTATAAATATCGATGTAGAGTAATAATTGTGATGCAAAGCTCACAGGTATTGGAGCGATTTTAATTACAAAGTGTGATAAACTAGTCCAAGGCTGCAAGAATTACATAATTTTAATCAAAGGACAGTATCCAATCTAATGTATTGTTACTGTAAAACACTGTTTTGTCAGAAATATAAAGTTATATTTGTACGTATGTGTTTTTATTAATGCATTCGTTTCATTCCTTCTTTATTCAATGATTTAAAATAGTTTAGTTTAAATTGAATGTTATAATTTACAGTATAATTTCAATCAAAGGACACTTTTATACATTTGAATTATGATTAATAAAATTTCAATCGCAATAAATAACTCAAATAGCCAGAATTGCTATAAAAGAAAACAGCGATATTTCTAAATGTGAAGTCATCTAATCAAAGGTTACAGTCATATCAAGCATTCAATTCCTCTTACCAAGTGATTGCCGTATTAACGTATAATTGATGAACAAAGAACATTCACACAAAAATCGTGAACGGAGAACAATGAACTATTTGAAGATTTCATTCAAAGGTCATGCTAACCTTTGTTCAAAAGCCCTATTAATCATTTTTTGTTGTGTAAAGGTTACATTATTTATAAGTAATTTTGCGCTTCAATTTGCAATTATTACTGAAGGTCATTTTTATGTAACATTGTATATTTCTTGGGTTTCCATTAACAAAACTTAAATTCACAATAATCAATAGTAAATAACGTTTACTTATAAATATCGATGTAGAGTAATAATTGTGATGCAAAGCTCACAGGTATTGGAGCGATTTTAATTACAAAGTGTGATAAACTAGTCCAAGGCTGCAAGAATTACATAATTTTAATCAAAGGACAGTATCCAATCTAATGTATTGTTACTGTAAAACACTGTTTTGTCAGAAATATAAAGTTATATTTGTACGTATGTGTTTTTATTAATGCATTCGTTTCATTCCTTCTTTATTCAATGATTTAAAATAGTTTAGTTTAAATTGAATGTTATAATTTACAGTATAATTTCAATCAAAGGACACTTTTATACATTTGAATTATGATTAATAAAATTTCAATCGCAATAAATAACTCAAATAGCCAGAATTGCTATAAAAGAAAACAGCGATATTTCTAAATGTGAAGTCATCTAATCAAAGGTTACAGTCATATCAAGCATTCAATTCCTCTTACCAAGTGATTGCCGTATTAACGTATAATTGATGAACAAAGAACATTCACACAAAAATCGTGAACGGAGAACAATGAACTATTTGAAGATTTCATTCAAAGGTCATGCTAACCTTTGTTCAAAAGCCCTATTAATCATTTTTTGTTGTGTAAAGGTTACATTATTTATAAGTAATTTTGCGCTTCAATTTGCAATTATTACTGAAGGTCATTTTTATGTAACATTGTATATTTCTTGGGTTTCCATTAACAAAACTTAAATTCACAATAATCAATAGTAAATAACGTTTACTTATAAATATCGATGTAGAGTAATAATTGTGATGCAAAGCTCACAGGTATTGGAGTGATTTTAATTACAAAGTGTGATAAACTAGTCCAAGGCTGCAAGAATTACATAATTTTAATCAAAAGTCAGTATCCAATCTGATGTATTATTATTTTAAATACTGTTTTGTGAGAAGTGTGAAGTTATATTTGTATGTATGTGTTTGTATTAATTTATTCCTTCTTTATTTAATTATTTAAAATTGTTTAGTTACAGTCATATCAAGTATTCAATTCCCCTTACCAAGTGATTGTCGTATTAACGTATAATTGTTGAACAAAGAACATTGACACAAAAATCATGAACGGAGAACAATTAACTATTTGAAGATTTCATTCAAAGGTCATGCTAACCTTTGTTCAAAGGCCCTATTAATCATTTATTGTTGTGTAAAGGTTACATTATTTACAAGTTCTTTTGCACTTCAATTTACAATTATTATCGAAGGTCATTTTTATATAACATTGTACATTTCTTGGGTTTCGATCAACAAAACTTAAATTCACAATGATCAATAGTACATAACGTTTACTTATAAATATCGATGCAGAGTAATAATTGTGATGCAAAGCTCACAGGTGCTAGAGTGATTTTAATTATAAAGTGTGATAAACTAGTCCAAGGCTGCAAGAATTACAAAATTTTAATCAAAGGACAGTATCCAATCTAATTATTTTAAAACACTGTTTTGTCAAAAATATGAAGTTATATTTGTACGCATGTGTTTCTATTAACGCATGCATTTCTTTCCTTCTTTATTCAATTATTTAAAATAGTTTAGTTTAAATTGAATTTTATAATTTACAGTATAATTTCAATCAAAGGACACTTATACATTTGAATTATGATTAATAAAATTTCAATCGCAATAAATAACACAAATAGCCAGAATTGCGATAATAGAAAACAGTGATATTTCTAAATGTTAAAAGTCATCTAATCAAAGGTTACAGTTATGTCAAGTCTTCAATTCCCCTTACCAAGTGATTGTCATATTAACGCATAATTGTTGAACAAAGAACATTCATACAAAAATTCTGAACGGAGAACAATTAACTATCTAAAGATTTCATTCAAAGGTCATGCTAACCTTTGTTCAAAAGCCGTACTAATCATCTTTTGTTTTGTAAAGGTTACATTGTTTACAAGTACCTTTGCACTTCAATTTACAATTATTACCAAAGGTCATTTTTATATAACATTGTATATTTCTTGGCTTTTGATCAACAAATCTTAAATTCAAAATAATCCACAGTAAATAACGTTTACTTATAAACATCGGCGTGCAGTAATAATTATGATGTAAAGCTCACAGGTACTAGAGAAATTTTAATTACAAAGTGTAATAAATTAGTCCAAGGCTGCAAGCAATACAAAGCTTTAACCAAAGATCAGAATTTTGTCGGAGATGTGAGGTTATATTTGTATGTATGTGTTTATTCATTCATCCATTCATTTATTTCTTTGTTCAATTATTTAAAATTGTTTAGCTTAAATGGAAGGTTATAAGTTCATAAATAATTATAATCAAAGGTTACTGAAGCTGTATTACCAAATGAAGAAAAAAATTTACTGCAGTAGTGTAATCAAAGGATTTAATTAGTAGTAATACTGCAATTGATGTATTAACGCTTTGTTGAATTTATTAAACTTTAACCGCATTAAAATATACCAAATTTCAGCAAAGGTTAACGGTTTTAATCAGATGTGAGTTTGTGTGCTGATAGAAAGAATCAAATGCTTAATGTACAACTTTACTTAAATATTTGAAACAAAATTATTTCGATTTAAGTGTCAGTAATATTTAGTTCAAATATTAATGATTAAAAATCAAAGGATCGATATGTTAATTAAATGTTATTTTATGTACCTTATGAGATATTGTTATTAATTTAAAAAAAAATTAGTGCTACATCAGTAGTAACTAATAAATAATTAAAAATTTGATTTTTACAGAATTGCGTCAAAACTGCTACATAAAAAAATAATAACGTTTCTAAAAGTCAAGTGGTATTTAATCAAAGGTTACATTAACATCGCGTAACTAACGTTTTATAAAAGTTACAAGACTCGGAATTATTTCATTATTTACAAATACCTTTACAATTTACAATTATCGTTAAAGGTTACTTATACATCATTACAATCAGAAATAATTGTGAAGTAAAAGAAACAAAAACTTGACTGACTTCAATTACATTACATTACATTAATCAAAGGCTACAGGTATTAAAAATTGTATTCAAAGGTCAGTTTCGATTCTAATCTAGGATAATTAGACATAGTTAATTATGATTTTAATTTTTGAGACATAGTTAATCATGATTTTAATCCATAACACATTTTAGCGTTTAATGAGGTGAGATACAGGTACGTTTCTGATTTAATCTACGGCTGTTTTGCCAGAAAGCTGAGGTTATGTTGTAATACATAATGACATGTGTGTTTAAGCTAAAGCGAAACAAAATTGTGTAAATTTGTTTAATTAGAAGAGTTAAAGCGA
Organism: Vesta saturnalis; assembly: GCA_036346205.1. Lineage (NCBI taxonomy): Eukaryota > Metazoa > Arthropoda > Insecta > Coleoptera > Lampyridae > Vesta > Vesta saturnalis. The sequence continues at coordinate 1,412,289 of JARFJB010000559.1, read as the reverse complement.
AAATGAAATTAAGTGGTTATATAACGTGAACGTTTCTTAAAATTTTAATTACCTTCGATTTAGAGCGTACTTTTAACTTTGTAAAAGTATTTAACGTAAACTTGATTTATGATCTTCCTTAGGGCGTGTCTCTTATCTTTTCAACTAGAAAATCCCTTATATAATTTTGCCCAGCTGATCCCCTATAAAAAAAGGAACTAGAAAATTACAACCGGAAGTGATTAGGGAACGACATATTAAGTGGTAGTTCAAAAGATTACAATCTTAAAAATGTTACTCGCCGGAATGTGTTAAATGTTGAAACGAGTCTGTTGCGTTTAAAAAATTGAGGGTGGGGGGTTAGAGTAACAGTCTGCACATGAAAATCGAGGAATTGTAATTGATTAGCGCGGAAGCACGCTATCGACCGGATGGACAAGTAAACTGATGATGCCATCTGGTGGTTGTTAACATGGCGCCGCTGCAGACGTCGCGGCGCCACCGTCTATACATAGAATTTAACCCCCTACTACTGATAATAATAAAGATATTTTTATACCTTCATACTTTTGCCGAAACAGGTAGCTTTTCTAAACTAGCCTTTTTCTAGAACTTATCTTGTTTTATCCGGCAGACGCACACTTACCTGAAACAGAAACAAAAATTAACATTACAATCAAAACAAATTGAAATTAGTAGTGTTAGCGTTTTTGCAGTTTACATAGAGAAAGGGTAGTAGAGAGGGGGGGTGGTGGTAAACAATTTGCATTAAATATTAAATTAAGCGCATTGTTTCATCATAAAATCCCGGGTAAAATGTACCTAAAATTATAATTTGGGCAAGACGTGGCATGCCGTATGTTTAATAAAATATTGTTGAAAAATTTCGTTTATATAAAATTGTAAATCTGAGAGTTGGCGTAGCGGCGTCGATTTAGAGCGTCGCACGTGATGCTGCAATGCGGAACCCTCCGACGTACTGTATTTCTGTTGCTACACGCTCTCTTGTTGGGACCTCCTCTCTTATCCCAAAGGATATATAGAGTATAAAATATTTCTTACTCCCTTTACATTAAGTAATAGGAATTATGACGCACGAAATTGTTTAAAAGCATTTTAATTGATTAGATGCTGCAACTTGAATATCTTAACACATCTTTGACATTACAAGATTTTCGCATTATTAGCTTTATTAATTTTAACGTTCATGTACTTTTAAAACTAGTTTCTAGATGTCGCCACTGAGAACAATAGGCTACACTTTCATATCGTTTTAGTAAAAATATATACAAAATTTAGTATTACTGTTGCTACGTGATCACTATATTCACGTAATAACAGTAAAAACACAATTAACAGCACAAACCTACTGTTTGTCACGTAATGTAGGTTTAAAAACAACACCCTTAGCTTTTTAAAGCATAAAATAGAAAGACACAAGTGCAAGTCTCATTTTTTACATTAAAATTAGTATTAATTTAGAACCAAAATTAGAGCATTTGCTTAATTTTGCTGATATCTGCAAACTAAGCTGTGTTAGGCAACAGCACTCGACGATCTGTTGTTAATTATGACACATTGACTTTATTAGCCTGCAAAAAAATCCCATTACCAATTACTAAAACAATAAAGTCACGTGAAGCTGTAATAGGCAACGTCACCAAATACAGAAATAATTATTTTTAAATGTCTAAACACTGCTGACGTTTATAATACAACTATTGTAACATTAGAAGTAAAAACTTTTGGTTTGTGACTAAATCATTTTAAGTATTAACAAGCAAAAAAAAAAAAAAACATTATCCAAGAGTGTTTTTCTTAATTTGTTACCGGTTAATCTACAACGGTGCAAATATAACTTTAGGTTCATATATCAGTGCTATCACCTACTGCTTACAATCTCCGTATTCATTTACAGATAAAGTTTTGATTTAGTTTTAAATTACAATTTTTGAATTTTGCCTATTTCGGCACAACAAAATTGAAATAAGTTTCAATGTGTTCAGCTTTGTCGAAATAGTCATTTTTGTTGGGAAGTCAGATTTCGTTAAATGAAAAACTGGTATTTTAACAAAAAAATCACCAAAAGCTGGAATAGGCAATATCTTCAAACCTAGTGATAATAAACTTAAATTATAGTAGTATAGTAGAACAGTAATAAAAGATAATTTAATGACCTAAATGTTAGCGTGTTAAAGCAAACAGATTTTACCCGTTCTGAATAATCGTAACTTTAAGTTATAAATCAGTATTAGCTGCCTACTAGTTTCAAACTTAATTCTGATTTATTCTTAGAATGTTGCAATTGTTAATTGTGTTTGACAAGTAAACTTGATTAAGCTCTGTTAGGTAACAGAACTCGATGGTTTGTTATTAATTATAACAAACTCTACGTTTATTATCCTGTCTAAGACCAGATTCGAAATTATACAAAATAATAAACTAGCGAGAAGTGTAGTAGGCAACATTATCAAATATAGCAATAATTAATTTCATGTGTTCAAAATAACAATGCTTAGGCTTATAGTACACTTTTTTAACATTTGAAATAGGAACATAGTTAAATTATGCCTAAATCGGCACTATACAATTTTAAGTCTGCACAATAAAATTTAAACAAGTGTAATGGTATTTGTTAATATAGTTATTCGGACCAGACTTACTTATTGGCGGATAAGGTTTTGTTGATTTGAAAATTACCAAACATGGCACCGGATAATCTATAATACCTTCAGGTTTACAAACAAATGCTGTCACCTATTGCTGTACTGGTCAATTTTTGTTTAGGTTTACAATATTAGAATTGCTCGGTTTTTGCCTATTTTGGTACAATAAAACTTAAATAAATTTCAATGTGTTTAGCTTACCGAAATAGTTATTTTTACTTGTTGAAAAAGTCAGGTTTTGCTGATCAGGAATTTTACCCAAAATAAATTACCAAAAGCTGGAATAGGCAACATCTTTAAATTTAGCTCGGTATTAACTATTGTTTAGTTATGTACAATCAAAGCAGATTTTTAGGATTAGGACTAATTTGGTACTGATTAATATATAATTGTGTAAACGTAACTTTATGTTTATAAATGTCTACTGACTGCAAACTTAATTTTTATTTATTTTTACATTGTTACAATTGTTAGTTATTACCTAAGTCGACACAATACAATTTAAAGGAGTTTGACAAGTGAACTGGGTTAAGCTCTGTTAGGCAACAGTACGCAACGATCTGTTGTTAATTATGACAAACTTTGCCTTTATTATCCTGCCAAAAATCACATTTGCAATTACATAAAATAATAATCTTACGAGAACGTGTAATCAGCAACATTACCAAATGCAGCAATAATTAATTTCCTGTGTCCAAAACAACAATGATTAGGTTTAGAATACACTTTTTAGATATTTGAAGTAAAAGAATTGCTACTTTATGCCTACAATGGCACAATATAATCTTAAATTGTTTATTTGTGTGTAGATTTTTCCTTATTCTGAATAGTCTTGTTAACAAACTCAGAGGTACTTGACCAAAACTGTTTTAATTCCAAACAAAAAAATATTGCCGAGGAACTGTAATAGGCAACATCGATAAACGTAGCAGTATATTTATTTAACCATGAGTCCAAAATATGTATTGTAAGGTGTTTTTCCTTATTTGGCACTAGTTACAAGGTGCAAACATTTCTTTACATTTACTGATCAGTGTTACTGCATCCAAACTTTCTTTTCGTTTACAAAAAAAACTTCATTTAGTTTACATTACTGTTCTTGGATTTTGCCTATTTTGGCACCATAAAATTGAAATAAATATCAATGTGTTTAGGTTTGTCGAAATAGTCCATTTTGCTTGTTGCGAAAGTCAGATTTTGTTAAATGAAAAACTGGTATGTAAAAAAAAAATCACCAAAAGCTGGAATAGGCAATATCTTCAAACCTAACAGGGTAATCACGTAGTTAAAATTTTAAAGACAGCGCGTTGTGTTTCATAACCTATTGTTAAAAATTTCGCTTTATATATATATATATATATATATATATATATATATATATATATATATATATATATATATATATATATATATATATATATGTATCAAATTTGTCAAAATGCATAAATATGTTTGCTTTGGCACGCTAACATTTAGGTCATTATGTTATCTATTACACATAATTAAACGAAAATTAATACCTTGCTAGGTTTGAAGATGTTGCCTATTCTAGCTTTGAAAATTTTTTGGTTAAAATGGAAGCTTTCCAATTAGGAAAATCTGGTTTCCCAACAAGCAATAATTACTATTTCGACAAGGCTAAACACATTGAAACTCGTTTAAATTATATTGCGCAAACTGATTTATAAACCTAAACTTATATTTGCACCATTGTAGATTACCCGGTACCAAATTAGTAAAAAGATCATTGTACAATGTATTTTTTGACCAGTTAACACTTAAATTGTTTGTTACACATGATTAAATAAAAGTAAATATATTTTTACGTTTAAAGATGTTGCCTATTACAGCTTCTGGGTAATACCTTTTTTGGAATAAAGAAAAATTGAGATCAAGGAAATGTGACTTTGATAACAAGCAAGACTGATTAAAGTTACTTTTATAATAAAAAAGTCTAAACGAAAATAAACAATTTAAGATTGTATTATGCCAATTTAGGCATAAACCAACAATATTTTTTTTTAAATGTTAAAAAAGTATATTATAAACCTAAGTTGGTTTGGACACATGGTGTTAATTATTGCTGTATTTGCTGATGTTGCCTATTACAGCTTTTTGGTAATGAAAACAGAGTTTGCCATAATTAACAAGAGATTGGCGATTACTATTGCCGAACACAGCTTACTTCAAGTTGTACCAAACACAATTAAACTTGTTTAAATTGTATTGTGGCGGCTTAAGATTGTAAGATTGTAAAAATAAATCAAAATTCAGTTTGAAGGCAGTGGGTGGCTAACACTGATTTAAATGTTAACAAATAAAAAAAATACATTATACTGCTTCTGAACTCCGTTCACCATTACAGATACATTTTAGTTTTAGTTTTACATTACAGTTGTTGGATTTTGCCTATCTGCAAAAATAAAATTTAAATAAGTTTAAATGTGTTTAGCTTTGTCGAAATAGTCATTTCTGTTTGTTGATGAAGTCAGATCTTGTTGAACCAAAAATAATTAGCAAAACCTGGAACAGGCAAAGTTTTCAAAACTAAGACGGTATTAACTTTTGTCCAATTGTGTTAACCTAAACCTAAATATTTTGCACAATTTGGTACTGATTAACCTATAATTATGAAAACGTAATATTAGTTTTATAAATCAGTATTAGCTATCTGCTTAATCAAATTCAATTTTGATTTATTTTTAGTTATTACTTAAGTCGGTACAATACAATGTAAACAAGTTTGATTGTGTTTGATTGTGCTAAGCTCTTTTAGGCAACAATACAAACTTAAAAATGTTCTTTTGTTGGAAATCTTTCTAATGAGTCTTGGTTGTTAGCAAACTCAGATCTATTTGACCTCAATTTTTGTAATCCATACAAAAAATATTGCCCAAAAGCTTTAATAGGCAACATAGTTAAACATAACAGTCTATTTACTTCTGTTCAATCATATGTGACAGACAACTTATATGTTAACGAGTCAAAAAATGCATTATACAAGTGCTATTCTTAATTTGATTTTTTGCATTACAATTGTTGGATGTTGCATATATTGGAACAATAAAATATAAAGAAGTTTTGATGTCAGATTTCGTTGATCTCAAGTTTTTTTATTCCACAAAAAATTATATAGTCCAGTAGCTGTAATAGGCAACATCGTTAAATGTAGCAATGAATTTACTTTTGCTTAATTATGTGCAACAGACAATGTTAACGGGGGTAAATATAAGTTTAGGTTTATAAATCAGTGAGCACAACAACATTGTACAAGAGTGTTTTTCCTGATTTGGTACCGGGTAATCTACTATGGTGCAAGTATAAATTTAGGTTTATAAATTAATGGGCGCAATATAATTTAAATAAGTTTCAATACGTTTAGCTTTTTCGAAATACTAATTTTTGCTTGTTGGGATGCCAGATTTTGCTTATTGGAAAGCTTCTATTTTAACCAAAAAAAATCAAAGTTAGAATAGGCAACATCTTCAAATCTAGCAGGGTATTAACGTCCGTTCAATTATGTGTAACGGATACCCTAATCACCTAAATAGCGTGCTAAAGTAAACAGATTTATGCATTTAGCCCAATTTGATATTTATTATTCTATAACTATGTAAACATAACTTTAGCTTTATAAATCCGTGTTAGCTAGCTACTGACCTGAAGCTTTATTTTGATTTATTTTTGCAATGTTGCCTAGGCCGGCGCAATACAACTTAAACAAGTTTTTTTGTTTCTCAGGTACCTCTGCTTGTAACAGTGCTCAATGGCTTGTTGTTAACTATGATAAACTCTGCTTTTAGTAGCCTGCCAAAGATCACATTTGCAATTACATAAAATAATAAAGTACCAAACTGCTGAATAGGCAAGGTTACCATAAAAAGCAATAACTATTTTCATGTGATTTAACTAACAGTGCCAAGGTTTATAGTACACTTTTTTTAACATTTTTAGTTTAAGCCTAAATTGGCTCAATACAATTTTGAGTTGTAGATTTGAACTTGAAACAAAAAATATTCTCGAGAAGATGTAATAGGAAACATTGTTAAACGTAACTGTGTTTTTATTTTAGTTTAAATTTAAATGTTAGAGCAAAAAATACATTATACTGCTGTGAAACTATCGAAGTAACATTTTTGTTTCTTGGGGAAATCAGTTTTAGATTAGGAAGCTTACCTTTTAACCAATAAAAAACTAGAATAGGCAACATCCTTAAATCTAGCAGGGCATTAACTTTAGTTCATTTTGTATAAAAGATAACTTAATTTGATCCCGATCAACCTATAACTATGTAAACGTAACTTTAGATTTATAAATCAGTGTTAGCCACCCACTGACTTCAAACTGAATTTTGATTTATTTTTACAATCTTACAATTGTCTGTAAGTACTTAAGCCGCCACAATACAATTTAAACAAGTTTGATTGTATTTGGTCCAACTTGAAGTAAGCTGTGTTCGGCAATAGTAATCGCCAATCTTTTGTTAATTATGGCAAACTCTGCTTTCATTACCAAGAAGCTGTAATAGGCAACATCAGTGAATACAGCAATAATTAACTCCATGTGTTCAAACGAACAGCGCATAGGTTTATAATATACTTTTTTAACATTTGAAAAAAAATATTGTTGGTTTATGCCTAAATTGGCACAATACAATCTTAAATTGTTTATTTTCGTTTAGATTTTTTTATTATAAAGTAACTTTAATCAGTCTTGCTTGTTATCAAAGTCACATTTCTCTCTATTCCAAAAAAGGTATTGCCCAGAAGCTGTAATAGGCAACATCTTTAAACGTAAAAATATATTTACTTTTATTTAATCAAGTGTAACAAACAATTTAAGTGTTAACTGGTCAAAAAATACAATGTACAATGATCTTTTTACTAATTTGGTACCGGGTAATCTACAATGATGCAAATATAAGTTTAGGTTTATAAATCAGTATAATTTAAAGAAGTTTGAATGTGTTTAGCCTTGTCGAAATAGCCAGATTTTCCTTATTGGAAAGCTTCCATTTTAATCAAAAATTTTTGGAGGCTAGAATAGGCAACATCTTCGAACCTAGCAAGGTATTAACTTTCGTTTAATTATGTGTAACAGATAACTTAATCACCTAAATGTTAGCGTGCCAAAGCAAACACATTTATGCATTTTGACAAATTTGATATTTATCATTCTACAATTATGTAAACCTAACTTTAGGCTTATAAATCAGTTAGCTAGGTATTGAACTGAAACTAAATTTTAAATTATTTTTACAATGTTACAATTGTTAGTCTTTGATTGGGACGCTTCTATTTTAACCAAAGAATCACCAAAGGCTGGAATAGGCAACATCTTCAAACCTAGCAGGGTATTATCGTTTGTCCAATTATGTGTAAAATCACCTAAACGTGAGCGTGTTAATGCAAACAGATTTTACTCGAGAACGTGTTGGCTAACTTCCTGATTAATCTGAGATTGTGTGTAAACGCACTTTGAAATTTATCAATTTACGGATACACCACATTGCTTTAAATTCGATATCTTTTACTTGAAAAGTTATAATCTAGTTTTTGTAACATTATTTTTGTTCGATTTTATATGAACTAGAACAATAAGATTTAAAATACTTTAACTGTATTTAGATTTGTTTGTCGTAATAAGCAACATCGTGAGTTTTAACAATGCATTTATTTTAGTGAAACCACTTGCAATAATCCACATGCTATCAAGGTGATAGCGTTTTGCTTACGTTCTGTTAATCTATAATTATGTGTAAACGCACCTTTAGGCTAAGTGCTGCCAACTAATTACAGCTCCCTTTAGTCTTAAACTTGCCTAATTTAGCACAATAAATTAAAATAAGTTTTGTGTCTGGTTTTATTTGTTGAAATGGGTATTCCAATCACTTAGATTTTGTTGCTTTGGAAATTGTTTTATTCTTACCATGAAATGACCAAAATCTGTAATGGACTTCTTCAACCCTAATAGTGCATTTATCTTTATAGATAATCTAATTACCTTACTGTTAGAGTGCCACAAAGAGTTCTGCATAATTTGGTATTGATAAGCCTGTAGCTATGTACAATTATATCCTTATACCTACAAATTAATATTGTTGCCTACTGCGTTTCACTTCTACTGAACCGTTTACTTTTGTAATGTTACAATTGTTGGATTTTTCATATTTTAATTTTAATAAGTATCAATATGTTTGGTTTTGGCTCCCTAAATGGTTAGTCTAATTAACTTGTTAGATGGCAAAGCCACAATTCATTTCATTCTATTCTAATCCAAAAATTATCAAGAATTTTAGTAGGCAACATCTTTAAACCTAACGTTGCATTTACTTCTGTTCAATCACATGTAAAAGAAAAGGTAATAAATTAAACGTTAGTTTGTTAAAGCAAATAAATTTTACAACATTGCAATTGTTAGATATTGCCTAATTTGGCACAATAAAATGTTCATAAGTTTAGTAGTGTTTTGTTTCTTGAATAGGTATACTTGGAAGTATTTGAGAATTCAGATTTTGGTGATTTAGAGATTTTTTTATTCTAAGTCACCAATAGCTATAATAGGCAACATTTATAAACCTAATACTACATTTACCTTTGTTCTATAATGGGCAATAGATATAACCTAAATATTAGCATGTCAAAGCAAAAAGATTTACGTGGAAGTGTTTTGTTTAGTTTGGTAAACTTTGTTGAAATAGTCATTCTGGTCCGATTTTACTAAATCAGAATTTCTTTTATACTAAACAAAAATTACTAAGCAGCTTTAATAGGCAATATTCTTAAACCAAAGGATGCATTGACTTTTATCCGATCACACGTAAATAATAGCCTAATGACCTAAATGTTAGCTTGTCAAGGCGAACATATTTTATGCACTTTGCCTAATTTGGTAATGATCAATCTATAGTTTCGTGCAATCGTATCATTATTCTATTTACTCGCAAACTCTTGTTATACTGTTTAAATGTTACAATTGTTAGCTATTGCCTAATCTGGAACAATAAAATTTATAAGTTTAAATGTGTTAAACTAATTTTGTAATATAACAATTGTTAAATATTGTCTGCCGTATAACAGATTAATTGTGTTTATGTATCTATATTGTAATAGTCACCTTAATTCGTATCACTCAATTTTTTTGATTTGGAAATTGTTATTTTAACCAAAATGTTATCAAAAGCTGTAATAGGCAACATATTTAAACCTAACAGTACATTTATCTTTGATCAAAGTTGTATAATCATCAGATATTATGTGGGAATGGTTTGTTCAGTGCTGATTAACTTATAATTGTGTGTAAACGTAGGTTTAGACTTATAAATCGGTGCTTTTGCAATATCACCATTAAATTTTGGTTTATTTGATATAATAAAATTTAAACACGTTTTATTGTGTTTGGCTGCTTGTTAATAATGCCATTTCAATCCCCCTGTTTGCTAGCGAACCCAGATTCTGTTGATTTGAACCAAAAGGTGATTTTACTTTTGATTAATTATGTGTAATCTATAACTTAATTACCTAATTTTTATTGTGCCAAAGCAGACGTTAGTGTATTTTGCCTAATTTGGTACTGGTTAACCTAGAATTGTGTAATTGTATCTTTAGACATAGAAATGGGTACAGTTGCCTACTACTTCCAAACTCTACTTTTCTTCACTAAGCAGTATTTTCAATATTACAATTGAATGTTGCCTAATTTGGCACCATAAAGGTGAAATAAAGTTGTGTTGTTTAAATTTGTTTGATGAAATCGGGTTACTAATCAGTCCACTTGACAAACTCACTTTTTGTTTATTTAAACATTTTTTTGTGAATATAAAATTACCGAAAAGCTATAATAGGCAACATTGTCAAAGTTAAAAGTGTATTTACGTAAATTCAATTGTGTAATAAAAATGGAAACTTGTAGGTATAAACACACCTTTAAGTTTTTATCTGTGATTTTGTTTTTTATTTTGTAATATAAGTTTAGACTAATAAAATGTAATCTTTAAATGTTTATGTTTCAATAATTACTCTAGACAATATTTAATGTTTGCGAACTCAAACTTTGTGTGCCTGAAAATTATTTTATTCGAAAATAAATAATTACCGAGAAGCTCCAGTAGCCAACATTGTCATACCTAACAGTGTGTTTAATTTATTTCAATCACTATTCATACCTGAATAGTCTAAATGTTAACGTGTTACGGCAAACATAATAAACGTAAAAAAATGTGTCGCCTAATTTAGTACTGATTCATATATAATTGTTTTAGGTTTCATGAATCAGTGCTCAAACTAAAGCAAACAGATTACACGTGAGAAAGTTTTGCCTAATTTGGCACTGGCTAATCTATAATTGTGTGGAAACGTCTTTTGCTTTGAAACTACTTAATTCTACTCGTTGTTTGACTTAATTCTGCCATTTTACAATTTTTAGATTTTGCCTAATTTGGCACTCCAATATTTAAAATTCTTTAATTGTGTTTAAATTCGTTTGTTGAAAGAGTGATTCTAATCTGTCTTAACTGTTGATCAACTCAGATTTTATTGACCTAAAAACTTCTTCTAAATAAGAAATTACCTTAAAGCTATAATAGCCAACATTTAAAAAATCTAAGAATATATTTACTTTAGCTTAATCATGTGTATTAGATACCTTTAGGTTTACAAATCAGATTGTTACATCCTACTACCTCCAAACTCTCTTACTCAAATTTTTTGTTTAACTTTACAATATTGCAATTGCTGGATGTTGCCTAATTTGGCACAATACAATTTAAATGGGTTATGATTCTTCGGTTGTTGGAAAACTCTGTAATAGGCAATAGAAGATTTTATATTCTAGGCGAAAATTGTCACAACGGTTTAATAGGCAATGTAACAATCTATTGTTCAATCATGTGTACCAGATAGCTTGATTGACGTAAGTGTTAACGTGCCAAACTAAACACATTTCACGTTACATAGTTTTGCCTAATTACTACTGGTTCATCTGTATGGTGTTTACACACATTTTTGTGTTTTGTTTCTTTGCATAACTATTATCCAGTTTTACAAACGCGGATTACTATTCTTTTAGGAAATATAATTGGCCCATCAACCAATTATGTTTCTTAATCAAAAGACCGATTAATAGACACTGTAATCTCTCTGTGAACAAAAACTTAATTGAAATTTAATTTAAATTTAGATTTGTTTTGTAATAGTCAACTTAAACAATTTATCTGGTTTCTGAATTGAGATTTTATTAAAATTATATATGTGATAATGGAGAAGCTCTAATAGGCAACACTGTTAAATTAACAATGCATTTTAACAAACATACTAACATATCTAAACTATGTTCTAATTAACATTGCTTTGCATAGATTCCTTCTTCTTGGAAGTTTTGTTTTAAATTTGTAATACAACAATTGTTAGATATTGCCTAATTTAGCCCAACAAAATAAAAATCTGTTAATAACTTTGTTATAATAGTCTATCTAATCCGATTTCTCGGCTTAATTTAACACGGCAATTTCTGTTTTAGGTTTCAAATTATTTAGTTTATGGCTATTTGTTATCATAATGATTCTAATCAGTCTTGCGTAGTGGACATTGAATAACTAACCTGCCTGAACTAACATGGTGTAACTTACGGTGTTTCGATTAAGCACACACACGCTTTGGTACATTGAAATGTTATATACGTACTGTAATAATCAATCTAATCAAATTTCCGATATTTGAACTTAGTAGCGCCACAGGTTATAGGCAACGTCATAAAAAAGCAATTTACTAACATTACTTTATCTAATAGAAACGCATATTAAACCTAATCAGGATTATCAATAACTATACAATTGCTAGATTCTGACTAATTTCGCATAATAAAATTAATAAAAATCTGTAACTGTCTAGATTTGTTTGTTGTTATAGTTAAATTACATAGTTTCTCTTGCTTCTCATCCAATTCTTATTAAATTTGTATTTTTCGTACTGAACAAAAAAATTAATTTTTCAGAACCGAGAAGCTGCAATAGGCAATATTACTTGTGCCTATCAGATTATTGGTAACTTTTTTATTTTCATTAAAAAATTAGCAAGAAACTATAACCAACATCGTCATATGTAAAAATAAATTTCGCGACCTAAATGTCTACATACTTTACAGAACAGTGTACTGCCTAATTTGGTACTGGTTAATGTATAATTATGTATAATCGCAGCTGTAAGTTTATAAACTAGTGCTGATTATTTACACCTTCACTCGGCAATATTTTAATTTTTTAAAATATCAATTGTTAGATTTTGCCTAATTTGGCACAATAAAATTAAAAATTCTTAAACTACGTTGAGCTTTGTTTCCATAGTTACTTTAATTAGTCTTGCTTGTCGGCAAACTCAGATTTTGTCGAGCTGAAATTTTTTTACTGCAAACAAAAAATCATCTTCAAGATGTATGTACCACTATGTACACTGTTTCTAGTTTAATATTACTCTATAATTTTTTTAAATTTTACAATATTGCGGTACGCAGATTTTATCTAATCCCGCATGACAAAATTTAAAACAGATTGTGTTTGTTACTGTAATAATAATTCTTATCGAGTTTATTCGTTGGTACTAGCTTTTAATTAAAATGCATAGTAGATATCACAATGTTAAGGTTTCTTGCCTAATTTAATGACCATTTATACATAATCGTGTACATTCGATTTAATACTTTAGTAGTACAATTGTCAGATATTGTCTAATTTGGAATCGCATAAATTGGTTAGGTGAATAGCAATTTAATTAGTGAAACTCTAACTGTTGCCTAACTTAGTAAGAGAAATTGAATTAGTACGGAAAAGCTGTAATAGGCAACATCATGAAATGTAGCGTTTTAATATAATTTAGAGTAAGTGAATGTCGGTTACTCACCTCAGGTTTTTCTCAAATAAAATTTTTGTATAGGCTACCTAACGAAACCAACCTGTTACGCTTAAATTTGCGTTATATGTTTAAATTTGTGCTGTTACAAGTCATATTACCAGCTTTATTTGTTCATAAATTGAAACGTTTGTATTCTAAGTAAAAAAATAATTTATCGATTAGATCAAAGCTGGAATAGGCAACGGAATAAAGCAAATTATTAGTTATGCATAAGTCCTTAATTTAATAATAACGTTGGTACACATTTTTAGTAGTATACATTTTCTGAATGTAGCGTGTATTAGTTTGAATATTTTATTATTCTAAATCTGTAATAGGCAACAACCAACAATGCGTTTGTTTTATTTCTATTACGTGTAAAAAAATAACTTAATTAACTTGGCATGTTAAAGTGTCAAAATAGACAGTGAGAGTGTTTTGCCTAATTTAACTCCTCTATTGTCGATTTTAGCTTTGATACGGTAGGAAAACTTTGTTTTACCTGTATAAGATATTTTTAATGTTGCCTAGTTTAGCTGAGTAGAATTTTCAATTCTAAACTTAAAAAAATTAAATAAGCAAAACGAACTGTAGTGGTCAACATTACCTAACCTACCAATGTATTCACTTAAATTAGGCGTAATGCATAAGTTAGCCAGCTTGTATGTTTGTGTTATGAATAATTTAAACCTAATTAAATCAGTGCGAATGCTGCATAGTGGCGAAGTCGAAATCTTAGTCGAAAGCTCAGAAAATATGCGGAGTATGCGATTATAAGCGTTTACTTAATATGGGGGTTGGCATGATGTCAATATTGATCAGGTTAAGTTAGGCAACTACTTGAGAGGCTTGGTAATCTCGTGTTATGTTGTCAATTTGATACTTTATATAAATAAAAATCTTACACATTCAAGTTGCCGAGCGAAAAAGAGCCAAGTTTGGCACCTTCCATTTGAGTAGAATTGGCGTCTGCTTTCACTGTCTTCACGATCGCAGAAAAATAGACCTCTTGGGCTAAATTCTGTGATTGATGGGTTAGCATTTGGCCCGTATGATGCTTAAAGTATGTATTAATGCATTGATTTCGTTGGAGACGCGGGGAAAATAGTTCCCTCGATTATCAAAAACCAAATTCTGTGGTTAGTGTGAGTTGATCAGTTTTTGGGCCGAAAGTTGGTCAAAATACGTATTTATGCATGAATTCCGTTGGGGACGTTGAAAAAAATATTCCTTCGGTTGGCGAGATCCAAGAGGCGAGAGTGTTGGTCAGCATTTGGACCAAACATTTGCGATAAACCAAGAGCTAAATTCTGTGACTCATGGGTAACGATCAACATTTGGGTCGAATGTCACTTAAAATATATAACTTCCTTTAAAGACAAACTTGATTGTAGTAATAGCCAAGAGTCAATTTTTGTGGGTCGTAGGTGTTGGTCAGCGTCTGGGCCAAATGTTACCTAAAATTCATATCTATATTAATTTCGTTGGGGTCGCGGCAAGAATGACCTTGATAGTCATGTGTCAATTTGTTTGGTATTCAAATGTTGGTCCGCATTTGCGCTAAATATGGCCTAAATCTGTGTTAATCGCCAATTTTATTGAGTTTACGGTGGGATGCATTTTCTCAATAACCAAGAACTGAATTTTGTGACCAATCAGTGTTGGTCAGCATTTTAGGTCGAATGTTGCTTACAAAATTTATTTATACACTAACTTTGTTGGGGTCGCGGTAAAGTTGATTGTCACAAACTTTTTTAATATTTCCATAACCACTTGAGACATTTCAATAAAATTTTGCAGTGTTTGAGAGTTAGCAACGGTGCGTATTTTACGCTAAAGCCGGTGGATTTACTATAATCAGTGGCGTGCAGGCAGGATAATCGTTGCACAATTTGAACGAAAAAAATGCGGTACACCACTGTTTCTAATCTTTCTCATTTTTTTTTTGGATTTTCTGTTCCATTTGGTCGAAAAAATGGCTCTCGTCTTTTTTTTTCTAAGACTAGTCGTTTTTGAGTAAAAAAATAATAAAAACATTGTAGTGCTCCGTGATGTAATAACCAGTGTTCATGAATGAGGCTCGTGGCAAACTCATAATAAACCTATTTCATTGCTTTTAATTATTTTTAAACTGTCTTAACAATGTACAACAAAAAAGCTATTTAAAATTTTGTGTCTAATACTACGGCTTCAGCCTTAAAAAAAAAGGAATATTCGTGTGAAGGTATGAATATGTATTTTATTATCTATTTGCCTGTTTGGTAGTGAAATTGTTGACATTTTACTTGTCACCGTATTTATCTTCGTGTAAAGCATTCGAAACATAAAATGAATAACTTTACTAACGTTGAATTGGCTCAGATGCACTTCGTTTATGGCCTAGCAAATGGAAATTCAGTAGAAGCTCGGCGAATTTATCATGAACGTTATCCGAATAGAGTAACGCCAAGTGCTAAAACATTTAGAAAGCTACACGCCAGATTGGGTGAAACCGGCAGTTTTAAACATAACTCGGAAGTTCCTGGTAGATCTCGAACAGTAACAACGCCTGTGCTAGAAGACGCTATACTACGAGAAATAGAAGAAAATCCTTCTACTAGTACCAGAAAGATAGCACAACCGCTTCAAGTAAGTCCAAAGACTGTTTGGAAAGTTTTGAAAATTTCTCTACTATTTCCGTACCATATAAAACCAGTAAAAGCTCTGTTGCCACGCTATTTTCAACCAAGGCTAAATTTTAGTAGGTGGATACTCCATACAATGGCTCATAACAACATTTTTTTGAGTACAATTTTATTTACTGATGAGGCAACTTTTTCGCGAGAAACTATTGTTAACTTTCATAATGAACATATTTGGGCGGACGAAAATCCCCATGCCTTAAAAGAAGGTCGCTTTCAGCAAAGATTTTCACTAAATGTATGGATAGGCATTATTGGTGACCATCTTATTGAACCACACTTTTTACTCACCCGACTAAATGGTAATTAGTATAGTCAGTTTTAGCCGACGAATTAAACGTTCTATTAGGAGAAGTGCCTCTGCAGGTGAGAGCTAATTTATGGTTTATGCACGACGGTGCCCCTGCTCATTTCAGCCTTGTTGCACGTCAATACCTCGACAACACTTTTCCTAATCGCTGGATTGGTCGCGGAGGTCCTCACACTTGGCCACCTCGCAGTCCCGATCTGAATCCTTTGGACTTTTATTTATTTGGTCATCTCAAGTCACTTGTGTATAAAACACCTGTATTAGATGAAAATGATTTAAGAAATCGAATAATTCAAAGTTGTAATGCCATAAGAAATACTCCAGGAGTTTCTGAACGAGTGAGACAGTCTTTCATGAGACGATTGGAATCGTGCGTTTTATCAGAAGGTGGCCATTTTCAACAATTACTTTAATTCTGTGTCAGTGGTGATTATTTTTATGATTGCTGTTTGTAATTAAATAATACAAAAAATAAAATGGCGTTGTATTCATTCATGAACATTTAATTACGATACATTACAATTTAAGAGAACTTTTTTGTTGTACATTGTTAAAATGGTTTAAAAATAATTAAACGCAATGAAAAAACTTTAGTTTCTTTATAGGTTTATTATGAGTTTACCACTGGTTATTACATCACGGAGAACTCCAATGTCTTTTTTATTTTTTTATTCGAAAACGACTAGTCTTAGGAAGAAACGAAGAGAGCCATTTTTTCGTCCACATGGAACAGACAATCCAAAAAAAATTGAGAAAGATTAGAAACAGTGGTGTATCGCATTTTTTTCTTTCAAATTGTGTAACGATTATCCTGAATGCACGCCACTGATTATAGTAAATCCGCGGGTTTCAGCGTAAAATACGCACCGTTGCTAACTCTCAAATACTGAAAAATTTTATTGAAATGTCGCAAGTGGTTATGGAAATATTAAAAAAATTGTAATTATTCAATGAAACTTTCACACCCTGTACTTCCGTAACGAAGCATTTTTGAGACATAGTTTATAAGCAAAGTTGACTTTATTTTAGTGGCAGAATACGCTCCTGAAGTTATGTACCGTACTTAGAAAACACCTGTATATAATATATACATATATATATATATATATATATATATATATATATATATATATATATATATATATATATATATATATATATATATATATATATATATATAAGTGCGCATTAGCGTGACAAAGTCCCATATCTCCTTTATTTAAAGAGATACAAAAAAAAATTAAATGCAAAAGTTGTTAGATATGTTCCGGTGCATATTCCAAAAATATTTTTAATTATACAGGGTAGATCATAAAAGCTTAGAAGTAATTTTAAATTTTTTTTTAAATAGAAAACCCTATATATTATTACACATTTAGATTCTACATACAATTTTAGACACATTTTATGTATAATGTCCTATACCTAAGTCTAACCGTTTTTGACAAATTTCAAAATTTTTGTCAAAAATGACGTTTGCAGGCCAAAACATAGGTGGAAATCTTTTCTAAAACGAATCAATTAGTTATGGTTGGTTTCCTTGGAGATGGGGACCTACTCTAATGGGCTGTATTGATATTTTTGTAATACATTCATATAGGGTGATCAAAAATGGACAATAAAAAGTAGATTCAAAAAAACCTATAAAGTAATTTTTTTTTAATGACAATTTAACATTTTTTTATTGTAAAAAGGTTATACGGCTTTCAAGTTTTGTTGTTAGTTGGCCGTGACGGCGGGGCGCTGCGAAACAAAAAAAGTCGAGCACTTCAGATCGACATATTACAATTTATTGAACCCCATATAAATAATTATTTTATTAAACGAACTTAAAGTAAAGACAATATTTTTTTGATTCAACAAATTATGTTCTAGTCCTAATCATAAACTTAACACCTCTAATGTAACTAAACATGTAACTAATTATTCAGATAAAAGTACTAGAAACACGTCAAATACGTACTACCTAATAAGTTGTTCGAAATGTCCGCCTCTTTCTTGAATACTCAGTGCAATACGTCTCTCAAATTCACTGCTTAAATTTCTACACATTTCAACACTAATGTTTTGAACACAGTTTCTAATCCTAATCTTCATGCCTTCCTTTTGTTGTAGGCGGTATTTTATAAACCTGCTCTTTGACGTACCCCTATATGCTAAAGTCCATTTTAGTAAGATCTGGGGATCTAGCAGGCCAAGCAACAGGCCCTCCCCTACCAATCCAACATTCTGGATATCTAGCATTTAAAAAAGTTATTATCAGACCTGTATGATGTACTGGGGCACCATCATGAAGAAACCACATTTCTGTTTGCATATCCTATGGCACTTGACGCAACCAATTAGGTAGATGTGTCAGGGTATTTTAAACATCCTGTATACGTAGTGGGTAATTTTGTTTGTAATTCTAGCGATTTACCGTCAAATTTTTGTTGTCAAGTTGAGTTTTATGAATAAATTTGTTTAACGCGTGTAGCGACCTTTAGGAAAGGTGTATGGTGAGCTTTAGTTTTTTTTTTGTTTGTGAATTATTATTCCGTAATTTAGATTGTTTTTCTTATTAGTCCCCGTTTATAGAAGTTTGAGTAGCGTATTATTTGTAAATAATTGTATATAAGTGTAAATAAGGTTTATTTCGTTTGATTTCCTTAAAAATTAAGTAACTTATAGAAATAGTGTAGATTTATATGTATATGATGTCATATTGGCGACAAGGAGTCGCTTAATTATAGTGGTTCAGTGCAATATTGAGTATGTTGGTTTTAAGTCATTTTGGAAATTACCGAGTCCTTACGGACGAAAACGAAATTTGTGTGTTGGGGTACCATATCTTCTCCTTCCGTTTTTTAATTGGTGGAATTAAATTAGATGAGATTTTTTTTTGAGTAGTGGGATTCAAAATTCCAAGACGGATTTTTGGTAATAATTTGCATGATTCTGAAACTGATCGCGTTCTCGAGTAGTAGTACGGTGACGTTTGCTGTTACGCTTTAAGGGGTGGTTTAGAACGTTGATATATGGGACCTTGTGGTGTTTAACGAACGTACTTTTGTGTAGTAAGGGTAGTTAAGCTACTTCTGAAGAAGACCTGTAAAGGGATTTTATTAAAACTGTTCAATCACCAAAGGACTATACCTAGTGCCGATTTCGATTTTACGTAATCACGTCACGTAGAGGTCATCGTCGTGTCATATTAGTGCTTCGGTGAACTCATTGGTTTATATCGCTTTTGCAGATTTAAGAAACATTAACGTTCTTGTAGTGCCTCTTAATTACCGTGCAAAGCGTGTTGAAATATAAGAAACTTTCGCAATATAATAAAATTATAGTTATTTAAATAAAATTAATAACCGGTTGAAAGCGGTGTCGTATTTTTTTTTTTGTTAAATTAAGTTGTTGTTTTAAATTTATTTAGTGTAATTAATTATAGTTCTAACGCTCCGCCTTCACACTTTGTTATTTATTTTAGTATTAAAGGGCAATTGACCCTATTGTAGTGTGGGTAATTAATCCACGGTATATACATATCTATAGATTAAACAATTTATAACGGCGTTACGCAGAATTCTGATCAGACATCCTGTCGCCCATTAAGCATTTGTTTTTTTATACGCATTATCGTATGTTTATATTTATCCTTTTTTTTTATTATTTTATTGTAGCTTTGTTTAGGTTTTATAAATGTGTTTTAATTCTGCGCAAACCCATTTGTGTTACATAAAAGTTTTTTTGCAAATTGCAAGTAATTTAGAAGCGTAAATTTTAACGTAACGAAGTTACAGTTTTTTTTTGTTTTATTGAGTAATAGCGTTAATGATATTTAGTGTTTTATCTGATTTTTAGTTGAGTATTAATTCATTTAGAGTGCATTCTATAGCTTATTTTTTTGTTTTGTTTTGATTATTAGTTAATGCCTTATTATTTACACTGAGGTGTAGTAAAGTAACGTAAACTTTATTGAGTGTTTATCACGCTTTTATTTGACAAGCGTGTAGTGCTATTTTGAAAAGCTATTTCAGGTGGTTTGCTGAGTTGCTGTCCAGCACACCTGGGATTGATTGCGGATAGTTAAGCGTACGTTTTTTGTATGTTTAGACACGCGATGTACTCGTAATTTTGGCACGACATCCCTTATTTTGACTACCAAACATTCTGGCGCCCAAAAACCGAACTGACTTTGTTTTCATCCCCTATTTTGACTTACGTACGATTTACTATTCTGGATGTGCAAAATTTTTCAACATCTGACCTACACTCATACGCTGACTAGTCGGGGCAAAAAGGCCAATTTATCTGTAATCCCGTTCTACCACCCGTTTATACCGTTACAGGTAAAGTTGGCGCTTCAACGTGGGACATTTTGGGGTGTTTTTTTTTTCGTAGATTTCTTATTTTTTTGGTGACATCTTAGGATAGTATTTCAGTACTTTCGCTTCAGGATTATTTTATTGTTGAATTAAGTTTTTTTATATACGTATCGAAACATTAAATATGGGTTATAAAATTAATGTAGATAGGCTTACACCTTGTGAGGTAAGATATGAGATAGCTGTTAGAGGTGGTGATCTCTCGTTAGGGGTAACTGCGTTACGTGCATTGTTACGTAATATTTTGAGTGAGGAAAGTAGTGGTAAAATTTCATCACGTCCCGATTATCCTTTCGATTTTGAAACAGATAAGAGTGTTATTGTGGAAACGAAATTGGAATTAGAAAAATTATTAGAGGAGGTTAAAATTAATCTGTCCACAAAAATTTTAACGACCATAGAAACCAAGCTCAAATATTTGTTAGGTAGAGTTAATAATTCAATTCCGAAAACCGATATCGATGTTAAGATTAAATAAAGTTTGTTTATTGAAATTGCGGTAGCTCAATCTACATACGAAATTTTGAATAAACGAGTAGTTTCAAAAAGTTCACCCTTGGAAATATTAAGCAGTGTTTCGAATAATGACGATCAAAATTCAAAAACAGATATTTCAGTACCGATTAGTAATTTAAATTTAAGTACATCACCTGTTAGGAGTGTAGTAGCAAAAAGTACACCGGTTTGCAAGTGGAATTTATCATTTTCGGGAGATTCTAAATCCTTATCGTTAAGTGCTTTTCTGGAACGGATTTCAGAATTACAGATTTCACGTAGAGTAGACGATGGGCAATTATTTTCGGAATGTTTAGATTTATTTACGGGTAACGCCTTGATTTACGTTCGTTCCGTTAGAAGGGAAGTTAGGACTTGGAGTGAATTGGTGGAATTGTTGAAAATTCAATTCCAGCCAATAGATTATGACGATAGACTATTAGATGAAATTAAGCGTCGTACTCAGGGTACGGACGAGCCTATGGGAATTTATATCGCTGTTATGCGGACTTTATTTTCGCGTTTAAACGAAACTTTGTCGGAGGATAAGCAATTACGTATTTTGCGGGAAAATATCGCGCCTTCTTATCAGGCACAATTAGGTTTAACGGAGATTAACTCTCTTAACGAATTAATTAAGTATGGAAGGCTTATCGAAGAAAGAGTTCAAGCGATGAATAGTTATGTACCGCCTAGTCGGAAACGCTCCGACCTAGAGGTAGATTTAGCGTACGTGGGAGAAACCCCACCGGTTGTCACGATCAAGAATAAGGGAGTACCGATACATATAGTGAAGATAACGCCGAGTAGAGTTGAGGGTAGGTCGTGTTGGAATTGTCAGAAGACCGGACATCTGGCGTCAAGTTGTAAGGACACCCTTAGGAATCGTTATTGTTATCGTTGTGGAAAGAAGGATTTTACCGTAAAGAATTGTCCTAAATGTTCGAATTCGGAAAACGGATCAAGGAGGCAATAAAGAGCCGCGTATTATCCTCTAGAATTTTTGTTAAGTCGGCAGTGTACTATAATTCATTAAGGGCTAGGGATGACGCGAAATTTTTAAAGACTAAAGTTGTTTTGGATTACGTTTTTGATTTCAAAGATTCAGATGAAAGACCATTCGTGACAAGAATTATTAGGTTTATTGGATAGTGGGTCGACGAAGACCATATTAGGAGAAAAGGGTTGGAAAAAACTAAGTCATTTGGGTGTTAAATTAGATAAACGATGTACGTCAACGTGTGTTGTAGCAAACGGTCAGTCAGTTAGGAGTATAGCTACCGTGACTGTACCCATTGAAATTAAGGGAAAGGTTGTCATTATTAATGTTCTTGTCGTACCAAATATACCGCACCATCTTATTTTGGGAGTAGATTTTTGGAAACAAAGTAACATCATACCTGATTTACGTAAAGGTGAATGGAGATTTGAAAATTTGGAGACAATTGAAGCTTTAGAGAATGGAGAGCATGGAATACAATCCCGATTAGACTTGAGTAGCGATCATTTACAGAAATTAGACCAGTTGGTTACCGATTATTTCACGTCCATCTAAGGTAAAGAGATTGGATGTACCTCTTTGGTATTTGACAAGCGTGTAGTGCTATTTTGAAGCCCTATTTCAGGTCGTTTGCTGAGTTGCTGTCCAGCACACCTGGGATTGATTGCGGATAGGTAAGCGTATGTTTTTTGTATGTTTAGACACCCTATGTACTCGTAATTTTGGCACGACAACCCGTATTTTGACTACCAAACATTCTGGCGCCCAAAAACCGAACTGATTTTGTTTTCATCCGCTATTTTGACTTACGTACGATTTACTATTTTGGATGTGCAAAATTTTTCAACATCTGACCTACACCCATACGCTGACTAATCGTGGCAAAAAGGCCAATTTATCTGTAATCCCGTTCTACCACCCGTTTATACCGTTACAGATGGTTTTGCAGAAAGTCTAAGTATACTTCCCCTGTTACTCGTTGATCAAAAAAATATGGTCCAATTACATGATTACAGACAACACCTCCCCAAACATTTAAAGTTTGAGAAGTATATCTTACAAAATGTGGATTTTAGGTAGAATAGTAATGAAAATTGTGTCTGTTTACACTTCCGTTTTTGTGAAATGTGGCCCCATCTGTAAATAAAATCAAATGAACAAAATTTTTTTGTTGGTTTATTTTGTTTTGAGCCCATTGACTAAATTCCAGTCATCTTTGATAATCTTCAGGAACTAACTCTTGAAGTAGTTGAATGTGATAGGGGTGCATTTTTTGAGACTTCAATATCTGCTATACCGTACGTCGTTAAACACCAACCTGCTGAGAAATGGGTCGTTATCCAATATATGGATTTCGGTAACTGTTAATATTAGATTTAATTGATTTTCCTCAGTCTGTGTACGTTTTTCCCTAGTATTTTTTTCATATAACACATTTCCAGTTCTTTCAAAACGCTCCAAAAGCTTTTCAAATGCCTTTCTTTCAGGTTGCCGTCTGTCTGGAAACCGTTGTTGATACAGTCTTCTTGCTATGAGCGTATTATTATCATTAGCTCCCAAAACAAAAATCATATCAACCATCTCGGCTTGCGAAAAATTCATTATTTACAATTTTAATTCAAGTTTTAAATCAATTTGCTATAAAATACACTAATGCATCACACAAATTATCAACTGACAATAAATAATGACGTTTCTGATGATCTCTATTATTTTTATATGCCACGCCTCGCCGTCACGGCCAACTAACAACAAAACTTGAAAGCCGTATAGCCTTTTTACAATAAAAAAATGTTAAATTGTCATTATTTCAAAAACTACAATTCTTTGGAATATACACTCTTATACAAAGTCACCCTTATTTTTAATGCTAAATAAGAGAGAATTAAAAAAATAGGGGGTTCATTAAAAAAATGACTTTATAGGTTTTTTGAATCTACTTTTTATTGTCCATTTTTGATCACCCTGTATGAATGTATTACAAAAATATCAATACAGCCCATTAGAGTAGGTCCCCATTTCCAAGCATAACTAATTGATAAAGGCTTCGTTTAGAAAAGATTTCCACCTATGTTTTGGCCTGCAAACGTCATTTTTGACAAAAAATTTGAAATTTGTCAAAAACGGTTAGACTTAGGTATAGAACATTATATATAAAATGTGTCTAAAATTGTATGTAGAATTTAAATATGTAATAATATATAAGGTTTTCTATTTAAAAAAAATTTTTAAATTTCTTCTAAGCTTTTGTGATCTACCCTGTATAATTAAAAATATTTTTGGAATATGTACCAGAACATATCTTACAACTTTTGTATTTAATTTTTTTTTGCATCTCTTTAAATAAAGGAGATATGGGACTTTGTCACACTAATGCGCCACCCTGTGTGGCAGAATGAATTACCTCAAGCACCAAGAACTGTGACCCATGAGTTTTGACCATTATTGGAGTTGAATGTAGTCTACAATCTATATTTATACACTAATTTAGTTGAAGTCGTGGAAAAATAAGCTGGCTCGAGAACAAAGAACTGTGACCCACCAGTTTTGAACATCATTGCTGTTGAATGTAGCCTACAAAATGGATTACCTCAAGGACCACGACTTTTGGTCATCAATGATTGGAATGCTGCCTAAAATCTATATCTATGGATCAATTTTGTTGCAGTAGTGTCAAAAAGGGTTGCCTTAAGGACCAAGAGCTGTAACCCATGAGTTGAGGTCAGCATTGGAGTTTGAATGTTGCCTAGTGTCTATACCTATATATACCAACCTATATATATATATATATATATATATATATATATATATGTATATATATATCAACTGTGTTTAGGTAGCCTTAGTGACTATTCGGCCATGACGTTTGCTTCCACACATATGACAGATTATGCTTTGGTCGTTACTGTGAATGTGTTACATACTATCGTAGAAATAATAAATAATAAATAAAGAAGAAATAGAATCTATCTGTTACTGGAGTGAATTTAAAGTTCTACAGTTCATAATTGCGCAGAAAGCTAATTATTGATTAAACCAAGGCAAATAATATAAACTTATATTTAATTAGGTTAACAATCCTTTCTATTTCTGTTAAACACTTCTTGATTAATTATCTTTCAGGGAAGCTTACAGAAGTGAGATAGAAATCAATAAAAATGAAGCGTTGTTTGTTTACACTTACTAATTAAATTTCACATTAAAACGCAATAAAAACTTTTTCCTAATTTTACAATTACAATTATAATTGAAAACACGCAATTTGGCATTTACATTCTGAAAGTGATTCTATCGTTTTTTTTCCATAAGAGTAGGATTACGTAAAAATTATAAATTGAAATGTGACGTTCGAGATGTTAATCTGATGACTAAATTTTTAATGTTTTCTAGTGTAAATTTTAAGATATAAGCCAAAATTATTTTTTTTAATATTCACTATTATTGTGAGTTAAAAACAATAACCTCGTGGTGACAACAACATTAATGTTCAAATTAACTTTAAAGAGCGCATCCGTTTATAATACTACTATGCAAAATTACGCTAATGGAGTGATAATAAAATTGAAAGCGTCATTACGAAATTTAATTAACTTAAATTAACTTATAAAACACCAATAAGAAATCTACGGAACTTTCGCACTTTTCCTTTCTTATTTTTTATTAAATAATAATAATTTAAACTTATTATAACCCAGAATACCATATCTCATAAATTTCACTACCTTCATTTCCCTTAATAGACTCATTATTTTTTTTAATGCTCGAAAGTACTCATACCTACGTTTACGCCCACTAGAATTAAAACCACGGACTTTTTTTATTTTGTTGGAAAAGCGTCAATTATTTGAATGGTTGAGTCCACAATCAGTAATATTTATAACCCTAGGGAAAAAATTTTGATGGAAATAGACAACTTCGTTGTTTGTGCTCAAATATTTTCTCTGAATTTGTATCATTCATATGAATTGTAGGATCTTTTATTGTGTACATATATAATGAGAAGTTCGCCATTTTGGACATTCTGTTAACTGACACGAAAAATTAGAATATTTGCTCTTGATATATTTTGAGAAAAAGTTAATTTCAATGTACCAACTATATCACTGCAACTTTAAGAAAAACTGTATTCATTTAATTAAAGCAAAATTCTGCTTCATCAGCAAGTATGCTTTTTCTTACATAATTAAGTGCTATAAAACGAGTAATTGAATGTTATATATTGAAATATAGTTATAAGTTGTTTGCGTATCTTTAAATTCAGCAAATAATAAATTTTTTCCATTTAATTAAAGAAAATATTGTTAAATCAGCAAAACCCCACGCTGACCTAACCTCACCCTCCTCCTATCGACCCATTTCCCTCCTGAGTTGCATCGGAAAATGCTTTGAGCAGATTCTAGCCAAGCGACTCAGGGACCACCTCGAATTCAACGACCTTCTTCCTAACAGCCAATTCGGCTTCCGTCCCAACCGAACGTGCCACGATCCCTTGTTGAAACTGCTTACCGAGACCACCAGAGCATTCAATCACAAGCAGTGCAATCTGGCTGTGTTTTTGGACATTAAGCAAGCATTTGACAGGGTCTGGCACGCCGGTCTCCTGCATAAGATCCGAAACCTAAACATTCCCGACGCCTTCTCCAACCGGTCAGTTCGGGCCAAAGTAGGGAAAACCTTCTCAGATCCTTTCGAACCTACAGCAGGCGTACCGCAAGGTTCTGTCTTAGCCCCGATCCTCTACACTATCTTCACATCCGATATACCCGAAGTCACTCAATCCG
This sequence comes from Vesta saturnalis, assembly GCA_036346205.1. Classification (NCBI taxonomy): domain Eukaryota; kingdom Metazoa; phylum Arthropoda; class Insecta; order Coleoptera; family Lampyridae; genus Vesta; species Vesta saturnalis. The sequence continues at coordinate 1,385,127 of JARFJB010000559.1, read as the reverse complement.
GAGTAGTTGTAGCGCAGTTTGCGGATAACACCATCTTCTGGGTGGTTAATCGGAACAGCGAAACGGCCTCCCGCATCATATCCAAAACCCTACGGCATTTCTCCAACCGGGCTAACCGGTAGAGAGTCTCCGTCAATCATACCAAGACCCAAACAATCCGCTTCCACCATTCTCATTACACCGAAGATAAGTGCCCAAAGCTTGCCTCCAGAAATGTGTCCCTCACTCTAAATCAAGAAAGACTCCCTCTCCAAGATGAAATCACCTACCTCTGAATCCTTTTCACACGAACCCTCAACTGGCTCCCGGATGTTAAAAAAACCCTCAAAAATTAGGAACCGCGCAAACCTACTGGGCGCCCTCCGGGGTAGAATCAGTGGTTGTCACCCCAAAACCCTCTTACACACGTATAAAACATATATCCGCCCTGTTATGGATTTTCGAGCTCCCATATATACAAATATAAACCCCAAACACCCTTACTCCATCGCTTCCTGTGTGCGCCGAATTTTCCGACGCATACACCGGTTACCCATCAGGTAATACCCTAATACCCTTACTATCCAACGCGCCTATATCCCCAATCACACATAGAATCCAAACCCTTCAGAAAAATTTTACCCACAAAAGAATTTTCGGCGATACCATCACAACCAAAGAGATCCTTGCCACTCCTCATAACTACCGCTTTCACCCATTCCCACGAAGGAAACCCAAGCTCAAATTTAAACATCCACCCGCCATCCTCACACAGCTCCTAGACTATCTCACCGAGGAGATAGAAGAATCCCTTGACAACATCCCGTATGCCCTCCGCATCCCCACGTCTATTGTATAACGACCCTAGCAAGATACCGGCCAACGAATATAAGCACACAAACCACGCTACACACACCACAACCACCATGTACACTTAACCAATTAACACATTCATTACGCAATAAAACCTGAATAATTTTTTCTTTTTTTTTACACCCAAAAAACCATACCTTATGATTGTACAACATACAACACCAAACACGGCAACACAACAACAAGGAATGACCAGGGCTGAAGAGGAGAAGGACTCCTTAACAGTCCGCAAATAAGTAATATAAGCTAACAATAAGTAAATACTAACACATAAACATGAGCAAACTAACAAAAAAAAATCTTACTCAAATGCATGCAATTAAGTGCCATAAAATGGATAACTGCATATTATAAATCAAATAAGTAAACTTTTTTCATTTAACTACAGCAAAATACTGTTAAATCAGCAAGTATAATTTTTGTTACACAAATGCATGCAAATAGGTGTCATTAAATAATTGATGAAGTGTTATAAATAATAAACTGTGTTTATTTAATTAACCCAAGACGCCATTACACCTGCAAGTATGCCTTTTCTCACACAATTCAGTTCCATGAAATGAACAGTTACAAATACAAAACAGTTATAAGTTGTTTGCGTATCTTTAAATTCAGCAAATAAACTGTTTCATTTAATCAAAGAAAATGCTGTTAAATCAGCAAGTAAGATGTTTCTTACCCAAATTCATGCAATTAAGTGCCATAAAATGGATAACTGCATATTATAAATTCAAGTATGTAAACTTTTTGCATTTAACTACAGCAAAATACTGTTGAATCAGCAAGTATATTTTTTGTGTAAAAAATAATTTATGAAATGTTATAAATAATAAACCGTGTTCTCTTAATTAACGCAAAGTGCCACTTCATTTGCAAGTATACCTTTTCTTACACGATTCAGTTTAATAAAATAAACAGTAATGTGTTATAAATACAAAAAGTTATAAGACGTTTACGTAATGTTAAATTCAGCAAACAATATACTACTTTCATTTAAGTAAAGCAAAATTCTGCTTAATCAGCAAGTATGCCTTTTCTTACACAATTAAGTGCCATAAAATAAATAATGAATGTTATATTGAAATATAGTTACAAGCTGTTTGCGTATTTTTAAATTCAGCAAATAATAAACTGTTTTTATTTAATTAAGGAAAATGCTCCTAAATCAGCAAGTAAGATGTTTCTTACCCAAAAGCACGCAATTAAGTGCCATAAAATGCATCACTGTACATTCTAAATTCAAATATAGTAAAATAATAATAATAAATAAGTAAACTTTTTTCATTTAACTACAGAAAATACTGCTAAATCAGCAAGTATAATTCAGTTCCATAAAATGAACAGTTGCATGTTATAAATACAAAATAGTCATAAGACGTTTGAGTAATGTCAAATTCAGCAAATAGTACACTATTATCATTTAATTAAAGCAAAATTCTGCTTAATCAGCAACTATGCTATTTCTTAAACAATTAGGTGCCATAAAATGAATAATTGAATGTTATAAATACAAAACAGTTCTAAGCCGTTTGCGTATCTTTAAATTCAGCAAATAATAAACTGTGTTCATTTAATTAACGCAAAATGCCATTGCATCTGTAAGTATGCCTTTTTTGCACAATTCAGGCCCATAAAATGAACAGTTGCATATTATAAATACAAAATAGTTATAAGACGTTTGAGTAATGTCAAATTCAGCAAATAGTACAATATTATCATTTAATTAAAGCATAATTCTGCTCAATCAGCACATATGATTTATCTTACACAATTAAGCGTCATTAAATGAATAATTGAATGTCATACATTGAAATATAGTTATAAGCTGTTTGCGTATCTTTAAATTCAGCAAATAATAAACTGTTTTTATTTAATTAAGGAAAATGCTGCTAAATCAGCAAGTAAGATGTTTCTTACCCGAAAGCACGCAATTAAGTGCTATAAAATGCATCACTGTACATTCTAAATTCAAATATAGTTATAAGTAAACTTATTTCATTTAACTACAGCAAAATACTGCTAAATCAGCAAGTATAATTTTTCTTACACAAATGCATGCAAATAAATATGTGTCATACAATAATTGATGTAATGTTAATAAACTGTGTTAATTTAATTAACGCAAAGTGCCATTGCATCTGCAAGTATGCCTCTCCTTACACAATTCAGTTTCATAAAATGAACAGTTGTATGTTATAAATAATGCGTAATGTTAAATTCAGCAAATAATACACAATTTTCATTTAATTAAAGCAAAATTCTGCTTAATCAGCAAGTATGCTATTTCTTAAACAATTAGGTGCCATAAAATGAATAATTGAATGTTATAAATACAAAACATTTATAAGCCGTTTGCGTATCTTTAAATTCAGCACATAATAGGCTGTGTTCATTTAATTAACGCAACATGCCATTGCATCTGCAAGTATGCCTTTTTTGCACAGTTCAGGTCCATAAAATAAACAGTTGCATGTTATAAATACAAAACAGTTATAAGCCGTTTGCATGTTAAATTTAGCAAATAATACACTATTTTTCTTTAATTAAAGCAAAATTCTGCTTAATCAGCAATTAACCTTTTTCACAATTAAATGCCATAAAATGAACAATTCTATGTTATAAATACATTTAGTTATACAGGTGATAGGCATGTATACTCCATGCCAGCCGGGGAGGTACCACCACCCTTCCCATGGGATCCTTAACATTGGGTCTCCGATTTTCTGAGCTCGGTAAGGGTTGCCGGTTACCTTTTCCTTCATCCTTAACCTATTCTCATCCTTATTCTTCCTTCTCGCCCTCACTGTCTTCCGATCGGATTAAAAGTCCCAAATTTAAAAATAAGATGGCTGTAGTTTCTAGGGTAATAAATTCCGGATGTAAAATCCTGCCCCATTCGGATGTCCGGGAGTGCAGGGCCCAAGCGACCACGGTCATCGAAAGTATCAACTTTCTGATTCACTACTGCACTAATCTTAATGCTATTCACCAACATCTTGAACAATTACAATCTGATATTTTGTTTCTATCTGAAACACAAGTCTCCTCTGAAAGCTCCGAGTCACCCGACTTGCAATTTCCTCAATACCACCTTCACTCTAACTTTTAATATAAAGGAGGCGTATGTGCCTACGGACAGAATTGCTTGCAAGAGGGTTGCTTCCTTAGAAAATAAAAAATTTGACGTGATTTGGTTTAAACATTCTGGTCTTAATTTTGTGAAATTCTACTGTTGCATTTATAGGTCTCCTCATGACAGTAACTTTCAAGACTTCTTCCATTACCTTAGTATGAAAGGACTACCTTCTGTCTCAGTTTCCATCTTACGATATCTCAATTGTAGGCGATTTCAATGTTCATAACTCTAATTGGCTTCAGTTTTCATCATAGTTTCATCATAGTACAGAAACATTTGATATTTCATGTGATCTCACACAAATGATTTCTGAACGCACAAGAATCCCTGATAACCCTAACCATACTCCACATCTTCTAGATCTCTTTCTTACATCAAACCCTCTTGTTTATAAAACTTCCGTTCTTTCGCCTTTAGGTCTTTCCGACCATTGTCTAATAGAAATCATTTCTACTGTACCTAATTCCACTGTTGTTCGTAAAACCGATAAAACCTTGTGGTGTTTTAAGTCAGTTCGATGGAGTAATTTACGGGATTTCTTTGCAACCTTTCCATGGCGTGAATATTGTTTTCAGTCGTCCTCTTCTTCGGACATCGCTCTTTCAGTATCTGAAGTCATCCTCATGGGAATGGAGTTATACATTCCCAAAAAACAATACCCTATAGGTCATTCACGTTCTCAACCCTGGTTCAATAAGGCTTGTGCTGATGCAATATCTTTAAAAAATAAATATTACATTAAATGGAAATGTAATAAATCGGTCGACAGTCATGTAGAATGCGTTGGTGCTAGAAATATTATGCTGTACATAAATGACCTTATTTCTTCAACAACTAACCCCATCCATTGCTTTGCTGACGATAGCACTCTTCACTGTAGTTCATCTCAGTCTATTCATAGTGATAATCCACCTTCTATGTCAAATCAAGAAATTAAAGATGAAATGGCAAATTCAATCAACAAAGACATTCAACGTATTTTCGAATAGGGAAGCAATAATCTAGTTTTGCCTTTTGTCCGCCAAAAAAGATCGATCATTTCCTGTTGTAAGTATGAATGGCTCAGTTCTTAAGTTTTCAGACTCTATTACTCTGTTGGGTATGACTGTATCTTCAAATCTCCCATGGGTTGACCATCTTCTGTCAGTTACCAAAACAACTGCTCGTAAAATAGCCTTTTTGTACAGATCTAAGCAGTACTTTACCTCTCGACAAATCCTTCTGCTGTATAAAGCCCAAATTTGGCCTCATTTGGAATATAATTCTCACCTCTGGGTTAGTGCTCCTCAATACGCTCTCGATATCGTTGATCGTATTTAAAAGAGACCGATTAGGCTTTTAAATGACCCGTCCTTTACTTCTAACATACAGTCCCTTGAGCATAAAAGGATGGTTTCAGTTCTTTATTTGTATTATCGTTATTACAACGGCTATTGTGCTGCTGAATTATATGCTTTGATACCATCTCGGGATATCTTTGCGAGAAACACTCGGTTCGCTTATTCACATCATCAGTATGCAGTACAAATCTCCACTTGTCGTACCAAACGGGCGCAATCCACATTTTTCTACACGGCTTCTAAACTCTGGAACGATCTCCCTAGTTCCTGTTTTCCTCTCACTTATGATATGAGAAAATTTAAGGTAGCTGTTCATAGGCATCTATTGGCAACTCATTATCCCTCTATCCATCCTCCTAAGTGTTTCTGAGTGCTTTAGCACGATAGGCCAAATTTGGCCTGTTCAAGTCCACAATCATAAAAAAAAACAAAGCAGTTATAAGCCGTTCGTATAATGTTAAATTCAGCAAATAATATACTATCTTCATTTAATTAAAGCAAAATTCTGCTTAATCAGCAAGTATGCCTTTTCTAACACAATTAAGTGCCATAAAATGAATAGTTGTATGTTATAAATGCAAAACAGTTATAAGCCGTTTGTACAGGTTGTCCCATTTTGGTTGTCCTCGCAGGGTATCTCAGTTATTAGCAAAGATACAGAGATGCGGTTTTCGCGAACGTTGGCTACTTTTTTGTGAAACGAAAGATGACACAAACATAATTACTCTAGCTCTTCTCATTTTTGAGATACAGGGCGTTTTTGAAAAAGTTGCATTTTGAGACAGCCCCCGTATCTCAGCTATACTATAACTTATAGAAAAAGTGAAAAGTGTTCTTTATATAATTTTTCCGTAGAATGCAGTGCTGTTTTCAGAATGAGTATACGGGGTCAGGTCAAAAGTTATCGGGATCAACTTCATTTTTTTAAATGGGACACCCTGTCTATTTTCTCATAATTAAATTTTCCTTGTTCTAAGCATTTCAAATATGTATAGCATTCATCATTTTTATACAAATAGCGCAGTATTTCAAATTATTAACTGGATTTGTTAGTGGCCTTTGGATGGCACTGCAATTGTTTTACCATGGCAACTTCATTTTTTGACATTTGTCAATATTTGCAAATTTGTTGATTGTTGAGATCCTTATTGTTAGTAAAGTTTTCAATATTCTTTTCGTTATTTTGAATTTTACAAAGTTTCAAACCATGGCGAATAATTTAGGGTACGAGAACTATGAGAAATTAGATATGATTGGGGTTTATTACCAAACAAATTTTAATGCAGAGCAAGCGAAGGAAATATATTTTGAAAGGTATTTATATTTACTGGAATGTTAGTCATCATTTGAGTTAAATAAAATGTGAATATTATAGATTTCCGGAAAGAAGGCAACCGTGTAAAAAAACATTCATTAGGTTAAAACAAAATTTGGAAAATCACGGATCGTTTGAAAGGCCACGCGCCAAAACATATAGAAAAGAAAACGAAGAAAATAATGAAATAAATGTCCTTTCAGAGGTCACTGTTAACGAAAATTATACGTCTTGCAGAAAAATAGAAGAATCGGTGGGCATTTCAAAACGAAAGTATCAAAATATTTAAAAATACCATTATAAACCATATATACCTCAAGTCATCCACCGCTTGCATCCGGGTGTTGCTCAATTGCGTATCGATTTCTGTAGATGGTATATTCAGAAAAGTGAAGAAAATGGTAATTTTGGTCGTTTAGTTATATGGTCGGATGAAAGCCATATAAGCTCCGCCGGAATTTACAATCGTGCAACGAATCGTTTCTGGTCTAACAAAAATCGGCATGTTACCGTGATCCGTCAGCAGCAAGGCAGGTTTGGGTTCAATGTGTCCTGTTTCATTTTAGGAGGCAGATTAACATTTTACATGTTTGAAGGCAATTTGAACCATCAACGATATTTGGAAATTTTGGACATTTGCCTTCCAGAATTGATTGATGATATTCCGTTAGCCCAGCTAAGAGAGGTTTATTTTCAGCAAGACGGGGCACCTTGCCACAATGCAAGACTAGTAAGAGATTACCTCAATACAATGTTTCAAAACCATTGGATTGGTAACAATGGACCAGTTAATTGGCCAGCAAGGTCCCCAGACCTATCAATTTTAGATTTTTTTTTGTGGGCTACCTTAAAAATAAAATTCATCAAAGACGGTATGAAACTCAAGAAGCTTTGATGAATGCTACAAGAGAAGCCTTTGAAGAACTACGTTTAAGACACCTATTTTTATTAAGATCCATTCAAGAAATTCTTCGGAGATGTAGGATTTGTCTTGACCATAATGGTCAGCAAATTGAGCAATATTTATAAAATTTTAATTCTTCTTATTTTCGCTTGTCTCTAAATTTATAAATAAATACATCCAATATTTATATGAGTTTCAAATCAACAATTCTGGAAATAAAATAAATTATTTTGCCGAAATTTGTATCTTCTTCAATGACATATAATTACATAATGATGGTTTTCTATATTAGGCACAAAAAAAACAATAGAAGATTACGAATTCAAAGCCTACTAAGAAATTCAGTTAATAATCCAAAATACCACGCTATTTATCAAAATAAGTGATAATTGTTATATATATTTGAAGTGCTTAGAACAAGAGAAATTTAATTATGAGAAAATAGACAGGGTGTCCCATTTAAAAAAATGAAGTTGATCCCGATAACTTTTGACCTGACCCGTATACTTATTCTGAAAACAGCACTGCATTCTACGGAAAAATTATATAAAGAACACTTTTCACTTTTTCTATAAGTTATCGGATAGCTGAGATACGGGGGCTGTCTCAAAATGCAACTTTTTCAAAAACGCCCTGTATCTCAAAAATGAGAAGAGCTAGAGTAATTCTGTTTGTGTCATCTTTCGTTTCACAAAAAAGTAGCTAACGTTCGCGAAAACCGCATCTCTGTATCTTTGCTAATAACTGAGATACCCTGCGAGGACAACTAAAATGGGACAACCTGTACAATGTTAAATTCAGCAAATAATATACTATTTTCATTTAATTAAAGCAAAATTCTGTTTAATCAGCAAGTAAGCTTCTTACACAATTAAATGCCATAAAAGGAATAATTGAATGTTATATATTGAAATATAGTTATAAGCTGTTTGCGTATCTTTGAAATCAGCAAATAATATACAGTTTTCATTTAATTAAAGAAAATGCTGTTAAATCAGCAAGTAAGATGTTTCTTACTTAAAAGCGTGCAATTAAGTGCCATAAGATGGACTCATGTAACTACAGCAAAATACTGTTAAATCAGCAAGTATAATTTTTTTACATAAATGAGTGCCAATCTGTGTCATAAAATAATTGATGAATTGTTATAAATAATAAACTGTGTTCATTTAATTAACGCAAAATGTCATTGCATCTGGAAGTATGCCTTTTCTTACACAATGCAGTTCCATAAAATGAACATTTATATTTTATAAATACAAAACAGTTATAAGCCGTTTGTGTAATGTTAAATTAAGCAAAATACACTATTTGCATTTAATTAAAACAAAATTCTGCTTAATCAGCAAGTATGCTTCTTCATATATTGAAATATAGTTATAAGCTGTTGCATATCTTTAAATTCGGCAAATAATAAACTGTTTTCATTTAATAAAAAAAAATGCCGTTAAAGTAGTAAGTATGTTGCTTAATCAAATATATGCAATTAAGCGCCATAAAATCGACAATTGTATGTTATAAATTCAACTATGGTTGTAAATAAACTTATTTTCATTTAACTACAGCAAACTACTGTTAAATCAGCAAGTATAATTTTTCTTGCACAAAGGCATGCAATTATATGCCATAAAATAATTGATGGATTTAATAAAACCAAAACTTTGTTAAATCATCAATTAAGTGCCATAAAGTATGCTATTAATTGAAATATAGATATAAGCTGTTTGAGTACTTTTAAATTTAGCAAATAATATATTTTTCTATTTAACTAAAGCAAAATGCTGTGACGTAAGCAAGTATGCTTTTTCTTACATAAATGGACGCTATCAAAGTTTCTGGTCTTTAAGAGGTGCGTATTTTAAAATTATTTCCCAATATACGGGGTGCGTCATAAAAGTGTGGTAGTAACAAATTATGTTTTTTGAAATGGAAAACAAACACACGTATAAGAACAATAACAAAAGTTACGGATGCGGCTCAGCGAATAGCCACCCAGAAATGGCGCTGGACAGAGAAATGGCGCTGGACAGGACATATGCTTCGCAGAGAGGATGGGAGATGGAACAAAAAAGTAACAATACGGTGACACCGCATAGGAAGAAGGGGCAGGGGACGACCAACGGCAAGGTAGAAAGATAATATTACGAAAATAGCTAGCCCACAGTGGACCCAAAAAGAACAAGCTCGAGAAGAATGGAAAAGGTTTGTAGAGGCAAATATCCAATATTGGAATGGATGAAAACATGCTGCAAGAGGAAGAAAACCTAATAAGACACGTTTTGATGAATTTTAACTTTGAAAAAGAGTTCCCTACAACCCCCGAAACATTCATCCGAAGTTGTGTGATTTCCTAACCTTAGTAACTTGGAATACCCTAATTTTACTTCTACGTCTAATGGATGGGAAGTACTGTATCGTTAAAAAAATTTTCAAAAATTTTTATTTGCTCAATCGCTTTAAAATGTTCGAAAACGTCCAAATACAAAATTTGAGCAAAAAAATCTTGTCTGTGTCAGTCTGTGTGCGTATGTGCTCCATAACCTTCGAAGGACTTAACATATCAGCTTGAAATTTGGTACACACATAGACGTCAACTACCCAAAGTGACTTATTGTTTTTGGAGTCAGTGGGGTATGGGGAAAGGGGTAAAATTGAGGGGTAAGTGACCCTTTTGCAAATTTTTATTTTTTTTAGATTTTTTTTTTAATATGTGATTAGTAATATAATTTTGAGGATTTTTTATCTCATAATTTTTCTGTACAACAAAGAGTTTACAAGATATTAGCAAAAAACCGTCACTTTAAAAAACCGGTTTTTCCTAAATATCTCCGGAACTACTTAACATATTCAAAAAGTGAAAACACCATTAGATAGAAAATAGGAAAAAGTGTTTTTGCAATTTTTTCGAAAGTTTTGTCATTTTCGAAATATTTCCATAAAACTCGATTTTGGAACCCATCCACACGATTTTTTAGTATTTTTGAAGTATTAAATATAAAATCAAATTTCCGATCGAAAAGTATTCTTGTAATTTTTTCGTAATGTTAATCGTTTTCGAGTTATTTACAAAAAACCGATTTTTTGATATGTAAGTATTGATACAATTTGCAGCGGTTTTTATACCGTTTTCGGATTTATCGTCAAATTTAGGGTTGATTTATGTGACGTGTCCTATCTTTAAAATTTACCGTTTCCGAATTATTCGGCAAAATTAAAAAAAATATTTACTTTTTATTTTAATCAAGTCAACCGGCTACATGTTGGCATGGAAACAAAAAAAAAATGTTTGTTTATTCCTATTGGTCTCTGCGCCTCTTACAGAATTTTTAAAATTGTTCATTACTATCCATTTGGTGAGTAGTTACTCACTCGTTTTGCACATTTCATTCTTATCTCATATAGATGGATTTCGAAAGAACGGAACTGGTTGACATGACATTCGTTATGAGATCTGCTGTTCAAAATTGTTTGCTAACTCAAAGGATGTATGCGCGAGAATATCCGGATAGAAAACAACTCTCGGTTAGAAGTGAATAAAAACTTAAAGAAAGGTTTATTAAACAGGCAATGCGAATTATGGAAAAGGTGAAAGGTCTAAGAGGACAAGCGACGAAGACCAATTGAATGTTTTATTGTCTATAATTTCGGAGCCTTCTACCAGTTCTGCAACAATATCCAAGGAAACCGATATATCCCGATCCACCGTTAGTAAAATTTTAAAGAGGAACAAGTATCATGACTACAGTATATCCTTCCATCAAGAACTGTTGGGTCCGGATTTGGAGCTTAGGAGAACATTTTGCCAATAGGGTTTGGGAATGAAAAGAATAACACCCAACTTTTTCCGACGAGTGACCTTTCACTCAGAGTGGTATCCCAAACAGTCATAATCTTTACTATTATGCAACGGAAAACCCAAAAATAGTCAGATTAGTTAATTCGCAGCAACAGTTCATTGTAAATGTTTGGGGGGTTATTAGTGGTGATTTTATGGTTGGGCCACATTTCTTTAATGGACATTTGAATGGTTCTAAATATTTGTATTTTTTGCAAAATGAATTGCCCCAACTTTTGCAAAACACTCCTGTTGTTTCAAGGCAAAATGTGTGGCTACAGCATGACGGTGCTTTTGTGCATTTTGCGTGAAACGTCAGAGACTACGTAAATCGAGAATTTTAAAGTAGGCTGTGGCGATCCCGTTTCTTGGCCGCCTAGATCACCAGACTTAATAAAATTAAATTTTTTAAAAGGGGTCACATAAAACACCTGGTATGTCAAACTGCTCCGACTACTCCAGAAGATATGAGACAATTCATGCGTTTAGAAATAGCGTAAGCATTGAGGTGTTACGAGAAGTAAATAGGTCTTTACTGGTAAGATTGCAATTGTGTTAAAATCGAAATTGGGGACAGTTTGAGAATCTGTTATGAACCGTTGAACTTGATCAAAATAGAAATGAAATAAATTTTCTAATTGTGCCGAATAATTCGAAAACGGTAAATTTTAAAGATAAAACATCTTACATAAATTCTATTTTAAAAAAACATAATTTGTTACTACCATATTTTTATGACGCAACCCGTTGGAAAATAATTTTAAAATACCGACCTCTTAAATCCCAAAAACTTTGATAAGAAAGATTCCCTTCTAAAACTCATATTTACTGATAAATCGCACTTTGGCGCACTAATGGGCGTTTGTGTATTGTTAAATTCAGCAAATAATAGAAAACATACTCAATTCGTTTTTCGTTAAACTCAGCAAATTTGCTGATAAACAATTATTACAAACCAACTAGCATACAAAGTTAAAATAAATATAAACATAATGAAGTATAGCTGTTTGCTAAAATCAGTAAGTCCAGAACACTTATTAACAAGATCATGCTGCAATGATGTATAGACCTTGGCCGCCATCTTGGATTTTGACGTCACAAGACCGCCCACGTGGGTGACCGTATTTTTCACCCTTATTTTTTATAGTTTCTTTTCGGAGGCCTTTTTCAACCCCTTGATGGAATTTTCATCCCTAATTACGGCCTTTCTGTTTTTACTCGCTCACGTGTAAGACGCGTTTTTTAACCTCTATTTTTGACGGCTTCTTTTCGGAGGCCGTTTTTAACCCTTGATGGAATTTTCAACCCTAATTATTTTTGGTTGTATTAAGAGCATTTTTTGACAGCCAGGCCTTTTTTGTACTTGCTCACGTGAGGGGCACATTTAGGCCTTGGGATTGGTTTGGAGTTGGGATTGGGGCAGGATGTTGGTTTCCTTTCGGGGGCCTTTTGCAACCGTTGGTCGGAGTTTAACCCTTAATTAAGATCTTTTTGGTTGTATTAAGAGCCTTTTCGGCAGTTCAGCCTAGAGGTTAGGCAATTGTGCGTATACTTTTAATTCCTATATACAAATTGTAACCTTACGAAATTTTATTTATACATTGGGGTTGTATTCTAATAAGGGGCCCTAATGGTAACTTGTAAGACAAGTGTAGGCCTCCCCCCCTATTGCTGTGTCTCCTTGGTGTATATGAGCTCTAATCTAACATTATAAGACAAGTGTAAGCCTTCGCTCCTTGTCAAGGTCTTTTTGGTGTAATTGTATGTGAGCCCTAACCTAATCTTATAAGACAAGTGAAGGCCCTCTCCTCTGTCGTACCCCCTGGTTGGAAATGGTATGGGGATTCTAACTTTATAAGACAAGTGTAGGCCTTCGCCCCCTGTCGTGGCCGCTGGTTGGAAATTGTATTTGTCTTTGTAGGTTATGACTAGTAATTTGAAGTTGTATTCTAATAAGGAGGCCTAATGCTATCTTGTAAGACAGATATAGGGCTTCGCAACCTACTATTGGGACTTCGCCCCGTGACCCCTTGAAGTAAAATTTGAATTTGTATTCTAATAAGGAGGCCCTATTGCTATCTTGCAAGACAGGTGTATGAACTTGCGTTAGGGTTTGATCTTGCGTGGGGAATTTGAATGACAGTAAAATTTAATTATAGAACACTTATTTTTTATTGTAAATATAATTAAAAAATCCTCGGTGAGTTATAAAAAAAATTACTGGCATTCAGACTATTCTCTAATGAAACAAACATGTTTTATTAAGTTAATTAATTACATAACATAGTTTTGACAATATTGTTTCCTAAATGAATATTAAAACTGATAGTTTTACCTGTTGGTCCTAATGTATTGAAATATGTTTAATATCCATCCGTTCGTTAAATTGTTGTATATTGTACACCTTAAAATTTTTAAAGAAACTTGTTGTTACTTATAGATTAGATGCATTTTATAGCTGTAATTAATAATCTGCACAAGTAAATAAAATAAATAAGAGGTTAAAAGCACACTTACTAGCTCTGTACTGAAAGAACGTTTTGGAGAATTGGTTCACGAGTGATAGTCACTGCTTTGTGTTACTCGTCTAATCAAACTAAATTACTTTCTACGTTTTTACTTATGCATAGTTGATATATAGCTGGTTCTCTGCCAGTAAAAGTAAATTCTTTCAAAGCGATTTGAGAAATATTCATATTGTGCGTATGGACACACAAATTGTTTATTGAAACGCATTCATTAACAGTTATAAAAACCTCAATTAAAAGGGCTGGAAGGTAATAATTACGTGCGCAACATACAGTTAAAATTGAACGTGTATTTCCCCATATTATTTTGTTTGAGGAAACAACCTTCAAAACAATCAATCAATTCAGATACATAAGAATGTTTTAATTATATCAATTTACATAGCGAAATAAATAAATTCAAAATGTATCTGAAAATGACTTCTATCAAAAAACAGGTTGTGTCCTTTTAAAAAACCTTAGATTTTTATAAAATAAGACCGGACGTCCTAGTCGTTATCAACCACCTATGTACAGTATACATTGCAATAACAAATATAATTCAACTCATTACTTTAAAAATAAATGTGTAATTAAGAGCTGGTTGGTATACATCAAAATGTTATTTGTTAACATGCAATTTAAATACACGCCTTGCTTGCTTATATGTTTTATTTACACAGACCTTTTGAGAATTTTATGCCAAGGGTCCGCGACAAGGGGCGAAGAGCCGAGCGTAAGTTCCTAGGAATTGTATGTAGTTTTGAAATATACAGCTACGTGGAGCCATGATCAATCTCTATTACTGAAAAACGTTCGTTAGCTCATATACCACTAGATGGCGCCACAAACAAGCTCAAACTTCCAGCCAAGCGGACACGACAGACGTGAGAGACGAAAGAGCCCCGAAAAGAAGCCAACATCCTGCCCCAATCCCAACTCCAAACCAATCCCAAGGCCCTCACGTGAGCAAGTACAAAAAAGGCATGGCTGTCAAAAAAGGCTCTTCATACAACCAAAAATAATTAGGGTTGAAAATTCCATCATGAAAGGCCTAGAAGCGTCAAAAATGGTAAAACGTCTACACGTGGGCGAGTAAACAAAAGGCTGTAATTATGAAATTCCATCAGGGTTGAAAAGGCCTGAAAGGAAGCCATTGAAAATAAGTGGAAAAACGGTCGTCCATACGTGGGCGAGTAAAATCAAAATGGCTGTAATTAAGGATGCCAATTTCTCTATCTAGGGTATAAAATGGCCTGAGGAAAAAACCATTGAAAATAAGGGCGAAAATCACGGTCCTCATATGGGCGGACTAATGACACAAAATCACAAAATGGCTGGCCAAAATGCCTCTTTAACTGACTTATCAAGTAATGCTGAAGTTAATGATGGAATTAAGTAACTTCTCATATCAAATGTCTTTTGAAAATCAAAGCCGTCAATACTAATCAATAAAATCAGCAAATATGCTGCAAAATATATGTTTAACTGCTTCAGCTCAAAATAAATTAGTAATAATTAATCATTGAACTATTGGTTTTAGATCTAAATTCAAAAAATACGTTATACATATGTGAAATAATATTTACTAAATTAATAGTGATACAAGTATTTAGATTATTCAAAATATATTTACAAGAGAATTACTTAAGTGACAGTATGTTCACGTTCATAAGTAAGTGGCCAAATAGAACTAAGAACGTGTTAGAATCAAAGTATGTCAGACGACCGTTAGATGTATTAGTATGCCGAACATAGTAACTCGGTAAAATGAAAGCGTTGATTCTTTGTTGTTAGAGTGCTAAAACCATGTCAAACGAATGACTGTTAGAGCGGATGTGTGAGAGTGAAATGTGAACTGTAATAAATGAAAGGCGTCTCGATTTTCTTTGTGTATCAGAGACAGATCGCAAAGGAATGGATGTTGTAGAGACGGATGATGGTAGTCAGGAACTGACACGTAGTAGATGGAGAGAACGACCTTAAATGTGAGAATTTCTGGAATGGTGTGGAGAACGTATTGAATGTATGTAAGTTAAGCGATAGAGTAATTTTATTGGGGAGATTTGAATGCACGTGGATGTACAGGGAGAACAAATAAAACGCGTACCAGAAAAGTTAGCAGATCCAAGAAGAAATCAGAATGGTTGACATTTGGTGAATATCTGAGTAAAACCAAATCTGTTATCTAAAACATAGTTCAAGAACAAAAGTGTTCATATGTATACATGGCAGATAGGGTACTCCAAAAGCATGATTAACCAGATCGTTTACGGTGAAGGATGTAAAAACCCGCTTAGGAACACAAAAGTAATGCGGCAACTGTAGAACAGTTAATTTTTTAGTCATATCTAGAATCTAGAGTGTGCTTAAGTCAAAAATAAGCATGAAAGAAAAAGTTGAACGTAGTCCAAACGTGCAGAATTACCGTAGAAAAGTTGGTAACTGGCGAAGTGAAAATATGGCATCAAGAATGTTAATCCAATGATGTGGAATGAGTAAATCCAGATTGGTGACGTTTGAAAGTGCGAGGATATGCTGAAGAACATTGTTTTCAATTATAATGCACATATATGTACAGAAGCCATTGTAGGTAAGCATAAACAAAAAACGACCCAAAGAGTGAATCTGTAAGAAAAGGCGTGTACTATCTTCTCATATTTTTCTGCAATAATTGTCATGCAGAAAAATCTGAGACTGAAAAAAGCGATTATGTGAAGTGTACGGAATGACAAAAAGGAAATGAACCGGGCAGTAAAATAGAGTAAAGAGGAAACTGGGAGCGACAGAAGGTAAGACAATGAGTGCAAAGTTTGGGGAAAATAAGGAAATTTTCTGAAAGAGGATAAGAAATGTAAGACGTAGTGCAAAGCAGGGCAAAATAGGAGTGCTGAGTAGTATGAGATAATCATGGATTGATGAAGTGTTCGCAAAAATACTGTTGTAAAAAAAGTAAGAACAATCTGACTAAAAACTTAGATAAGCAAAGAGTAGATGAGTTAAAGAACGAAAATGTTACGTCAAACGCTGCTACTTAAATACTGAAATATGAATGTGCCGATTTGTTAATTATTTAATGCATTTATTAAGAGTGGAAGTGTACCGATCGTTTAGAAAAATGCCTCTGTTGTTGCGCTGAGTAAGGGTAATCGGTATTAGAGTGATTGTAAAAACTGCAGAGAATTAAGTTTGTCGAGTGCACCTGGTAAGATTTAGGTAGAAAAGTTTTGACTGATGGACTACGGGCAATAACACAGAGTAAGATTTGGGATGTTCAAGGTGGCTTCATGATAGCAAACGGACGTTGTTCCGAAGCAGGTGATTGAAAAGTGTTCAAATGTGAAAAGCAAGTTGTACTGGAGTTTGTCGATTTGGAGAAAACGTATCACAGAGTCAACAAGGAAGAGATCTTGAACTTTTCAAGTGAGCAAATTCCTAGTAAATGGAGTGAAAGCAGTATATGAAGATAACAGTGTATATGCCAGAATGAAAGAGGGTTTGAGTGAATACTTTAAAATAGAGCCAGGAGCAAGAGAAAGATGCACAGTGTTACCGTGGCTACTTGATGTATTCATGGAGAAATGTGCTACGTGAGTATGTACATGCAAATGGTTTAATACTTAGAGGTGCAAATTTCATAAAGGTAAAAAGGAGCTGAGAAAGAGTTAAAGAGATAGCATGATGGCTGAGGAAAAGATAAAGATATTTAGGTAGGAGAGAGTTGAATCGGACCACCAACCCCTGGAAATGATAATGGAAGGGGGAGAAAGAGAAGAGTGCAGAGAAGAAGAGGAATACATAATTAAGAAGATCTGGACAGAAGAGGGTATAAAGAAGTACAAAAAAGAAATGGGAAAAATAAGATGGGAAGGTAAGGGAGTGCAAGAAAGTGTGGAAGAAATGAGAGAGAGAGAATGGAGGAAGCAACGGAAAAAGTCAAGTTGAGAAGATGGAAGGGGGAGAAAATAGGGTGGGAAATATGGTGGGATAAACAATGTAAGGAGGCAAGGAGGAAAACAAGAAGAACACTAAGACCGTGGATAACGGGGAAAAGGAAAAAAGAAGAATATAAAGAAGCAGGAAAGATATACTGGGAAACATGTGAAAGTAAAAAGGAAGAAAGCAAAAAGAAACAGGAAGCGCATATTAAGAAAACAAAAACACAAGAGAACGTATGGAAATATTTAAAGAAAGAAAAGCGGAGAAGAAGAACACAAACGGGAATACAAATAAAAGAATGGGAGAGGTATTTCAGAGGCGCTCTGGAGAGAGAGTAAATACAGGGCGGAGAAGGAAGACAAAGTAACAAAAGTAAAAGAAGAGGAAGTAAGAGAGGCTATAAAGAAGGTAAAAAAGGGAAAACGGCAAGAGAAGATGAAATACAAGGTGAGGAGTGGATATAGGAGAAAAGGTGACAAAAAGGATGATGAAAATAATAATAAACAAAATATGGATAGGAGAAGGATTCCAGGAGAGGTGGTGGGAAGGACATATTTGTCTAGTGTACAAAGAAGGAGACAGGAATCGGATGACAAATTACAGAGGAATTACACTGCTAAACACCGCCTACAAAATATACGCGAACGTTCTGGACGAAAGGTTGAAGAAGGTGATGGAGGAAAAGCAGCTGTTACCAGATGGACAGGCACGATTCAGGAAAGGAAGAAGAACGACGAATAACGTATACATATTGAAGCACATGACAAACAAGGAATTAGGAAAGAAAAGAGGTAAAATGGTAGCGGTATTTGTAGACATAACAGCGGCATTCAACAGGGTGAACAAGCAAAAGTTATGGACCTCATGAGGAAAAAAAGGTAATCAAAAGGATAATAGAGAGGATAGAAGAAATATATGAAGAAACGACGAACAGGGTGAGAGTAAATGGGGAACTGAGCGAAGGATTTGTAACGAGGAAGGGATTGAGACAAGAATTCCCACTGAGCCCAAGCTTGTTTGCGGTATACACTGGAGACCTAGAGGAGACATTAAGGGGACAACAAAAGGGATCTGGTAGCGGGAACATAAAAGTGTGGCCGCTGGCGTACGCGGATAATATAGTGTTATTAGCAAGTGAGGAAGAAAAATGAAGGATGTTAAACACGTTGGACAGATATTTGAAAAGAAAGGATCTGAAGAAAGGGGTGGAAAAGGAAAAGGAAGAGTGGAAATGGAGGGATGAAGAGATACAGAAAGTAAAGGAATTTACAAACCAGATACACATGAGACAAGACAATAAAGATGGGGAACATATAAAAGAGCGAGTGAGAAAAGGGAATAAGCTAATAGGGCAAGTGTGGCGTGTAGAGGAAAGACTGTTTGGAAGAAAAGAAAATTATTATTTGAGAAATTGATAAAAACTGTGGTACTGTACGGGGTGGAAGTGTGGGGATGGATAGAATACAAAGAGATAGAGGGGTTGCAAGAAAAATACTGGAGGTGGATACTGGAGAGGAAAGAGAAACACCAGGATACATCATCGGAGAGGAGATGCAAGTAGAAAAAATAAGGGTGGAAACGGGAAATAGGGCAGTACGGTACGAGGAGGAAATGAGCAGAAGAACGGAGTGTAAAATCCTGCAAGAATGCTGGAAAGAAATAAGAGAAAGAAGAATAGGGAAGAATATTAGGAAAGAAACGAATATGCAAAAGAGGAAGTAGAAAGACTAAAAAGAGGAGTGAACGTGAGAGAGGGCTAAATCAGAAGAGATAGAGATGTGCAAAAGCAGGAACGATGGTCGAAGGTATAAGAAGGAAAATACAATGCAAACTACAAAAACATTAAAGGAGACGGGATACCGATATATTTGAATGGGGAATGTAGGAGGGAAAGAAAATAATAGCGAGATTTAGATGTGGAAACGAAGAGAGGGGAAACAGGTACTGGAGAATGGATACAGAGAGAAAATGTAGGCTGTGTGGAGAAGAGATAGAGTCGATTAAGCACATAATGCAAGAATGCAGGAAATTGAAGGAGGAGGACGGTGGAAGAGATTCTAGAAGAAGGAGGAAGGGGAGCGGAGTGAATGCAAGAAACAGTTTTAAGTAAAAAATTTAAAATATAATATTTGACAAATCAACAGCAAGTATTTTATGGATATGCTTAATGTGCTGTAAACTTGT
The DNA here is from genome assembly GCA_036346205.1 of Vesta saturnalis. NCBI lineage: Eukaryota > Metazoa > Arthropoda > Insecta > Coleoptera > Lampyridae > Vesta > Vesta saturnalis. The sequence goes on along the minus strand of JARFJB010000559.1, from coordinate 1,365,115 downwards.
TAGGTTCTTTAGCACATGTTTATAGTAAGGATATTGCTTTATATTGCTGAAAACAATGGAGATAAGAAATGCAGCAAAACCGTTGATATAATCGCTACATCATGCTAATTCTGTTTATTGCAGCGTTTTATGAATTAATTAAAATAGACACACTTATCTTTTTAATGTAAATACAGCTACCAAATTCAGCAAATTTAGATTTAAAATCTTATAGAAGCTTGTCTTATTAGATCAGCAAGGTGATTGCAGTGATAGGTAGGTATGTAGTAATTGTCATACAAAGTTAATGCAGGTAGAAGCAAAATGCATTATACCAGTTTTACTTAAATCAGCAAATCTAACTTGCTTATCAACAAGATCGGCTAAAATCATCAAGGCGGATATGCTTATGAATGTGATACTACATACATTCCTTCCATACGCGACAAATAAATAAAATTATGTACTAAATAGATTATCAGAATCAGCAAATACGCTCACCCAAAACATAATAGTAAACTAAACTAATTAAATTCAGCAAGTCAAATGTGCCAAAAGAAACGCTTGATCGGTGCCTTTTACTTATCACCAAAATCGTTGAATATGCATAAAAATGTCTATACTCTATAATTAGCATTTATATTAGAATAGAATACAAAATACATGTGTACGAAACTATTTATATATATATATATATATATATATATATATATATATACATATATCAAAGTCAAGTTTTATAAGCGTCATTACTTAAATCAGCATATGAGTTTCTTGCTGTACAGGTTGTCCCATTTTCGTATGTTTTACGCTTATTTTTTAAGTTAGAACCTTGCAGTTTTCGCGACACCGTGCTATTTTCTAATGAAACCAAAGACGCATTAATCAAATTTACCATGGCCATCTTAGTTTGTGTACTACAGAGTGATCTTGGAAAAATTGCATTTTCAGTCATCCCCTGTAACTCTGTTATTGTCAGACATATTAAAAAAGTAAAAACTGAAATTTGTAGATTTTTGTACGTAGAATCCAGCGGCGTACTCAGATTTTTTTTATAGGTCACAGTTTTTGACATATTGACATAACCTACTTTTTCTTACGGGAGACCCTATATATATTTTTTAAATCTTTTCTCCCTTGCCAAGAGCTTTTCAAAAATATAGCATTGTCTATATTTATTTTTATAAATAACGTGACAAAATGATTTCTTTATATAATTTACATTGATAATAGTGGATAGCCGTGGGTAACCATGGTCACGCAAAAAACAAAATAATTAACGATTTGCCATTACTTAGGTATTTGATTTTTGAAGTTTCTGCTTCTCTCAAATTATTCCTGGTTACATTTTTCCAAATTTAGTGCTGATATTTATTGTTATTCGTTGTTTTTGTTTATTGTTATTGTTCTTGTTCTTGTTGTTGTTTAATTATTTTTTAATATGGCTCGAAACCAAAAATCTGAAAACTTTGAGAAAGATGATATAAATACCTGCTTCATATTATCTAATGAAAACGCAGACCAGGCCTTAGAACTCTATCTGAACCTATTTTGTCATATAGATATCCCGAAAGAAGACAACCTGACAGAAGAATATTTCAAAAATTAAAATTTAATCTTTGCCAACATGAATGTTTTGACAAACCTCGACACCGAGTTTACAACAAAGAGAACGAGGAATCAGAGATCAACGTTTTAGCAGTTGTTCAAGCCACTCCTGAAACCTCGTGCAAGAAAATAGATGAAGAGACCGGTGTGTCTAAAACAACAGCGCAAAGGATTTAAAAAAAAACATAACTTCAAACCCTACAAGTATAAACTTGTTCATCATCTGCACCCTGGTGATCCTGAACGTAGATTGGAGTTCTGCAATTGGTTTATAAATACGAAAACTCAGGACAATAATTTTGAAAAAAAAATAATTTGGTCAGACGAGGCACATTTCACAAGTTCGGGAATTCTTAATAGACACAACTCGCGGTTTTGGGTCAAGAAAACACCCACGTGATTTTTCCTAGAGAGCGTCAAGGCAGGTTCGGATTTAATGTCTCCTGCTTTATTTTCAACCGAAAAATAGTTTACAAGATTTATGAAGCAAACCTAAACTCTAATGGGCACTTAAAAATTCTACAAGAAAAAACTATGAACATTTTAGAAGATATTCCACTGGCTCAACTGAACGATATATTCTTCCAGCAGGATGGGGCTCCAGCCCACAATGCTAGAATAATACAAAGCTGGCTAAATGAACGTTTTCCCAGGAGATGGATTGGAACAAATGGACCTGTTCGATGGCCACCACGATCACCGGATTTCTCGGTTTTGGATTTTTTTTCGTGGGGGTATTTAAAGAATAAAATTTATTCAAGGCAATATGCAAAATGCTATTAAAAGAATTTATAAACTTTGTGAAACTTGTAGGAGACATAGTGGTCTGCAATTTGAACAATATTTGTGATTAATTAATTATTTTGTTTTTTATCAATGTAAATTATAGAAGAAAATCAATTTGTCACGTTATTTATAAAAATAAATATAGACTATGCTATATTGTTGAAAAGCTCTTGGCAAGGGGAAAAAGATTTTAAAAAAATATATAGGGTGTCCCATTAAAAAAAAGTAGGTTATGTCAATATCTCAAAAACTGTGACGTCTAAAGAAAATCTAAGTATCGCCACTGGATTCTACGTAAAAAAATCTATAAATATCAGTTTTTACTTTTGTAATATGTTTGACAATAACAGAGTTACAAGGGATTACTGAAAATGCAATTTTTCCAAAATCACCCTGTAGCACAAAAGCTAAGATGGCTATGGCAAATTTGATTCGTGTATCTTTGGTTTCATTAGAAAGTAGCACGGTGCCGCGAAAACCGCAAAGTTATAACCTAAAAAATAAGCGAGATACCCCGTAAAACATATGAAAATGGGACAACCTGTACAAGATGAATGAATGGAACACTTCCAAGTTGAACATGCTGATTAACAAAACCCAGTAAATTTGAATAAAGAGTGTTCCAAGCATTTGTATTACATAAACTCAGCAAAAAAAAGAATATGTATTTTAGAAACAAGTAGTAATTATCGAATGTCGTAAACAACAATTTTTAGAGTGTGAAAGTAACACGATAAAGAGGTGTAAAATATTAAAGCATGTTTGATAATGAAACAGTTAGCATTTTACGAGTATGCGCAATATGCTGTAAGTCTGTTAGGTTTTTTAGCGTATGTGTACAGTAAGCATATTGCAGATTTTTTTTTATGATTGTGGACCTGAACAGGCTAAATTAGGCCTATCGTGCTAAAGCACTCAGGAACACTTAGGAGGATGGATAGAGGGATAATGAAATACCAATGGATGCTAATGAACAGCTACCTTAAATTTTCTCATATCATAAGTGAGAGGAAAACAGGAACCAGGGAGATCATTCCAGAGTTTAGAAGCCGTGTAGAAAAATGTGGATTGCGCCCGTTTGGTATGACAAGTGGAGATTTGTACTGCATACTGATGATGTGAATGAGCCAACCGAGCGTTTCTCGCAAAGATAGCCCGAGTTGGTATTAAAGAATATAATTCAGCAGCACAATAGCTGTTGTAATAACGATAATACAAAGAAAGAACTGAAGCCATCCTTCTGTGCTCAAGGGACTGTATGTGAGAAGTTAAGGACGGGTCATTTATAAGCCTAATAGCTCTCTTTTGAATACGATCAACGATATCGAGAGCGTATTGGGGAGCACTAACCCAGAGGTGAGAATTGTATTTCAGATGAGGCGGAATTTGGGCCTTATACAGCAGAAGGAGTTATCGAGAGGTAAAGTACTGCTTAGATCTGTACAAAAAGCCTATTTTGCGAGAAGCTGTTTTGGTAGTTGACAGAAGATGGTCAACCCATGAGAGAATTGAAGATACAGTCATACCCAACAGAGTAATAGAGTCTGAAAACTTAAGAACTGAGCCATTGATACTTACAACAGGAAATGATCGATCTTTTTATTGCTGAAAACAATTAATTTGTGAAATTCTGTAAAACTATTTTTCTGATATAATCATTACATTATGTTGATTTCTGTTTATTGCGGCTTCTTATGACTTAATTGAAAGATTTTTATGGAGCATATTATGTAAAACGAGAATCAATAGAGTGAGGAATAATCTGACAGTGATAGAATGCGACTCTGTTGATCTATGTGAAAAAAGTACGCTTCGTTGGTTTGATCACATTGAAAGGATGAACAAGTAACGATGACGAAGCAAATATGTGTAGGTAAACTTAGGGATAGGATTGGTTCTGGCAGAGGGCGAAAGTGGTGGTTAAATGCAGTAGAAAGCGTGATTAAGAAGAGAAGGGTAAAGAATTTTAAGAATAAAAGGGTTTGTGGGAATCAGTGCATGAATCTTGTGGAATCGGAAGAGACATGCAAAGATAGGATGATATGGAAAAAAGTTATTCATGGCAGGTGAGAGACGTGATGGGTATGTATGCAGCAATTTGGATACAGAATTAATATAAATAGGAACAAAGCTTATTATACGCTTTTTACTTAAATCAGCAAGTCGAACTTGCTTATCAACAGGTCCAATACATATTTTAGAAACAAGCAGTAATTTTCGAATGTTGAGAACAGCTTTGTAATGAGGTATAAAATATTAAAGCATACATTATGGATATGTGCAATATGCTGTAAATTTGTCTGGTTTTTATAGGAACTTATAATGTGCTGACATAATCAGTACATTATGCTGATCCCTGTTTATTGCAGCATTTTATGACTTAATTGAAATTCTGCCACTTATCTTTTTAATACAAATCCATTTATCAAATTCAGGAAATTCAGATTTAAAATGTTATAAAAGCTAGTCTTATTAGATCAGACAAGGCCAAAGGCGTTATGGGTATGTATGTTTATGTAAGTAGAAACAAAATGCATTCTATTGTTTTTACTTAAATCAGCAAGCGTCATTAAGGAAAGGTATGTAAAGAATTTTAAGAAGGAAAAGCAAATGGATCTTGAGGAAGCGGAAGAGGTATGTAGAAATAGGACGATACAGAGAAAAGGTGTTCATGGTAGATGAAAGGCGTGATGAGTATGTATGTACCAATTCTCACACAAATTTATATATAAGTAAAAACAAAATTCATTATACTTTTTTCACTTAGATCAGCAAGTCGAATTTGCTAAAATCAGCAAGGCGTATTATGTTATCAATGTTAATTGGGTTAGTCGGCCTATTTTTACAGTTTTTTTCGCTTTCTAACGCGACGTTTCGGAAGCGGTAGTTTATTGCGCATATTGCGCCGTAACCTATTGCGCCGGTGTATTGCGCTTGAACTCTTCGCGTTTTCGTTTTAGGCATGATCGGTGATTCCTGGTGTCCTTACGGATGTTGTTTTTATGCCCCTGAGTTCTCACTTTGAGTGGTCCATTACTTTCTTTATGTATGTTCTTCCGCATTTGCATGGGACAGAGGGGGTTAGGTGGTTTTCTTCTAGTGCTAGCTTGTTTATGGCAAAGTTGTTAGAATTCGGGGTCGTACCGAGTTACTAATTTATATTGTGTTTTCGTAACATTGTTTAATGTTAATTGGGTTAGTCGGCCTATTTCCACAATTTTTTTTCCGCTTTTTAACGCGAAGTTTCGGAAGCGGATTCAGCCTGTCCTGAGGACTGTTTTTCGGGCTTGAGTCCGATTTTTTCTCATGCACTTGACTACTCTCAGATTCGAACTTGGTACCTTTGACCTACAAGTCTGACACCTTTACTGCTGATCCACTGAGTAATCCAATATATATATATATATATATATATATATATATATATATATATATAATTAAAACTTTTTCAAGGTTGCACAGTAGTTTATTGCACATATTGCGCCCTCACCTATTGCGCCGCTGTATTGTGCTTAAACTCTTCGCATCTTTGTTCTAGACATGTTTGGTGATTTCTGGTGCCCTTCCGGATGTTGTTCTTATGCTCCTGAGTTCTCACTTTGAGTGGTCTACTATTCTCTTCGGTGTATGCTCTGCCGTATTCGCATGGGGCAGAGGGAGGTTATGTGATTCTCCTCTAGTGCTAGCTTGTTTATGGATGTTTCAAACTTTCTGAGAATTGTTAGAATTCGGGGCCTAAGTTACTAATTTTATTGTGAATATTTTTGTAAATGGTTTATATGTTAATTGGGTTAGTCGGCCTATTTCCACAATTTTTTTCCGCTTTTAAAGCGACATTCCGGAAGCGGGGCGTCATCAGACTGTCCTGAGGACTGTTTCTCGCACTTTAGTCGGATTTTTTCTCACGCAGTTGAGTACTCTCAGATTACCGCTGAGCCACTGTGTAGTGCAATATATATATTTTTCAGAACTTATATATATATATATATATATATATATATATATATATATATATATATACACACTGTGTGTAAATCTAGGGGCCTGTAACTTTTGAACGGGTCGTTAGATTTTGTTTGAATTTTGGTGGGTTATATTAGTGCCAGTTTGGGATTTTTTATATAAAAAAACAATATGACCGACTTCCGGTCTTACCGAAAATGACGCAAAAGCTGAAAATTTAAATGGAACATCCTGTATATTTTTACATATTTGGATTCCTGGGCTTCAAATACGTACAGTTCATCTGTCAAATGCGAACTCAGGCGCCATTTTAATTTTATTTAAAAAAATTTTTTTTTTAGTTTAGATCATTATGACGTCAACTAAATTATAGATAATTGACGTAGAATTAATTACCCCCACAATATTATTTTTTCTAATAATTAAGTTTTGTGAAGTTTGTTAACGATCAAATTAAAAAAATTACGGGTCTTTTTAACTAAAACTCACTGTTCCCAATAGAAACATACATGGGCCACCCTGTATATGAAATAGCTTTTTCAAGTACTAGTAAAACGATATGCACAGTAATTTCCTTAGTTCCTAAATAAAGTAGTAATTTTTAATTTTCTAATTTTTATTAACACATGCTCTTGAAACCGACTCTGTCAAAGTAAAATAGCGTTAGAGTTGACATTTGGCAGAAGGGGGTTAGGTGGTTCTCCTCTAGTACTAGCTTGTTTATGAATGTTTCAATTTTTCTGAAAAATTGTTAGAATTCGGGGCCGTACCGAGTTACTAATTCTGTATTGCCAGTGTTTTTATAACATTGGTTTCATATGAAACTAGTTATAACTGTACGTTTTCGATGTTTTACATTGAATATGAATTTTCTCATCCGAAACGTATCAAAAATATAAAGTGTGATATATCGTTGAATTCAGAATCAAGGAAAGAATTTAAATAAGTCAAAATAATTTTTTCGTGTGTTTAAAAAAATTAAGTTGAAGATGGTTGCTAACAAACGAAACGTTGTATCAAAAATTGAATAACAGCATTAAGTAGAGCTAGAAAAGTGGCAATGAAAATGTGCTCTTCTTTTCTTGATAGGTCTTCAAATAAGGTCAGAAAAAAATAAAAACGAAAATCAGAAAATTCAATTTTTTTCAAATATCTCAAAAACTAAAAGAGATATTCGAGTTCTATAAAGACCATAAATACATCCTCTCAAATGCGTAACTTTTGTTCCATTTAACCGACCTTCCATCTCTTACCGTTCCCGTGATCCCCATAGTGGGCATCCTTATATTGGACACGGTTATATATATATATATATATATATATATATATACATAGTCACGAGGAACTGTACATACTTCTACCATAAGTAGAGGCACCTTAGGGGATTATCAAATGACCATTAAAAAATGTCTTCTTGTTTTGTTTATTAATATACAGGGTGAATTATGGATCTTCACCAAAACAATGTTTCGTCATATCTTTTCAATGATTAAGTCGATTTGTCTCATTTTTTGATGAAAGTGTGTATTCGTGTCTAGCAACTAACTGACATATTCAGAATTAAAAAATCCAGGACCGTCTTCGTGAAAATTTGTGAGACTGCTTCATATCCAATACTTCACCCTGTATATGTTTTCTGTCTATTACGGGTGGAAAAAGTTACATACAGGGTGAATTTTTGAGATGAACCAGATTTCTAAATCCGGCCCTGTAAATCAATTCAAATTATGGTATTTACCATACTGGAGCGCAGTGTGTGTCGTTACTGGTTATTTTAAAGATTTCTTTTTAATAACTAAACATTATTATAGACTAAGATATTTCATTATTATCAATTTTCAATTTGACTCTAAAATGAATCTTTAATTGAAAATGTGAAGTAAGTGTAACAAAAAATTCAAATACCCAGGTTTAACTCTCTATTAATGCGCTCTGAAAAAATTATATCAGATTTTAGAGAAATCATATACAGAGTGAAGTATTGGATATGAAGCAGTCCCACAAATTTTCACGAAGACGGTCCTGGATTTTTTTAATTCTGAATACGTCAGTTAGTTGCTAGACACGAATACACACTTTCACCAAAAAATGAGACAAATCAACTTAATCATTGAAAAGATATGACGAAACATTGTTTTGGTGAAGATCCATAATTCACCCTGTATATTAATAAACAAAACAAGAAGACATTTTTTAATGGTCATTTGATAATCCCCTAAGGTGCCTCTACTTATGGTAGAAGTATGTACAGTTCCTCGTGACTCACCTGTATATATATATATATATATATATATATATATATATTTTAGAACTATTTTGTGGTTGCGCAGTAGTTTATTGTGCATGTTGCGCTGTAACCTATTGCGCCGGTGTATTGCGCTCAAGCTCTTCGCATCCTTGTTCTAGACATATTTGGTGATTCCTTGTGCCCTTGCGGATGTTGTTCTTATGCTCCTGTGTTCTCACTTTGAGTGGTCTACTACTCTCTTCTATGTATGCTCTGCTGCATTCTTATGGAGCAGAGGAGGGTTAGGTGGTTCTCCTCTAGTGCTAGCTTGTTTATGGATGTTTCAAGCTTTCTGAAAAGAATTCAGGCCCGTACCAATTCTGTATTGTAAGTGTTTTTGGTCCCCATGGGAATGCGGGAGGGCATACATGGAAGAGAACAGTTGACCATTCATAGTGAGAACTCAGTATCACAAGAACAACATCCACAAGGGCACCATGAATCACCGAACATGTCTAGAACGAAAACGCGAAGAGTTCACAGGGTGACATAGAAAAAGTGCCATGTATAGTGCCACGGTATAGACGACACTAAAATAAGAAAAAAAGTTCCAATGAACTTAGGTCCGCAACGCCTTCGTTTAAAAGATGTAGGGTGTTGAAGTTTAATTATTTTTTTTTTTTTTAATATCTTTTTACAATGATGTAATAAGCGGACAAAATTTTGTATACATGGGCTTTTTATCACGCAGAATTCAAATATGACCTTAGTTTTTTTATTACGGATAGAGGGCGCCACATACAGGTTTCCATCTTGTTTGAATCGGTCCTAACTTTTTTGCCTTACATTGTATGTAATTTTCGTCTGGAAAAATTTGTTTTCCCATCTTTTCTGTTTCAGAAAGATATACCTTATTGGAGCCGCTAGGACCAACGGTTTACGATAAAAATGCATCCGATGCATGCAAATTATCCAAAAGCGCCAAAGTAACTTATTTGCAAAAACAGTGACAACATTTCAACAATTAAATTTTAATAGCAACAATGAAGGGCAGTGATTAAAAAAAAACATGAAATTTTTACAAGATGTTCAAATTGTTGTCCTTGTACTTGAATACATTTTTCAATTCTTCTTCCTAAGGATTGACGGCATCTTTGAAATATTCCTGGGTTATTACGGAATCTATCTGCGGATTCCATAATTCTTATCCATAGTTGCTCTTCATTATGTATTTCTATAGAATAAACATCATTTTTCATGAATCCCCAAAATGGATTAAGGTCGGGACTACGAGCTGGCCAGGGTACAGGTCCCCCTCGACCAATCCACGTATTTTCAAATCTCCTATCCAAAAATTCCCTTGCCAATCGAGAAAAGTGAGCTGGAGCGCCATCATGCATGTAACGCATTCTACCAATAATAGGCAATGAAACTCCAAGAAATTTCGATACAGTTCACCTGTCAATCGATTAGGCAATTGAAATGGGCCAATTAAGTAATTATCAATTATATCTGCCCACACTTTAATAGAAAACCCATATTGGTGACTTCTAATTACGGTTTGATGAGGATTTTCATCACTCCAATGGTGCATATTATGTAGGTTCGGAACACCATCACGGCTAAAACCAGTATACAAAATTGAAGAAAAAATATCATGTCTTTGGTTTTGTAACCATTCGCAAAATTGAACACGAGGAAGATAGTCATGTTCTAATAGTGAATGAACCTTTTGGAAATGATATGGGCGAAGAAGTTGTTCATTGAAAATTTGTCTAACTAGTTCACGGTTAACATTTCGTACTGTTGAACTTGTTTTCCTGGTACTTGTTCTCGGATTATTTTCTACCATTCGCAAAACAGTTTCTTCGTTTCGCGCAGTGCGACGAGTTCTGGAAATTCCACTATTAACTTTTGGTTTTTTAAAACAGCCATCTTCACCCAAACGCCTATGCACGTCAATAAATGTCCTATTATGAGGAATATGCCTTAATGGATATCTTTCTCGATAGATACGTTGAGCTTCGGAAGAATTTGATTTAGCTTCGCCGTAACACATAATTATGTCCCTGTATTCTTCAAAAGTGTAGTGAACCATTTTTGAAGGTAATTTTGAAAAATCAATAAAAAACTTAATCAAGAACACAAAATACCTTTAACAAGACAATAATATTTTGACAAGTGTCATAGATTTCGTTTGTTTTTTCGTAAATTTCCATCGCCTGTTATTTTCATCACTCATATTATATACTTTTGAAGAATACAGGGACATTATGTGCTACGGAGAAGCTCGGTCAAATTTCTCCAAAACTCAACGTATCTATCGAGAATGATATCCTTTAGGAGGTTCCTAATGTTCGAACATTTATTGACAGTGCATAGTTCGTTTGGTTTTCGAATTCATGGCGACCTGGTGAATGATTTGTTGATCAAATATAAAATTACTTAGATGGAGTTTTCTCGAGAACTCGTCGACATGTTGAAAAGGAATAACCTGAACACATTATTAGGAGATGTTTCATTGGACATTGTTGCAAGAGTGGAATTTACGCTTGATGGCAGGTTAGCTCACTTTTCTTGAGTGGTAAGGAAATTTTTTGAAAGGAGGTTTGAAAATAGGTGGATTTGTCGTGGGGTGCTTGTAATATGGTCACTGCTCTTCAGTAATAAAAGAACTAAGGTCATATTTGAATTCTGCGTGATAAAACGCCCCTGTATACAAAATTTCGTCTGCTAATTACATCATTGTAAGAAGATATTAAGAAAAAAACAAAAAAATAATTAAACTTCAACACCCTATATCTTTTAAACGAAGGCGTTGCGGATCTAAGTTCATAGGAACTTTTTTTCTTATTTTAGTATCCTCGATCGCGTGGCACTATGCATAGCACTTTATTCTATGTATATATATATATATATATATATATATATATATATATATATATATATATATATACATATATACATAGGGTGTTACTTAAGTGTATGTACTTATTTTAAGTGATTCCTGAGGCGATTTCGAGCCGGAAAGTTCATATGAATGTATGTCCTCAGAAGCTTCGTTATCGATCTACAGGCTGTTGAAGTTGTTGTGTTTTTTCGGTTTTTTCCAAATTTTTCGAAAACCCTTCTAGATATTACATTGAAATTTTACATATTGTATAAGGGCATCAAGGTCCTTATTTCAACTGAAAAGTTCATTTTTAATTTAACCAGTGGCGTAGATACGGTTAGGTCATGACATAAATTCCACAAAAAAAATGTGTTACGCCACTGTTTTATATGACGCGTTTACACGATATCCATCAGAAATTAATTCCGAACAAAAAAGGTCTCCATACATTTTCACGTAAAACTCACCGTTTAGGAAAAAATAATTAAAAAGTGTCGTGTCGTTATAACGTGCATTTATTCCTAACATAGAAACTATTTACAGAAACTGAACAATAAAGGGAAAAACTTTTGTGCAGTCATTCATAAAAAATGCTGAAAATGTCCACCATCCGCTTCTATACAGGCTTCTGCTCTTCTCCTTATTGAACGACGCACTCTTTAAAAAATTCCCGCTGTGTTCTGTATGGTTGCACAGCCCTCAATTATTCTATTGCGTAAGCCTTCCAACGCCTGAACTGGTGTATTATAAACTAGAGTTTTAAGATGCCCCCAGAAATAGAAGTCTAGTTTATTACTGTGCTTTGGGTGATCGTATTTGCTGATATTGGTAATCTATTTGGTACATATTTTTATTTATTTGTCCTGTATAGCAAGAATTTACACAGTACTTTTGCTCATCACATTGATAAACACATATTGTAAGTGTTTTTGTAACTGTGGTTTCATGTGTTAATTGGGTTAGTCAGCCTATTTACACAGTTTTTGTCGCTTTTTAACGAGACATTTCGGAAGCGGTCTCTGCTTCCATCACCAGGCTGTCCTGAGAAGGACTGTTTTTCGCACAAGAGTTGGATTTTTTCCTGTTCAATTTCATTGAGAACAGCCTCCTCTACTTCCGCCGTCCTCACTGTACGAGGTCGTCCCTCTCGGTTTCCATTTTGTAAACTGCCATATTGAGACAGTCGCAGATGGATGTTTGTGAATGTTCTACTATCGGGAACAGCACGGCTGGGAAATCTTTCTTGGTAAAGACGCCTGGCTTATTTAGCATTGCCGTCAGCCAGACTATAGACGAAATGCATGTCGGTCATCTCCGAAATAGCATAATTGACCATTTCTCTTACTTTTATGAAGACAAAACACTTGGAAAACAACAAAAGAACAAATTTTTAAACTAGTTATTGCCTGTCAAGAATAAGACTGACATGACAGGATTATTAACGAAATACATAGCGATGTTTCCTTATCAACGGACAGAGCTCACTTGTGATTTTGTGACATATCTTTATCTTGTGAAAAAACCGATAAAACAACTTCAACAGCCTGTAGATCGATAACGAAGCTTCTGAGGACATACATTCATATGAACTTTCCGGCTCGAAATCGCCTCAGGAATCACTCCTTAAAATAAGTACATGCACTTAAGTAACACCCTGTATATATATATATATATATATATATATATATATATATATATATATATATATATATATATATATATATATATATATATATATATATATATATATTGAGTACTCAGTGGCTCAGCGGTAAATGTGTCAGACTTGCAGGTCAAAGGTACCAAGTTCGAATCTAAGAGTAGGAAAAAATCCGACTCGTGTGCGAAAAACAGTCCTTCTCAGGACAGCCTTGTGATGGAAGCAGAGACCGCTTCCGAAATGTTCCGTTAAAAAGCGACAAAAACTGTGTAAATAGGCTGACTAACCCAATTAACACATGAAACCACAGTTACAAAAATACTTACAATACATGTTTATCAATGTGATGAGCAAAAGTACTGTGTAAATTCTTGCTATACAGGACAAATCAATAAAAATGTGTACCAAATAGATTACCAATATCAGCAAATACGATCACCTAAAGCACAGTAATAAACTAAACTAATCCAATTCAGCAAGTCGAATGTAAAGGATTTTCCAAACGAAACATTTTTTTAGTCACAGTCTGAATATATTCCCGTATGTGACAGTTGTGTTTCACTAGTGTCATCATTTAACCATGGATAACTGCACAATTTTAACAATGCGTAAAAATTGTTAGAGTTGGTCATCAAAGCAGTTGTTCGGTTCCTTTTACTTATCAGTAAAATCATTGAATATGCATAAAAATGTTCATAACCTATAATTAGCATTTATATTAAAATAAAATACAGGTGGAAGGTGAATGCTCTGTAGGTATTCTCATTTTATCCTGAATTTGCATACAAATTAGTGAATAAACTTTTTATTCACCAAATAGAATGGTAACGCTTCATAGTCGTTATTTCTTAAATCAGCGTATACGTTTATTGCTATACAGGGTGAGTGAATAGAAGACATTCAGGTTCAATATGCTGATTAACAAAACAATAAGGTGAATCACAGAAATACATTGTAGTGTCGCATTCATGTTACATAAAATCAGCAAAAAATTGAGTATTTTAAAAAGGAGTAGTAATTTTCGAATGCTGTAACAGTAATCTTTAGAGTGGAAGTATAAAAGGTGCAATATATTAAAGGATATTTGACAAGTAAAGTTCATCTCTATTTTATGAATATGTGCAATATGCTGTAAATTTGTTAGGTTTTTTAGCAAATGTTTCAGTAAGCATAAATTGCTGAAAACAATTAATCTGTGATAGGAAATGCTGCAAATGCATTCTTAAAATAAGTATATTATGCTGATTTCTGTTTATTGGAGCATTTTGTTACTTAATTGAAATACTCACTCTTATCTTATTAATATAAATAAACCTATCAAACTCAGCAAATTCAAATTTTACAAAAGCTCGTCTTATTAGATCACACAAGAATGAGACTGTTAAAATAAAAAAATTCAGAAAGTAAAATCGTTTCTCTTCCACTTCATATCTTTTAGAGCCAATCTAAGCTGTAGACATGTAGATGAGTGTGTAAAAATATCAAAAGCACAATAAAAAGAAACATTGAAAGGACAAAAAGCTTTCGTACAAAATGATAACGCTTTAGGCGGTTTTTCCAATTGACAACTTTTTTTCTTTAGCTTGCAATTGGAAACATGCAAATGAGTCCGACAATATTCACGTATGCATGCGTGGATATAAAAGGGGTGAGTATAATAAGAGTATTACCTGGCGAGGGCAAACTCCCCAAAGTATTCGGTCATGGCGAACATGGTCATCGTCACGGTGTATCATTATTATATGTTGAAGGTCAAAAACGATTTAGCGATGTTTTCCATGCACCCGGTGTTTGCCCGGGTGCAACCGTCTCACCATGTTAAAGGAAATTACGGAAAATATTTGTATGCGTTTCATTTTGAAAAATAGAGCACAAGAAAAAATGTGAAAGATGAGTGATTGAGAGTTAAAATTTTTTATCATGTTGTCGTTTCGTTTAATTTAATTGTGTAGTAATATGCATAAATATATATTGTAAAAAACATTTTAAAGCATTTAAGCGTAAACGTTTGGCAGCTTTTGGGGACGATTTGCTATCGATAAATTAATATTTTACGGGATGATGAGGTAAAACTGGCACTATGGACGGCAGAACAGCGCGCTCGGAGGAGGCGACTGCTGGACCTGCACACGGAGCCCTGGCCCCATTCCTGATATCGCGCACTCGCACTTTCAACCCTCTATACACACGAAATATCCTAGTGCTTTCTGGCGCCCAAAGACACTGCCAAAAATTACCACATGGATGATTTATTTTTCTGCATCATCCTCTACAATCGATTCATGGAAATTTTGTTTACTTTTCAATTTGGAAAAGTCCGATTACGAAATGGACGTTCCTCAGCAATATAATCAATGATTCGCGGCTGACTATAAAACCACGACCCTCTCAGCAGTACAGAGATCAAACAAAATTTCCGTAATGCAAGCATTTCGTATTCCGTAATCTTTTAGCCAACGTGAAAATATGTAAACGTGGATGGAATTGTGCGAAAAGTGTTTGTAAAATGCTAAAAAGGAATGACTTTTATCCTTATCAAGTGGTTGAATACACAAGACCAAAATGTTGGAGAAGAGCTTGTTAATTTAACAAATGCATAATTCAGTTTTACGTATTTAAACCATACGCAATGCTGTACTCTACCTCATGCAAGTAGATAGTGGCTCCCTCTAGATTAGGGCGATATTACTGCTATTTGTTACTTAGCACAGATTTTTATAATAATCCTGTCATATTCGGTTAAACGATAGCATACAAAAGAAATCGTATATAAAGTAATGAGTGCAGAAGGCACTGTTGTAATATGATATATCTGAGATGTATATTAAATATGTTTAGTTTACGAACAGAATTCTGAAAAGTCACGTACACAACTGCTTAATCATAGAAAAGATGAATAAGGAAATCAATTGGTTTTTATGTAATACATATTCATTGGTGGTCAATAAATTTTGAGTAAGAAGTGTTGTGTTTTTTAATTCTTATTTCTTACAAATCAGAAGTGCCGTTTTATTTAAACGTAACATTTAGCGTGCATTAATGATCCGACTGCATTGATTACTGCATACATATTTGTGTAATTATTGGTCGCTCGTCAAAAACAAACCGTGCAGGTAAAAAGCAAAAGCGTCGGTGTAGTTCACCATCGAGCTCGTCAAGTTCGACGTCTTCTGATGTGCGTTCATTGAAACGTGGGTATCGCGAGTAGACGATGCCGCAGGTACTTATGAGTGATCCGAAGTAGAAGGGAAACACCTTGGGCGCCATTCTATTATTGTGACGTCACAAGGCCGCCCACGTGGATGGCCTCGGGTTTGACCTTGGGTAATTTGGCCTTGGAGATCACCTCGGGGGTTGGCATTGAAGTTGGCCTTGGGCCTGACCTTGAAAATTTTAATCCTAATAAGGAGGCCCTAATACTATCTCATAAGACCGGTCTTCGGAACTTGTATTAGGGTCTGCGCCCCCTTGTCCTGGCCGCCTTACCCGCAAATAGTATTCTAACAAGGGAGCCCTAACTTGTAAGACAGGTATAGTAACTTGTTCTTGCCTTTGCCCCCTTGCTATGGTCCCCATGGCTGGAAATAGTATTCTAATAAGGAGTCTCTAATACTAACATGTAAGACAGATATAAGAATTTGTTTTAGGGTCTGCGCCCTCCTGTCGTAGCCCCTTGGCGTTAAATTTGAATTTGTTTATAGCGCCATCTAGTTGTGTATGAACTAATGAATATTTTCCGTAATAAAGATGGCTCCACCTAGTGGCATATTTTAAAAGTACATACAGGTCCCTGTAATTGTTATGGAGGGAAATTTGAAATAGTGTTTCTGTAACAGAAGTTGATCGTGGTCGTCTCTCGTTTGTCTCGCGTCTCTCTCTCACCTCTCGGCTGTTTCTCAAACAAACAAATCAATCTCACACAAATCACGCTCGATCAAATCAGTCAGATCAATCTCAATCAACTAAATCTATATCAATCAGTAAAATCACAACTTGCGAAAACCAGCTTACAGTTCAAAAATACTTATTGGTTTAACGCACAACTTGCTAAAACCAACCACAATTCAAAAATACCAAATTGATTTAACTTACATCTTGCAAAGTCAGCTCTCAATTCAAAAATAACAGCCTGATTTAATTTAAAGCGTGCAAAAAACCAGTCTTCAAAAATAACATCAAACTTGTGTGTTACACTATTGCCACGTTTTTCGTAAAATCATAAAAATATGTTTTACATTTAAATTAGTAAAATGCCTATACAATACAAACAAATATAACTAAACTTGAGGTCAGATCACTATATTATTTTACATGCAGGGACTGTCTTAATGGAAATACCTCTCAGATTTATAAACAAGACTCGTCCAAAGTCGCTTTTGAAAATTCTCATTCACATAAATACTTATACAATGCAATACAATAACAAATATAACTAAACTTAAAATTAGATCCGAATAGCAAAAACCTAATTATCTCTTTCATACTTATTGTAATTTCCCATCTACCTATCCTTTCGTATTAACTGTTGCATCGTTAGTGCGACCTTACCTGCGTATATGAATTTGTATTTACACACGCCTTGAGAAAGTAAAGTAAAGTCAACCTTCAGCCGTATTTTATATTGAGTATACATACAAAATTTCACCTTAAGAATGTAAAAAGTCAGGTTCAACAGTATTTATATCGTGCATACACACAAAATTACTCTAAAAATAAATAAATAATTATCATAGATGTACATCAAAATTTATAACTGTTATGGTTAATGCACAATTTTAAACACGTGCTGGCTGACTTTAGTAGATTTTTAAATAAAGGAAACGATAGGATCATTTTGTTATTAAAAAAAGTAAATAAAGGGACATTCATTGTCAATTTTAGATGTTCACATTCTAGAAAACAAATCTCGGATTTGATATTAAAAGATAAGCACGATAAAAAGTAGAATATACTGCGGTGATCGCAGACTTTTCATCTGGTATTTAAGCCAGGATTATGACAGAGTACTCTTTAGTGTTGCTTAGCGATTCGAGATGGAGGGACAGTTTAAGCATCCCTTTTCGGCAATAGTTGCTGGGCCATCGGGCTGTGGAAAATCGTGGATTTTCTAAAAAATATTGAAACTGTCTACGATACAAATTATTTGCTTTTATAGGGAGTTACAGCCGTTACTCAAAGATGTCTCAGTGGAATTTCAGAAGGGTTTACCTGATGGAGCAGTTCGACGGTAAAAACCGGTTTTAATAATAATTGACGATCTAATGCGCGAAACTAACGGTTCGGTAGTGGATATATTTACAAAGGCATGTCATCATAGAAACCTAAGTGTGTTTTTCTTAACGCAAAACATATTTCATCAAGGATATAGGCAGCGAAATATCTCTTTCAGAGCACAGATACAGCATTTAGCAAGACAGATTTCGCCGGACAACCCGAAATTTCTAGAGGCTGCGTACCGGGATGCCACTTCAAACCTGCACGGGTATTTATTCTTCGATTTAAAAAGGAATACACCGGATGTGCTACGATATAGAACAAACAGCCAAGGGGGCCACGGTAAGGGGGGCGTAGACCCTAACACAAGTTCCTATACCTGCCTTATGAGTTAGTGTTAGGGATTCCTTATTAAACTTCGAATTTCCCGCTGGATAGAGTTGGTTCTGACTTTGGCTATCCCAAGGTCAACTCCAAGGGCAGGACCAAGGCCAACTCCAACGCCAAGCTCCGAGGTCATCCCCAAGGCCAAATTACGTCATCGGATCCAATCGGCCTGCTGGAAGAGGGATATTTAAGCGGAATATCAGTTGTTTTAACTGCAAAGGACCCCTCTACGCGAGTGAGTGCCACAAGCCTCGTGTAGAACGTTTTAATCGCAAACGATTGGGCCATATTCAGAATAAATGCCCTTATAAGAGCAGTAAAAGTGCAAACCAGCCAAAGATATCGTTAACCACGATGTCACCGAAGCCAACATACAGCATAGCGGTTTAAAAAATCCTTATCTAAAGTATCCCATTATTAATCATAGAAAAGTGAACTGTTTGGTTGATACGTGTACGCCAATTTTAATTAGGGAATCCATTTTGAAAAAAAAATGGAATAAAGATATTGTAAGTCAGCTAGCTGAATTGCAGTTCTCGCCACAACCATAATTCACGAATATATGTGCGATAGGAAAACTCAGGGCACACCCTGGTAATGTAGATTCGGATTTAAAAGAACAGTGTAACGTATTGTTGAGACTGCATTTCCTTTTCAACGGCGGATTTAGGCAATACAAATGCGACCCAATTAACCATTAAATGTGTCACCGAAAAACCCATCGCGTTTAGACATACCGAATGCCGCTGAAATAGAAAAAAATTTTACGTGATATAATTGATGAACTATTAGTTAACGGTACAGTTCGTCTATCTAAGTCACCCTATGCGAATCCGGTTTTTTTTGGTGAAGAAGTTGATTATAGATTCTTAAATGTAGTAACGGTAAAAGACAAGTGCCCGCTACCGATGATTGAGGAACAATTATATAAGTTAGGGATCATCAATGTTTTATAACCCTGGATTTGGTTTCGGGGTTCTACCAAGTCCCTGTTGCGGAAGAGTCAGTAGCTAAAACCGCTTTTGTCACACCGGATGATCATCTGGAGTTTCTCAGAATGCTATTTGTTCTTTCAAATGCACCAGCGCTTTTTCAGAGCCTTATGAACGTTTTTGGATCTTTAAAAAATCTGTTTTCTCTATATTGATAATATGATCGAATCACGCCCCAATCCTATGGAAGGACTCGATCGATTGCGTCAGGTGCTGGAAGCTGTGCGTAAGAACTATCTAACATTGAACTTAGAGAAATGTCGATTCTTTCAGCAAAATATAGACTATTTAGGTAGGGAAATCCCAGTCGAAGGAATAAAACCAGGTGTTCGAAAAGTGTTAGCCGTTTTAGAGATTAATGAACCTCAGACAGTGAAGGAGGTGCGACAATTCCTAGGGTTATCGAGACATATTTTACGTCGTCATTAAAAGATGATTATGCACAGAATGCAGTGGAGCCGCTAACCAAATTGACTAGCAGTGAAAGTATAGGTCGCAGTAACAAGGTTGCGGAATTTTAATCTGTCAAAAGGATGTTAACAACGGATCATTCCAGTAAGTTGGCAGACATGGTTTAATCCAGAATTTGAGTACACTTGGAGAATTAACATACAGATGCCAGTTAACTGGGATTTGGCGGAATTTTATTACAAAAACATGAAACACGATCATTCCTATAAGTTGGAGACAATGACTGTTGAATTTATGCTTTTCATGGAATTACTTCAGACTATGACTGAGGATTGAATTGAAAATTGTCGAATAGTAACTGATTGTCAAATGTTTTGACATGAAGAGAAAACTGATACAAGCACGTAGTGGCGAAGAATGGTTGAAGGCTCAAAGTTAGAAGGACTAAATGTTTAGAAATTGTAGCATGGAAATCAAGCCGACTGTGACTGAAGGCGATTGGATATTGAGCACGCGTATAGCATGCAGGATGAACGAGTTAAGCTCAAATTCGCACTATTTTGTAGCAGTGAAGATTAAATGCGAGAGACAAAGACGTATTTTGACGAAAACGCGTTGAAGGAAGGTTCCATGAAAATGAGTAAAAGTGCCTGGGAGCTTCCCAGAAATGCTTAAGATCGCAAGTGCCCGGGAAATTCTGTTGTTATGACCTTAGAGTTAGGTCATGTTGGTATTGAAAGCACGGTAAAGAGGATGAAAGTAGGTTTGTTAATGTTGCAAAAATAGCGGAAGGTTTTGTAATCGTTAAATTTTAAATGGCCATCATTACAAGACGTTGTTCTCCGGCAAAGGCAGGAGAAACTGTATCACCAACTGAATTAATGAACGTACCTTTTCCTACTGTCCATGCAGACCATGTGGGACCCTTCGAGACCAGTGCCCGGAGGAATAAATTTTTGTTCGTCATAGTAGACACCTTTACGAAGTTTGTGATCATCGAAGCGCTGAAATCGCAAAAGACTCAAGTGGCAGCGCTAGTGCTGCAACAGATTGTGTTTGTTCGGAGTACCGACCCGTATAATAAGCGATTGAGGAAGTGCTTTTATTGCACATTCGTTTAAATCGCTTTGTGAAACATACATCAAACATGTGCTTAACGTTGATTCTACCCCACGCGCAAACGGGCAGTGCGAATGGTATAACCAAACGATTTTTAATGCGTTATCTACCCTTGGTGCTGATACCTATGGTATACAATGGGGCACGCATGTGATAGAAGTCCAAAACGCCATAAACACTGCTTTTAGTAAAGGTGTCAACCAGGTACCGTCCGAAACTTTGGCGGGATGCCAACGAAGGCCTATGACACAGACATCTTTGTTGGCAGCAGTTGAAACTGGGATGGAACGCCTTGATTTGTCCGAGGTGAGAGATAAAATGAAGAGGTATATCACAGCAGATCAAGCTTGCCAGAAGGAGTATTATGACAAGCGCCGCAGAGAGTCTGATAAGTATAGTAAGTGTGAACTGGTGCTAATATTAGTCACTAGCCCAACAAATGTGATAAAATGATACTTGGTCGAAGATTTACGTGAAGGACGCCACCAGGCACAAACTGTAATAGCAGTAGAGAAGTTACGGCCCTGGTCTTAGATCCAGGTGTAAATAATAGTGGCTCAGTTACGCAATTTTTGAGATGTATACACGAACATGGCTGTCTAATTATGCAAAGATTTGATACGTGGTTGTCGCCACACGGGCCTGATCTGCTCAGACCTTTCTTAATTAGGGAAAAGATAAATAAGGAACCCAATTGGTTAGTATACGCGATGTATGTAATACATATTCATTGGTGGTTAATACATTTTGGGTAAGAAGTGCTGTTCATTCTGTTTTTATTATTTTTATCCTTTACATTAGCTTCCGAAAACAATTTTACCTTTTCAGCAATGTCTTTGAGTAAAAAAACAGAGCAAGGAAGCAGTAAATTAAAGTTTTAGATATTATACGAGATTAACCTACAACAGAACCTATCAGTTTGTTACTGCGGCTGATTTCAAATTTCTTTAATAACCAGTCATTATTCAAATTGCGGATTATTTCTAGATCATAATCCGAATGACTTGAAACTTGCCTTAATAACTTTTCGGAGTTTCCTGTCATTATCCAAATGACTTCTTTCCTTAATCGCTTATCCATAATGGCTTATTGGTGTTTTCATATTCTTACTTCGATAAATGGATTTTAATTAAATATTTAATGCTAAAATTATCGGCTGTAGTTTGGTACTATGGATAATGGTTCATCATCCGTACCTAGGTCCTTTTGGTTGGTCAATATCTTGGTGAGACATCCGTACCTGGGATCTTAGAAAACAAATAAACACCTAGGATATGCACCGTTAAGTTTGTTTTTACATTTAAGGTTTTTTTACAGAAGCTGATTTCACGCCGAAATCGAACATCTTAAATAACGTTCTTTTAGTGGGCGCTGTTACGGCATTACGCAGCTAAGGTCCTATTGAGGGAACGCATAATCTGATTTAAGTAAAACATTTGGCTGGATTCGTTCTCTATTCCTACAGCTTGCTTCAGCATCTTGAAAATAGGATATATTTTGAACTTCAACATCTACGGTTGTCCACCTCTCTCAACACATCCTAAAGTATCAATTATTAGTTGAGTTGATCGACGTATTTTCACAGTTTTTGTTTTTATAGCGCGACTTAGTTCTGAGAAGGACTGTTTCCGGACTTCAGTCGAATTCATTATCTCTAATTTCTTCCCAAGCACTTGACTACTCTTTCGAATTCAAAGTTGGAATATTTCACTTACAAGTTTGATACCTTTACCACTGAGTCACTGAGTAACCCCATTGGATTCGGTGACCTTCATTCCAAACATGTTTGGTGACCCTGGATCTTTCTGTTTCGCCTTTGCGGATGTTATTCGTATGTTCCTGTATTAAGTGATCTACTGCTCTCTACTATGTGTGAACTGCCGCATTCGCATGGTATGTTGTATACACAATTTTTGGAATTCTGGTTTTCATTGTTCAGTTTGGTTTTCGTGAGTGTTCCTCTGAGCGTACTGGTAGATTCGAAGGCAGTGCGTATCTTGTATTTGCTGTCTACTATTCGTATTTTGTCCAAGGTACCTAGTATACATGGTACAACCGTTGTGTATTTAGGTTTTTCTCTTTCGGTTACCATTTCCCTGTTCAGGTTAGGTGTTGAACCAGAATAGTTGTTTTCTTTAAGTATCGTAGTGATATTTTATTTTTTCTGTTTTAGGTCCTCTTCTCTTAAGAATATTGTTTCAGCAGTATCGTACAAACATCGTGCTACGCCCTTCTTCACACTTTTGCGGTGATTGGAGTAGTTGTGAAAGTGCATCCCCGTGTGAGTGGGTTTCCTGTGTACAAGTACGATCTAGACCTTCCTACAGGTTTTGCTTGACTACAAAGGTATCGTCCACGTACTCATCCTCGGTTTTTTGCGAATTCGGACATCGCTTGACCCACTATGGGTGATAGCGAGGAACCCTTCCTCGTCTCAAACTTTTGTTGGCAGAATTTATCTTCTACTTGGAATTATGTTGTCCTTATGCATATTGTCAGAAGTGTTA
This sequence comes from Vesta saturnalis, assembly GCA_036346205.1. NCBI lineage: Eukaryota > Metazoa > Arthropoda > Insecta > Coleoptera > Lampyridae > Vesta > Vesta saturnalis. The sequence continues at coordinate 1,341,369 of JARFJB010000559.1, read as the reverse complement.
TTATTGTGTTTACCGAGAATTACGCGCGTTTTATCATTTTCCTGCCTGTTTCTATGATAGTGCATTGTCGGTGAGCACATTTGTGAATTGGCTCATAGTGTCGAAGCTTACTGGTTTTCGTTGTTGGGTTAGAGGTTTTTGGCGGTGTTCACGAAAAGCAGTGTTTTTTTGACCATAGACTCGGCTGTGCGATGTCTAGCAGATAGTGTGCTTAAGAATGATAATGAGAGATTCTTTTCTTGTGGATCTCTGATAGGTCGCACAGATGTGAAGGTTTGCAGTAGTGAGAGTGAGTTTAATTCTGTGGTAATCGGAGAACTGTGCCTTATGTTTTGCCATCGTCTGGTATCTCCGTCCGTGTTAACATAATACCAATCTGACTCAACATGTAAACTCCAATTCACAGCGGGAAATGATCAAGCGTTAGTCAAAGAACGAATTAGACATCAGCGTTTCAGAAAATACTAGGTAACAACCCAACGAGACTAGAAGAACTATTCGAAATGGAGCGAATGAACAAGACTTTGATGGGAAAGATACGGCTACCAGAAGGAGATATTTTAAAGCGAAGGCAAAGTACACGTAAATTTGGTAAAAGAAACTAGATAAACTAACAAAAAAGAGGAAATAACCAACCAATACCAACCGTAAGAACATCATCATAAACATCTGTAAACAGCGAAATGAAGGTTCTGGGCAAAGAACTAAACTATGGGATAAGACCAAGGAATATTCCGCAGTTGAAGTTATGAAACTAGATCTTGAAGAAAGTGAAAAATACAGAAGTAAAGTTAGATCAGTCCTAGGTTCATCAAAGCGAAGTCAACCTAACCTCTCCAACTTAGAAAGAAGAAAGGTGATTTTCCTTAAGAATGACCCATCGATCAAGACTCTTCCGGCAGACAAAGGCAACCCGGCTGTTATAATGGATATGTAGACCCACTACATTACGATCCAACAACTAGTCGATGGGGGCGGATACAAACCAATACCCAAAAACTCCACATCCTCCATGAAAAAACGGATATATCACACGCTGGCAAAAAGTCAGAAGTTTTCCGATTATCAGAGAACAAAACTCTTTACTACAGTAAACAAACTAGGAAGGAACTCCTTTGAGACCAATTGTAAGCTTGAGAAATGGCCATTGTTAATCATTAGCACACTGTTTCCTACGCATCATCACCCTCTTATTGGGAAAAAAACAAGTTTATAGTAAAGACCTTGTGGAAACCCTACCAAAAAAATACCACCGACAAAGCACTGGATATCACAGGAGACAATATGCATATGAACAACATGTTTCCATGTAGAAGACAAATTCTACCAACACAGGTTTGGGATAGCGTTATCACTCATTGCGAGCATGGAAGACTTCGAAAACCAAGCGATATCCAAATTCAGAGAGAAATCGAAGACGTGGCTTAGATACGTGGCGATACCTTTGTATCCTAGATCATCTACATAACCGGGCACGGTCCATAAACTTCACAATGGAATTGAAGGCGGGACAACTGACGGTCTTGGATATATTTGTATTTCACAAGTTTACACACGAAACCCACCCACACAGGTACCTACACTATAACTCTAGTTACTACAAAGTGTAAAGTTAGGCATAGCAAGATGCTTGTCCGATATCGCTGAAACAATATACTCAAATCAGGAGGACATTAAACAAGAAAAAGGAAATATCAGTAAGAAAATGGCTAACGAATACAAGATTCGTACTGCCTTTAAATCGACCAGAATGCTCAGAGGAATACTAACCAAAACCAAACCACGCAATGAAGACCAGAATTTCAAAACCTACCATGTGAATGCAGCAGATCATACATAGGCGCAATGAACTACTGCGCAACCATAAAAAAATTTAATATACAGAGTGATTCGTACAAAAACCGATACAGAGTAGGGGTATATAGTAGAAGCTAAAATATTTGATTTATCGCAATTTACCTCTATACTACGTTGTACTCTTGAGAAGTTATAGGTCTGGAAAGTGGGGTTTCAAATTTCGAAAAAAATCAATATCACAGTTACTTAGAAAAACCAAATTTGGTACACGTAGTGCACCAAGAGTATTAAGCGACACTAAGAGGAATTTAATTATAGCATTTTAAAGGGTTGATAAGGCATGATGTAACATCATAATGTAACAGATTTTTTAACCCGTTGGCAGCCTTAAAATATTTCTTCATTTTATGGGAAATTTGATTCTAAAATTTTTCTTACTCTTATTATTTTTCAAAAACTTTGTCATTTTCAACAAAAACTCGAATAACTAAAACACGCATTGTAGCTGTTTGGTTTAAAATCATGGAAAACTCAAAACTGTTTTGGACATTGGGAAATGTTTCTCTATGGAGAATCACGCGATTAGGAAATTTTCTCCGATATTCTTTCAATACTTCTACAGTTTCCTTTACAGGAACCTAACACTAAGAGCAACTTGTAATGCGTATTTTTAGTTATTCGGGTTATTGTTGCAAATGACAGTTTTTTTTCAAAATAACTAAAGTAAGAAAAGTCTTAAAATTAAATTCCCCATAAAATAAAGTAATATTTTTGAGTCCGCTATTGGGTTAGTTAACACAATATACTATTGTTAACAAATTATATACATATTAACTTTCTATCGAATGGATTTCATAACTAATGTAGCTCAGTTGGTAGAACACTCGTCTAGTCAACGAGAGAAAATGGGTTCGAATCCCATTCGGGGAAATCTTTTTATGTATATAAAAATGTTTCAATTCTATGTATTATAAATAAAATCATGAATGCTTATTCAATAAAATGGAAGGATTACTATATATATATTATATATATATATATATATATATATATATATATATATATATATATATATATATATATATATATGGATTACTCAGTGGTTCAATAGTGTAGCTGTCAGGCATATAAGTAAAAGGTTCCAAGTGTGAATCCGAGAGTAGTCCAGTGACTGAGATAAATGAATGCAGCTGAATTGTGAAAACAGTCCTCAGGATTAAGCTTGATGATGGAAGCAGGGTTCGCTTCCAAAACGTCGCAGTATAAAAAGAAAACTGTGGAAATAGGCCTATCAACTCAACTACTGTTACAATGCACTTATAATACAGAGAATCAGAGGATAATAAGTAAATGTGGCACAATTGCAAGTTAGCACCAAATTAGGAACCTCCTTCTTGTAGCATAATTGGAAAGTAACATACAAGTTGTAACACCACATTGCGGTATAATTAGAAGTTAGAGTTTCTAACAATATAGGGTTAGGGAAAATTCCAAAAGCCATTTAAAAAATCACACGAAAACCCTTTATGAAAAATTTATTAACAGTCATCACCCTTAATCACGTGGGAAAAACTAGATCATTATGGTAAATTCCACAAAGTTATTAAAAAGCAATTAAAGTGAAAGATCAAGTGCCCCTATACTACAGTTTACGTTTGCTTATACGCCCTTGTGAATGTGTGCGTGTAAAAAAGCCCTGCGCCCAATCGTTCTTTTCACTTTTTGACCATAATAGCATTTTAATAACCTTGGAATTTCTAATAATGACCTGATTTTTTCAAATCAATATCTTACCATGCACCATGAAATTAATGCTGGTTTCAGGCCGAAATTAACGTCTGGCACTGGCATCTTGTATGCAACTAAGATCCTTTTGGTACCAGCTGGTTTAAGCTCAGCATCCTGGATTTGCATCTTGTTTCCTATATAAGGTTCTTTTGACAGAAGGTGGTTTCAAATCAATATCTTAGACTTACATCTTGAATCGTGTTTATGAATCTCTCCTTTTGAGGCTGGTTTCAGGCTGAAGTCAATCAGCATCTACGACTTGTACCTTGTCGGCAACTAAGGTCTTTTTGATAGAAGTTAGTTTCAGCATCTTGGAATAAAATAAAGCCGAACCGGCTTGGGCTCTAGTTCGAGCAGTTGAAGCTCTAACCTGAGCTCTATTTTAACACCTATGGCTTCGCTTTGCTTATACTAATAACAATAATGGGGTGTTATGTAACACGTTTCCTATTGTAGCTCTTTTTACGTGCAAAAATTTGAAGCATTAGTTAAAAACCCCTTAGGTAGGTTTAGTATACATATGTAGATGAGACATTTGGAGAAATGGAGAAGAAGCGCTGCATGAATTTTTAATTTTTATAAATGGTATTTATCCAAGCATTCAGTTTACCACGGAGAATGAAACTAATGGAAGTTTACCATTTCTTGACATACTAATATCTAAAACTAATAATTCACCATCTTTTAAGGTTTATAGAACGACGACACACACTGATAGATACCTTGATAAATTTCAAACACCATTCACGTCAAACGATTGCTGTAATTAAATCTTTAGTAGATCGGACTTAAGGAATTGGTGATGCTGAATTTTTGAAAAATTAAAATGAATATTTAACAAAATTATTACAAGCTAATGGATATTCACTTAAAGCTGTTAATAATGTTATTACACCTGCTAGACATAACCATAAATAAAAAGTAGTGCTTAATGTTGCTATTGCTTTTCTTCCTTTTATAACTAATGTTACAGATAAAATTTAAAATTGATATTGGCATTAGGATTGTTTTTAAACCTAAAATTATAAGCTTTCTTGTTCAGATTTTGTGGATTAAGTCAACCACAGAAATCTGCAGTTGCTGAGCACGCTATAAATAATTTAAATCATGACATTTAATTTGATAATATGCAAATATTGTCAAGAAAAACTCATTATTCTGTTCATTTAAAACAAGTAGCTATTGAACATCCAAATAACTTCAATAGGCAAGTGGAAAATCTTTATTTAAATAAGTTTTGGGATATTATAATTAAAAAAAGCATAATTCTGTGTCTTAACCTTAGCTTTCGATATAGCTAGGTTTTTTGTTGTTTTTTCATAGACCTAGTAGTAAATGCTTTACCAATTAGATTTGTCAAGTTACTACAGCACTACAATAACTGAAAGTATGTAGTTAAAATTAAAAATCATATATATCGTACACATTGTCTTTTCACTGTAGAATAACAATTACAATTATTAACCAAACACTGTTTTTTTGTTAGATCGGACTAGATTTTTAATTGATATGTCAAGTTTCTATTTGTGAATGCTTTTATCAATTTCAAATTAAAGTTTTTCCAAACTTTACACTTTTAATTTAATATTTGATTATGACATTTTTCACTGTTAGCCTTCGAACATTAGAGGAGGTTTTGATTTGTCATCTTCAAGGCAGTTTAGTAGTAACATCTTATGCAAGTCTTAAAGATATCACCACTACTGAGGACCATAACGTTTCAGTTTATATAAAAGATAAACAAAAAAATAGGATGTACCAGGAGTAAATGATCGGCACCCTGTGAATGAACAATCTGGTAAGTTTACGTTAATATTAAGACCCAATCATCGTCAAAATAAATTTGCCACCGATTTCCACCTTAAAGCGAATTTGAGCCAGTGTTCGTTTACAGGGAAGCTCCTAAAGCAGTTCTGCACAGTTGAACAGTCGTTTCAAAGTGTTAGGTACCGGCATGGCCTTGAGATAAATGGCTACATTCACATGTTAAACCAAAACTTGGATATTTCGAAGAGAAATACGGAAATAATATCCAAGTCTCGAGCAGCCATGACACAAAGTTCTTTCTGGGAATAATTCTCTGAAACGCAAGTACGTTTCACCCATGGGTACTGCCAACTAATACATTACCTGTGATACTATTCGTCGATATAGCCATATTAAGGCCTTCAAAGGTTCAATAAGCTGCAGCAGAGACTTTAAACAAAAATTAAATATCAGAATTTTTGCTCATTATTTAAAATCCTATCACTATAATAAATGGATCCAGAATTTGTGGATTGTTTCCAATGAATCCGGATGCTGTGGATTACAGAAAATGTATTTCAACTGGGTGTAATGAATTTTTTCCAAAAAATAAAGACGAAAACACCTTATTTTTTTGAAATAATTGCGGTCTTGAACAGGGTAAGTTTGACTTATCGTGCTAAAGCACTCAGAAACGGTTTGGGGGACGGATAGAGGGATATTGAATTGCCAAGAGGTGCCTATGATCATTTCAGAGTTTAGAAGCCGTCTAGAAGAATATGGACTGCGCCTGATTGGTACGACAAATGGAGATTTGTACTGCACATTAATGATGATTGAATGAGGGAACCGAGATGAAACAAAGAATGAACCGAAATTATTCTTCTATGCTCAAGGGACCGTTTGTCAGAAGCCTAATCACTCCTTTTTTTAATACAATTAACCATATCGAGAGCGTATTGGGAAGCACCAATTAGGAGGTTAGAATTCTAGATGAGGTCGAATTTGGTCCTTATACAGCATAACGAGTTATCGAGA
>JARFJB010000559.1:1045000-1330000 GCA_036346205.1 Vesta saturnalis | reverse complement strand
TGTTTGTTATGTGTTGTGTGTTGTTTTGTTTGTGTATTTTTTTGTTGTGTTGTATAGTTTGTTTGTGTGTGTGTGTTTGTGTTTATATGTTGTGATGTGTTAGTGGTAGTATGTGTTGTGTTATGTGTATGTAGTGTTTGTGTTTGATTTTTGTTTAGTTTTATTTGTTGTTGTGTTGTGGTGTTTGTTGTGTTTGTTGTGTGTTATGTTTGTGTGTATGTGTGATTTTGTGTTGTTTTATTTAGATGATTGTTTGTTGTTTTTTTGTGTTTGTTATTTTGTGTTGTAGTTTTGTGTTTGTGTTTTTTTTTTGATTATTTGTATTGTGTTTGTTTATTTTTTTGTTGTGTGTTGTATGTTTAGTGTTTTTTTTGTGTTTAAGTATTGTTGTTTTTGTTGTATTTGTTTTTTATGTATATAGTATTGTGTTGTTTTTGTTAGTATGTGTGTGTGTTGTTGTATGTGTGTTTTGTTAGTTGTTTGTAGTTGTGTTTTGTTGTGTGTAATGTGATTGTGTATGTTGATGTTGTGTTAGTTTATGTTGTATTGTTTTTGTTGTTAGTATGTTTTGATGTGTTGTTTGTTTATATGTTTGTGTGTTTGTGTTTGTTGTGTATTTGATATTGTTGTTTGTTATTTGAGTATGTGTTGGATGTGTTTGATTTGTGTATTTTGTTTGTGTGTATGTGTGTTTTGTGTATGTGTGTGTTGGTGTGTTGTGTGTTGGTTGTGTGTGGGTATGTTAGTATTGTGTGTGTTTGTATTATTTTAGTTGTGTTAGTTGTTGTGTTGTGTGTTTGTTGTGTTGTGTGTGTAGTTGTTGGTGTATGTGTGATTTGTGTGTGTGTGTGTGTGTGTAGTGTGTTGTGTGTGTTTGTGTGTTAAGTTGTGTATTTGATGTTTTGTTATGTTTGATGTAATTTTTGTTATTGTGTTTTATGTTGTTGTTTTTTATTTGTTTGATGTTTTTTTAAGTTTGTGTGTGTGTGTGTTGTGTGTGTGTGTGTGTGTGTTGTGTGTGTGTGTTGTGAGTGTGTTGTGTGTGTGTTGTGTGTGTCTGTTGTGTGTGTGTTGTGTGTGTGTGTGTGTTGTGTGTGTGTGTGTGTGTGTGTGTGTGTGTGTGTGTGTGTTTGTGTGTGTGTGTGTGTGTGTGTTGTGTGTGTGTGCGCGTGTGCGTGCGTACGTGCGTAGTTGTGTTGTGTGTGTGCGTGCGTGCGTGAGTGTGTGATTGTATGTTAATACCCGCGATAATTAGTTGCTGTTTTTGTTTTTATCAAATATAAAGTTTCAAAGATATAAAAATCCCAATGTATAAACTGTAATCGTATATTATGTTCTATGCAATTTTTAAACGATCCGTAATTTAGCGGTGAAGAATTCCTAAAGTGCTTTTTAAGTAGTTCAAATTTGTTCTATGTCCGAATAATGATTAATTTTATAAGAAGTTGTGTAGACATATTTTGAAAGGAAATTAAATTCTACATAGATTTTCCTTATAAAGTATAAAGTATAAAATATTAAGTGAAATAAGTGTAAAAATTAGATAATTATGATTGAATATGCTTAAACTGTGGAAGCAGGCGGCTTTGGAATTTTGCTTTAAGTTAGCATCTAAATGTCTATTAATCTCGAACTGACATGAAGTTTTAAACGTCCATCTGATATAGCTTATTGTTTTTACAATGTTGCCTGTTTTCGTACTGAACTTATAAAAGAGGTAGCATAATTATCTTAAAACGATTGTTATTAAAATTATTTCACTTCTTTTAATCTCTATTTGGTAGGTTGGAAAGTCGTGTGTTCCACACCAGATATTTTTGATAGTAAATATATCACTTTCCATTTAATTGTGATATTTAAATGAAGTGTTAAATACTAACATGTTAATGTGAAACACCAATAACCCTAATATGGAGTATGGAGAAATTTCTTCCACTAACAATCATCTGAAAAAAAAGTACCCATATTAGGCGACTTTCCTCTAATCTCACTTTACCCGATTGCCTATCGAGCAAAATTTTTTATCAAGATGGTGCTCATAAGTATCGAGCAAATTAATTCATCGCATCTTGAACGATGAATGTACTAGTGTATTGATATGTATTAAGATTAAAATAATTAGCGTAATAGTAGTTAATTAGTTTATCACTATTCTACACATACAGAAACCCATTAACTAATTAAATGTTAACTAACAATTAAGTAATTAGAGTATTTAGCATTAATAAATTTCAGACAGCAAACAAATTGCCAATTAAACCATAAGGCAATTAATTTATGATTAATGATTGAGTCAATCGTCTTAACTGGGAAAATGTGAAAACTAGATGTACTGTTATTTAAGTATACTCACTTCTTATTTATATAATAATATTATTATAGATGTACACTAATTTGTTCCATAAACTATTTTAGAGTCAAATACTTAATATAGATGGTATTTAGATATAAATTCTGTAAACAACGGTCAATAACACGCAAACCCAACGAAGTTATTTAATAATAACAAAGTTTAGACGAGAAACCGAACACTTACGTGATCAGGAAAATATTGTTTTCAGAAGTTTTACTTGTCAGCAAAACTGCACTGTTATTGATTATTCGATAAAATGAAATTACATTTTTCTTTTTCTTATTTTGAATTGCTAAAAACAGCCATAGTTGGTTCTTGGATTTATTTTTGATGAATAGCGACAGGTATTTCTTATTTTTTCTAAATGATGTAATTTAAAAGTGATGTCGTTATTTACAGAATTATTATAAATAGCTGTAGATCATAATCTATGTTTTCCTTAACAGCTGAATTAATTTAGACATCCGGTATGTTTATCGTGATTGTCAACAAATTAAGGTAGTTGAAAAGTAAAACTCTATTTTTAAGCCACGAATCTGATTTTTGAAGCCTTCGTGTATACTGTAACCATCGATCTGAAAAGTTGCTAATTGAAATATCGTATTTAAAGTTAATTTAATAATATACTTTTATTTAGTGAAAAACTAATTTTAACTTTTCGAATGACAAACTAATGAATACATAAACTCAAATTATTATGTGAAATTTGATTTTATATAAGGTATTATGAAAATACAAACTTTTACGATTATCACTCATAAGTAAATAATTAGACTTTGGGAACGAAATCAAGTATTTTTTATTGATTTCTTACAATTTAAATGTTTCGATAAAAATTACAGTTAATTTCTTGAGTAAATGATAATAGTTTTTGAAAAATACTGTAAACCGGGGGAACTTCGACACCTAATATAATTTTTGCCTTTTTTTTTAATTTTATATTACTTAGGTATTCTTTTCGGTTGATTATGTTTCTCTTTGAGATTGATTTTGGTGAACAATTGGAAGAAATAGGTACCTACCTAGGTAGGTATTAAGATACCGCGCACATATGCAAAGAAGGTGGGGGGAAGGAGTTATTAAAATTATCCTCGAGAAAACATGGCCAAAGCTATTGAAGCTGTAAAGCGGGGCATGTCCCCGTTGGCTACGAGCAAAAAGTTCAAGGTCCTGAGGACAACTTTGTTGGAAAAAATCCACGAGAAGCATTGTAACAACTCTTTTATGTGTTGTATAAAATATACCTCAATTTAGGATCTTTCCTTCATGTAGCTCTAAATACAAGAAAATTTTAATTATTGAAATTTAGGTATGAGGTAGGCAACTTAATTTGCATATCTTCTTAGTGCTTAAAGATTTATAATCCTGCTTTCAATTTGTATTCATTTCTTATCTGATACATAACGCGTCTGCGTTAAGTTATTCTGCCGATATCTTGTACGCATGACCTGATAATCTACTTCGAAATCCTCCATTTGCACTTGGTTGAATCTCGAAGCATGAAGCTGCTTCTTTTTGATTTTACCTAAATTTATGGTAAAGCGCCATCAATTTGGTGGTAAGAGATATTTTTAATACATTTACATAAAAGCATTTTGTTCTTTTTAGGCGTTTTTCTTTACGTTTTTCTGTACATTTTTATTTACGTTTTTCTTTACGTATTTTTACCAATTTTTACTTTAATTGTACGTTTATCATTCATTCAATTCACGGCGTAATTGAATTTTAAGTACGCATTTGAATTTATTGTTGCGTACATTTTTCGTTTTATAATTGCAATTTTTTGAATGGATACTTCCAATTAATGCAATAAGAAGTGGATTTAACAGTTTTAAGAAGAAATTATACGGATTTTATAAAGATAAATTCAATTTGGGGTGTGGCTGATAACATTATGTCAATATTGCACCATGATGATGTAAGAATGACTTCATCCTGTTAACCTCTCCGTAATCATATTTAGATACCAGAGGTTGTCAAAAAGAAAAGTTTGTGTACAAAAATTTCTAAGGTATTTATTTAGTGACTTATTTAGTACTTTAAGCATAATTTTAAGACCTTTATTATTTCCTCATTACATTTAATTCAATAAACATAGTCTGTATATTGTTATTTTTTACATTTTTGTCAAGTCGGTTTAATTGTCCCGATAATTTAAAAAAAGACAATTTGGCGCCCGAGATAACTTCATTCATTTGTTACATTCTTTATTATTGATGGTAAGTGGTAATTAAGCAAATCATTTTATTTGAACCGGCCCAATTTAATCAACCGATGAGCCAAAGGCACAATTATAAATGGTGTAAGGTTAGTATATGTTGGAGAATTTATTATTATTTCATTAACCTTATAACTTACTTATTATTCAAAATTTTTTATACGTAACACACCTATTTTTTACAGCATCCCAGACAAATAGGTCGTCCTACTGTGCTAACCCAAAAGGAAGAAGAGTTGATAGCAGAATCTCTCCGGATAGCGAGCGACTGGGATTTTCCATTAACGCAAGCTGACGTTCGCCAGGTTATTTCAAAATTTGTGACTAAACAGGGACGATCTATTCCAGTATGGAAGAATAATCAACCTGGAGAAGACTTTGTACATTGCTTTGCGGCAAGGAACAACTTAAGCACTCGCTTAGCCACCAATATTAAACGCCAACGAGCTGCGATTGGTGCAACACAAATAACCGAATTTTTTAATAACATTAAAGATAAGTTACAGAATGCTCTGCCACAAAACGTCTACAACTACGACGAGACGAATATATCAGATGACCAGGGGGCCAAGAAAGTTTTGGTTTCCAGGGGAACTAAGCGAGTGGAAAGGATCAACGAACATTCGAGAACTTCGATAACTGTGATGGTTTGCGGCACAGCAAAAGGTGACCTGCTACCCCCGATGGTTGCTTATAAAGCACAAAATCTTTACGAAAACTGGACAATTGGGGGCCTAAAGACACAGTGTATGACTCAACATTAAGTAGGTGGTATGACATGGTGACCTTCGGAAGATAGTTTTTTGAAATATTGCTTCCTTACACCAAACAAAATACCGCTCCAGAGGAATTAAAAATTGTGATAGGCGATAACCTCGCGTTGCACTTTTCACCTCGCGTTGTAGAAGCTGCCTTAGCCAACAATATATACATGACACCCCTCCCTGCCAACTCTACGCACTTAATGCAACCGCTGGATGTCAGTTTTTTTGCTCCGATGAAACGAAAGTGGAGGGAGATTTTGGATAGCTGGAGAAAAGAATCACGTCGAAAAGGGTCCATCCCGAAAGAGCAATTCCCATCGCTTTTAAACCGGTTATGGCTACACATACAAGCAAATGCAGCAAAGAACCTGCAGTCCGGATTTCGATCAACAGGGATAAGCCGTTTTAGCCTTGAAACAGTTTTAGCAAAACTTCCATCTACACAGTCAAATTCGGAAGTTTACTGGGATTTCTGAAGGAATCTCGTGGTTACAATGAAGAAACAGCAATTCGCAAAAGGAGAAAAAAAGTTTCGACAAGACCAGGTGAACAAATGAAATCGAAACCAGCTACGATGGCACCTAATTTTGCAGATGCCGAAGAACTTGATGTTTTATCAGGTGAAGCAGCCACTAAGACACCCAGTTCTGCAGACACCGAAGAATGTGACGTTTTTCCACCAAAGTTGCCAAAAAAGACTGTTGCCAACAAAGCCAAATCAAAAAACAAGAAACCAAAGGTAACCTGCCTTAACCCTAAGGTAAAAACCACGAAGCCGGTAGCCTCAACGTCACGCGGAAATATTGATAGCAATACTGACTCTTACTGCTCATTATGCAATTGCAGTTATAAAAATTACACTGGCAAAAATGATTGGATCAGTTGCGTCAGCTGCTTGAAGTGGGTCTGTGGCACTTGTAATCTTGGTTCGGATGACCCCCAATACGAATGTTCTTCTTGTGCCTCGTGCTCAATTTGCTTGATATCTTATTCCGAGTACACTAATCGGAAAGCTTGGATTAAGTGCGTAACGTGCAATAAATGGGTTTGTGGACAGTGTAATAAAGGCTCAAACCGAGCAAATTACGAATGTCCTGTTTGCGAGGGTGACGACGACTAAAAACTGACTATTAATATTATTATAATTTTTGTTTGTTGTTTTTATTTGTTTGTTTGTTTACTTTGTTCACTTTTTTTGAGAATGTTCCTTTTAATTTTATTTTTTATGAAATTTGTTTTTTTTAACCAAATGTGCCTTAAAACCAAAGGTTTTTACTTTAATGCAATCATTTTATAATCATGTTTTTTTACTGTTCTGTTTGTTTGTTTACTTTGTTTATTACTAACTGTTTTTGAGAAAGTTCCTTCCTTCCTTTCACTTTAGTTTTTAGAGAATGCGATTTGTTTTTTTAAGCCAAATGTGCCTTAAACCAAAGTTTTTTACTTCAGTAAACAATAGCTTTATCACATATACTCTTTTGTACTCTTATTTGATACCTAGTTCTGACGTTTAAAATATGATAAAACAATATTGAAGTAACTGAAGTAACTGTCCTATTTTGACAATCTACTAAAATACATAGGGTGTCGAAGTTACCCCATATACCGGGTAACTTCGACACCAAAAGGAGACCAAAAAAAGGGGGGAAGGGAGTGGGGGACAAAGCTGATATTTTCGTGGTTGAAAGCCAAGACATCAAGTGTTACAACGGCACAAGAGTCAACTGTTTCTAGTTGAGACATTTTGGTGCGCGAGGCTAAATATGTCAAAAATCTGTCGAAGTTATTTTATTTTATTAGTTTCGTCCGTTTCGTCCATTTCGTTCGACTCGTTCTTCTTTGGGCTAACAGGTGTTTTTCCTTCATATGCTTTCTGTAGCTCTCAGGAGGGTTAGAATTATTTTTGTTGTGTTGTCGGCTAATCATCTTGTTTAGTATTGTTCCTCTTCTAGTATTTCCAACAGGTTTTTCATATTTTGGTAATGTGTAGCCCCATAGGTACAGAATGTTGGTGGCTTAGGTATGTTTGGGTTCGCTTGTGTTTCACTTGTATTTTCATTTTCTTCGGTTAAGGTGCCGAATTTATTACATTAGTGCAAGTTATTCGGTCTCTTTTTCACCTTGCTCTTCCTCATTTGTTGACGACATTCTATATAAACATTGATTAGCACTTGAACCAGTCTGATTAACGTGAGTTGGCTGAGTCAAATAGAGTTGGAATGAAATGAACTTACTGCTCTTTGACAGTTGACTGGGATGATGTATTTGATAGGTTTGGGGAACTTGTAATTTGGTGCTCCCTGTATAACATAGTTTGTTGGAACCGTTTTCTGTAATGCCAGGCCCCTTAAGGGGGGGGGGGTTCTATCTTTTACATGTTAATTTGCCCAACTTTAAGGTACACTCAAAGAAAAAGTAAAAGTGGTAGAGCTTTGAATTTTTTTTCACTGAAAGTTTACACTTTTCTACATTTTTTGAGCAGAGGGTTTTTAAATACAGTCACAAATCAGAATTCTATATTTAAAAAAAAAAGTTATATTTTTGAATTGAAAACTTTATATACAAATCAAGTTTCTAAAAAATGTACTAGGAATTTTGAGAAACACTCTGTTTAAAATGTACAGCAAGACTAAACAAAGTAAACAAAAAAAAATCATCTCATTATCTCTTACCGTTCCTGAGAAAATGTTCCTTAAGTGCTAAAAATATTCGTTTGCGGAAAAATCAGCCGAAAGTTAGAAAAACATTAAAAATTCAATATTTTTTGAAAATTTTTACTTTAATGCATCCCATCTCCATAGTTACAGTTGTCTGGATCCTCTACTTCTTTATACATACCCTCCAGCCTTCTTTTAGATGCTGTTAGCTTTTGCCGACACTTTTTTTCAATTGCTTCTAATGCCTTTTCTGCCTTTTTCACACGTAGAGCGTCGACAAACTTCATTCTCTTGATGCAGTAAGCTCCAGGAACAATACCTAACTTTTCTAGCATTTTACATCTGACTATATTTCCCTCATTATAGGTAGAGATTGCCTCATACACGCCAAGTTCCAAGGTATTTTTGTGGACAAAGGTTGCTTTCGGGATGCGCGCCTAAATCAAACTATTGAGGGACTCACTAGCATTTTGGGTTCCGCCGTGTAAGCATCTGCGGAGTAATTATGGTTGAGATAAGTCTCTAAATATGGGCTTTATTTTCTCCATCACTATTCTAGGGAAATGGGTATGAATAGAGTGGTCATATGGCTCTTCCTTTTCCATCGCTTTGCGGTACTTGCACCACGTATCTGGTCCAGGAGGGCATAACTCATGGGCTGGAGATTCATTTGTGGAAGCCAGATGAAAATATTCGGCCCAAACAGCTTTTTTCATATTATCTGCGTTTCTGCACGTGGCCCACACATTCGAGTTTCTCTATTTAGAAATCAGGTCCATGTGGCTCAGCAGCAACAACGGAAGGGTATGCTGCACTGTTACCGTCACCAAGAAAGAAAAATCTTATGTTGTGCTTGGTTTGTGACTCACGAAACATGTCGACAATACCCTTGACTTCCATGCCACCACTTACACCAGAAAAGTTTCCAATACAATTTGATTCATGTTGGTTTTGCAATCTATTTTTACATTTACAAAACTTTGACATAATTTTAACATCAAGCACTTTACCAGTTAGTGCACTTATCGCAGTTACTATGCCATTGAGAGATAAATGACCTCTGCGTTGCCACGAACCATCCAAAATTGCAGTAATGTCACGGTTTTCATGTTCTTGCAAGTCTACATATTCTTCTACAGCATCACTCATCGATTGAAAACAAACAGCCTGTGCAGCCTGCAGTAAAATGTGGTTGTAACCCCTGAATTCAGAAGGGCACGGCATATTCATTAGAGAGAAAAAATTCTTTGCCGCTTCTTGGCCCTTTCCAATATGCGAAAGGCATATGCACACCGTCATATTAGTTAGGCCTACTTTCTTGCTGTTACTTTCTGACACTAAAAAACTACAAGAAGAGCACTTCAGATTGATATTTACACTCATTCCTTGCCTATTACTGGGGAAAACACAAAGTTGACCATGACACTTTGAGCAAACAGCAATACTTGAAATCAAACTTTGCAAAGTCTCCATGGATACAAGATCTTAACAAGAATTTCCATCATCAGTCCTATAAAACTCACATTTACCTAAATTAGAGCTTAGTTTTCTTTTTGAGGCACTAGTACTAGGCCTACAACTACTGTTACTAAGACTAGTGCTAGGCCTAGGCTCTGAAGCTTGGTTCAAAGTTTCACTCACAATAGCAGAAGAATTTTCAGTTTCAATCCTTGCTACCACTTGTTTTCTAACGCCACTAAAAACGGGTTTTCGTTTTTTAAAAATTTTTGAAGAATATCTAGGCATTTTCACAAGAAAACACTGACTAAACGCACTTCTGAGTTCTAACCTCAAAACACCAAACTACAGTCTAAAGTCAAAATAACACAAGCTAATGTTTACCTAATTGTCAGCTGACAGAGTAGCAGTATAGCCAACACATAAATAAAAATTACTCAGGCTTCGATCGTACGCCACAAAAGTCAAGTGTGAACTAATTTAATAAAGTAAATCTGAAAACATACATGTAAGCCTGCTACAATAGTTAGGAATCATATGTGAAGAAACCAACTATGGAATCTGATTTTATTTTAGTACAGATTAGTTAAATCTTTAATAGATTAAATATTATTAAACTGCCTTAAAAATTACAAATCTAACGGACGAAGCCTAACAAAGAAAAACGTATGTCACAATAAAAAAAAATTTAACAAAAGTGTTTCCAGAGCTCATATATTTAATTGACATCTTAAATAATTTTCAAAAAATATCCTTTACTGAAGATCACTGTAGTTGTTATCAAAACGTTTAAATTTGTAAAAAATTAATAAAAAATACACAACGTCATGCCTAAAGATATGTATCTTGTTTACATCCTGTAGTCATTCCACTACCAAAAAAGTAATTAATTTGCCTGAACATATTTGCCTAGTTAGTCCGAAGTAACACAATCTGGAGTACTCGTAACGTAGTTTGTGGATTGGGCAGTTAATCGGAACAGCGGAACGACCTACCGCTTCATATCTAAAACCCCCTAGAACTTATCCAATTGGGCTAATCGGTGGAGAGTCTCCGTCAATCCCACAAAAACCAAAACAATCCTCTTCCAACATCCTAATTACACCGAAGATAAATGTCCAAAGCTAGCCGACCGGAATACTCTTCACTAAAACCATTAATTGGCTCCCCAATGTACAAAAAACACTTAACAGAACAAGAAACCGAGCAAACCTACTGGGCGTCCTCCGCGGTAGAATCATAGGTTACCACCCCAAAACACTACAATACACCTACAAAACGAGCACCCATATACACCAATATAAACCCCAATCACCTTTTCTCTACCGCTTCCTGTGAACGCCGAATATTCAGACGCATACACAGGTTACACTTCAGTACCCTAGCGACATCACAATACAACACGCAAACATACCATCCATCACACACAGAATACAAACAATACAGAGAAACTTTGCACACAAAAGAACCTTTGGCGATACAATCCCAACTCGAGAGATACTTACCACTCCTTATAACTTCCGTTTTCCTCAATTCCCACTGAAAAAACCCAAACTAAAATTGAAACACCCTCCCGCGATCCTAACTCAACTCCTTGACGACATGCCCGAGGAAATAATGTTCTATATGCCCTCCGCATCCCCACGTCTATTCGATGACGACCTAGCATGATACCGGCAAACGAATCGGATTAAACAAAAATTTCCCTACACCGCACTAAACCAATTATCACAAATATTCAAATAAATCTAAATCTTTTTTTGTTTTTTTTTTTTGTACCGACAATAACCACATCTCATGGTTGCAAACTATACATTAACACAAAACATCAAACACCAACAAGAATTGATTGACCAGGACTGAAGAGGAGAAGGACTCCTGAACAGTGTACGTCTAATTATCCAAAAAACAATATAAGGTATCCATGATTTTGAAAAACACGAGTAAGTAAGTATCGAAACAAGTCTAAGCAAGTGAGGTCCGGTGATCTAGGTGGCCACAAAAATACACTACCTCTCCCTATCCATTTAGTATTTAAATATTCCCTTACATTTACATCTGTCATGTTGGAAAAACATCTTCTTCTTGTTTCTAATGATAAACAACGGGAGTTCGTGCTTCAAAAAAAGTATATATCCATCAACGTTTCTGTCAAATAAATAAGGTCGCTAACTTTTTCTTCTACTATACCACACCAAACATTTAATGACTGTCGACTATGATGCTGTACCTCTTGCATCCAGTGTGGCTTATCCTCAGACCAATAGTGCATGTTATGCAAGTTAAATGATGCCTCGCCTGTCCACCGAATGTTTGAGAGAATGCGAGGATTTTTTTACCTATGGAAAGGCCCCAATCCCTTGATATATGCCTTATGCTGATGTGCGGATCAATGGATATTAACGAAAGAACATTCACTTTACTTCAGTGCGATCTTTCGAATTTCTCTTATATTTGGGTCGATGAATTGATCCGGGTTGTCTTAACTTTATAGCCAATC
Organism: Vesta saturnalis; assembly: GCA_036346205.1. Lineage (NCBI taxonomy): Eukaryota > Metazoa > Arthropoda > Insecta > Coleoptera > Lampyridae > Vesta > Vesta saturnalis. The sequence goes on along the minus strand of JARFJB010000559.1, from coordinate 1,318,050 downwards.
TATCAAAAACTGTTTTTCCATGCGCTCTTCTCTACATGTAATCTGTGGCATACACCCTCGAAGCAATTGTTGCATCTTCATGACATTGAAAGTAAGTAGCTAACGAGTAACTTAGAGAAAATGTACTGAAAACACTAAATCAATTTTGGGTGTTAACGGTTAACACATGTTGCCGTGTCAACGCATTCATTTGTTTCATAGCCAACGCTGTTACGATGATTTATAGAAAATATCGCTTCCTAATTATAATTACTGTAATATTAAATATGTATCCCTTAATACTATGATTTGAAACAGTTAAGATATCTCGGGCTAGGAAAAAGATTTAGCAGATGTTTTAAGCCCTAATCAAATTTACATGTTTGCATTTAATTAAACAGCGCCCTCTACCATTCGTCATATTGGTGAGATTGATTAGAGTTAATAAACATTAACAAACAAGCTCTTTTCAACTAATACCAATTTGGTGAAACAGAACTGGACTTATGAGCGTTATTTCAAAACAAAGTTCTCACTCTCCCCTACCTCTTAATAGAACAAAAACTGTTTAATCAAAAACGTGCAGAATGTTCTAGGGATTCCATTTTTCATACTTCTAATGTATCTTAATTTGGAAAATTTTGAAAAAAGTGAGATTTGTAATACTCGATATTCAGTTACGCCCTCTGGGGGTCGACCTACAATTGTAGAAATAATTTCCAGATGTTTCTCGTGGTCACTTTTGTAATATGCATTTTTCCCTGAAGCTGGAGTATAAGCCGTTCCTGAGATATGGCCGTCGTCCTTTCTTAGTTGAACTCACGGTATATAGGTTTATTGGCATAGTAGATCCCAAACAATGACCAGCACTGTGAAATTACAAAATTTGGTTATTACCAACCGAGGAAATAGTTTTTACTCCAACATAATGTTTATGTAAATACAATGTTTTGGTCATTACTAATCCTAAAAGATAACCAACACGGTAAATCCATAAATTTAATTCTTCCAAAATTTTCATGAGTTGCTGTAGAGCAAAGACTACAAGACGAATAACAGTGAAATAGATTTTGAAGTGATACTGTAGGTAGCGGACCGAAAATTTTTTACTATAGTGATAAAGGTTTTCGGAATATTTTATTGAACGTTAATGTGGGAAACTGATATTTGAGTAAGGGTTGAAAAAGAAAAACACATGTTAGGGTAGAATAACAGGTGTCCGCTCGACCCTGCTTTATTGCCGGGGACCGTAACAAATCTTTGAAAATTTCTAGGCGCACATTCTCGGTGTACAAACGTCACTAGTTAATAATTAATTACGTCGGAAAATACCGCAAATGAAAAGACATCTTTGTTTGGTACTAGGAAATTCGATATTAGATGTAGGTTTTCTACGGATGAATGCATATTTTTAAAATTAAGATGTCGTTCAATAATGAATGTGAAAAATCGTCCCACGTAATAATTTCTGGTTTTTTTATTACTTTTAAAAAATTGGGGTTGATTTCGGGAGTAAATATGGGTAGTTGAAGTCGAAAGAGAGGCAGTGACAGTGAGAGTTTCGATTGAGTAAGATCGATATAATTGTTTGATTAAAATACCTTCATTGTAAACAGTCTGCCTTTAGATATTTTTTGCGTGTACACTTTTCTTTTGAACTATTCATACAAATATCTATAAATAAGTCACCATTTTGAAGTTAAACCGAGTATGTTAACCATTTGTCTGTAATCAAAACGTAAGTAGGTATTTTGATGTAAATTAAAGCTCGCAGAAAATAATGCTACAAGCCTATGTAATGTATTAAAAATCAAGCATTGCCTTGCAAGAAGTATATAATTGCGCACGCGGCGCATTAAGTTGAAATTTGTTAAAATAAAAGGGCTAGCGTCACACAGTACAGGACTCCCTTTCTCATTACTTGGGCGAATTACCATTGTTGTCTGTTTGATTATGTTTGTATAGAGACAGCTGGCGTGGACAAAACGCGTAAAGGATAAATCACGGTTATAATTGTATATAGGCAATACCGATTGATTTACACACTCACGGGTCCAGATGAACGTAAAAGGCTCCTCGAATTCTATGTTTACTGTTTTATTGTTTTGAATAGATGGACGTGTAAACTGAGAAAGGGACGTTGTATTTTTTTAGCACAGTGGCTCAAGCTTGTGTATTGGTCACGTGGTTATTTATTTGCACTTACTTTGTTTTCTTTGCTTTTTCATGAGTGTTTTTTGTGTCTTTAATTCAGTCTGTTTAATTAGAATTGTTTACCTGCGAACTAATTTCTCTGTATATGTAATTTCTTGTAATTGTACGTAATTGTGCATGTGTAAATTTCTTGCCTATTTTTTTTGTTGTTCTTGTTGTTCTATCTAAAATCAAAAAAATATTTACAAAAATACAATTAGAATGGCGCCTGAGTTGACATTTGACAGATGAACTGTATGTATTTGAAGCTCTAGAGTCCAAATATATAAAAATATACACGGTGTTCCATTAAAATTTTCAGCTTTTCCGTCATTTCCGATGAACCCGGAAGACGGCCCTATTGTGTTTTTATGTAAAAAATCCCAAACTGGCACTAATATAACCCACCAAAATTTGAACAAAATCTAACCACCCGTTCAAAAGTCACAGAGGTGGCCTCTATTTGATTTACACCCGGTAACTTCGATCTACATACATTTTCTTCTTTCATACGTATGAAACATCTTCTTTTTTACGCCACACTCATTCATTGTCTACCTATCCCTCACCCTACCCAATCTCGTTTTACATCATACGCAAAAAGCTTATGTCCACAGCATGACATACAGTACTGACGGGACAAACATGCTATTGAATATCGCTCGTTTTGATGCTATGCCTACTTGTTTATAAAATTTCAGTTTTTTCCCCACTAGGTCTGACAATTGTCTAATAGAAATAACATCTACTACTCTAATTCTTCTGTACTCATCTTCGAAGATTGCCCTTTGAATATCTGAAGTCATCCTTATGGGAATGAAGTTATTCATTCCCAAACAACAAAATCATAGAGGTCATTCTTGTTCCCAGGCCTGGATCAACAGAACTTGTTTTGACGCAATATCTTTGAAAACTAAAACTCAAACCAAATGGAAGCTGGTGCTAGAAATACTTGCAAGTGTTATAACTAACGCTAAAAAGTTGTTTAAACAAAGCAAATGCAATGAACGGGGTGCATCTCCGTTGGGCAGTCGTAAACTTTGGTGTCTAGTTAAAGTATGAGTGGAACATCTTCATACAAAATTTGGTAAATATGTGCCCCTAGTTAACTTTTCTTCATACGCTATGAAACCAATTCATTTTCGATACAAGCTCGTAGAATCGATCATCATTATGCTTAATAAGGCCACTAGCCCAAAGGGTATCTCAGCTATTGTCTTAAAGAAATGTTTCTCCAAACTAGTAACAGTTCTATCTAAGCTCTATTCGATCTCTATGTCTTCTAGAGAATTTCATTCATCATGGAATTTAGCAGATGTTCAACCTATTTCCAAGGGCATAAGTGATCCTTACTAGCCAAATTCACTCGTTTAGGTCAACCAACTGACATGAGTCGTTCAACTGGTGTTTCGTTTTCTATGATGACCCAAGTTTGCGAACAATACTGTGTAGTTGATAGTTCCTTTCAAAAGGAGTTGGCATTAACTCAGGTTTACGTAGCCACAGGGATCAGTTTAGGTCAACCAACTGACATGCTCATCAACTGGGTTTCGTTTTCTTGATGAAAGACAAACACGTGTCGTAGTTGATAGCTTCCATTCAAAAGGAGTTGGCATTAACTCAGGCGTGCCACAGGGATCAGTTAAAGCCCCTACATTTTTTCGCTTTACACAAAACACTCTTCATTTTTTAGCCTACTCATAATAGTAATCCACCTTCTATCTCAAATCATAGTCTTAAAACTGAAATGTCCATCTTAGTCAACAATGACATTCTACGTATCCTTGAATCGGGAAGTAATGATCTAGTTAAATTTAATGCTCACAAAACTCAGTGTTGCTTTGTATTCCTCAAGAAACATCGATCATATCCAGTTGTGAGTGTAAATGGCTCAGATCTTAAGTTTTTCGGGTCTATTACTATGTTGGAAATGATTTCATCTTTAGATCTGTGATGGGTTGACCGTCTTCTGTCAGACTCCAAAGCAGCTGCTCGTAAAACAGGCTGAAATAGACAGTAATTTGATTTCCCACAATTCTTTCTGCTATATAAGGGCCAAATATGATATCATCTCGGGGCATCTTGGTTAGGAATACTCGGATTGCTCATTCACATTATCAATTTTCAGTACAAATTTCAACTTGTTCAAAACGGAAGCAATTCACATTATTTTACACGGCTTCTTAACGATCAAATGATCTTCGTAGTTCCTGTTTTTTTTTTCTCAATTGACATATGAAGTAATTTAAAGGCATCCCTTGGTAGCTCAAAATCCCCCTATCTGCCCTTCTAAGTGTTCCTGAGTGGTTTAGGAAGTTAGGCTAAAGTTAGTCTGTTCAGCACCACAATTATTAAAAAAGAATTCTTAAGATATTTATGATTAAACGCTATCACCTCGGTTTTGCTCACGTTTACCTTTAGATACGTACTCTCACAGACTTTATCAAGCTTTCTCAACCTTGCCTGTGGCTCCCTCACATTCCCGTTTAATACAATTGCACGATCAGTATATGTTATGCCTTGTCAATTTACGTCACTAATCATTTAACCATTTGCATCAGAACGTACTTGCCTAACACATCTATCTAAGAATAGATTAAACAATCACGGTGACATCATCACGCAATTTATCACTTTGCTCTATTTTGAAAGGAAAAAGGAAAAGGCCATGTATTTCATTCCCTCCCCAAGGGGGAGGGCGGGCTGCTCGAGCTTCCGAAATCCTTCAGCCACAATCATGAATTCCCAGCATACATACATAAATTACGTATATATGCATGGTGGGTGTGGTCAGTATAGGATCGGAAGGAACGGAGTTAGGGATCTAAGTGAGAAAATACTACTCCAGCATTCGCCTAAGTAGCCGCACATCGTGTGCATATACGCAGTGACCATGCCGCTACATGTGTATAAGGAAACCCCAATAAGCACAGTTCCGTCACCATTACGCTACCAGCTCCGTCTCTATTTTGAAAGATTCACTCAAGGCCCCTTTCACTCTAGCACACGCCCGGCTACCGTTACACTGTGCTTTTACTTTATATCATTGCTCACTTGAAACGTTGCAAATCTCCTCAGTAATACGCTAATTCGAGATCTATAAACACACAGTACAGCTTCTTCTTCACAATTAAAATTTTCCAGCCACCTGCTGAAGGATTACCTGGGCCAGATGCTATAGCCATTAAGAGGATTTGCTGTATCGCAATCATACCATTGCTTCTGTACACTTACATTCAATCTATCATCAATGCTAATACATTCTAGCCTCTGTACACATATCATTTGTAAGTGGTAACACGTAATCAAAAATCCGTTCCAAGTAAACAAGAACCGTTTATAGAAGTGGTTTCAAGACAGATACAGAATTACATGTGTGAGATACAGACATCATAGGAAATTACATCAGTGTTACAGAAAGAGAGAATATTGCTGTTATTAATTACAGATCATTTCTAAAGATCAATTAATGACCAAAACAAATTTACACTATTAAACTCTGAATTGGACGATAGCCCATTTTTCGTCAACCGTTTCCCGTTTGTAGTAAACAGATAACCCTTTACTGGACTGGTTATGACGCAGATAAGAAATTTACATGTGTAAGAGAGACATCGTAGGCACTGGTTTTTAGGAAACAGGTACCCGTTTTTTGGAAACACGTACTTGTTTTTGGGATAGATATCCATTTATACAAAACAGGTATTTGTTTTTGGAAACAGGTACACGTTTTAGAAAACAGGTATCTATTTTTGAAGATGTTTAACGTTTTCCACAAATAGGTACCCATATTTGAGAAAGTACCCATCTTTGGCCACAATAATAATCTTAGACCACTTTAGTATTGATACGAAAAATGGGACAGATAGATTACAGGCTAGTGGTTGGAAGCTAGTGCTTATAGGTGGTTGGTTGCAGGTTACTGGTCATTTTTGTAGTACCGTCGGAAACTACCAAGTTCTTGCTATGGTGGGAACATCATCCTATCTTCGGAGGAAACGAGGGAGTGAGGGAGAAAGGGAGTCGTTTTTAGAAAATAGGTACCCGTATTTAGGAACAAAGTACCTGTTGTCTCGTTTTTGGAAAACAGGAGAAGTTCTGTGGTTTTTTTAACGTTTTGTCGTTTTTTGACGGTTTAGGATACAACAATTGTTTTAGGTCACTTTAGCATTGACATAGAAATGATACAGGATTGTTCCATTACCATAACAACAACTTAATAGTTTAAAGCGGTACCATCTTGGAACCAGTAGCTTGTAACAGGTAGTCTATAACCTATTACCTAAATCAAAAGTTGTGGTGAAGGACCTATCCTTTCTTCCACTTCCATGTAAATGCTGAAGTGATCTAAGATGATTATTCTTATAGACCAAAGTGGTACCTATATTGAGGTGAGCGTTAAAAACCTCAAGAAAAGACGTCAAAAACGAGTACCTTTTCTTTTAAAAACCTTTTTAAAAAGCTTGTTTCTTAAAAAAACTGGTACCTGTTTCTTAAAAACGGAAACACGTTCTTTAAAAACGGGTGCCTGCTGATTATAGTCTAGCTGCCTTAGAACCAATCTTATAAACGGGAGCGTATAGTTGTTTAGGTTTTTGATTGCATATTACTATTTAAAAATGTAAATATGAAGACGAACGTCGACTTTCTCTGTCTCTGTTCTATTAGGTATTACTATTTAACATGTGTACAGAAGCGAGATTGCAAAGTAGCAAGTCGTTGTTTCCAGTCCATAATATGTTCGTTTACTTACAACAATGTCAATTCCTTTTGCATCATGCATTTCCCTGATCATAGCGCCAGATTACCGTCATCCATCTCAACAACATTTTTTGTTCTTTGCCTCTGAATGTCAAGCGGCCTCTCATTTATTGAATTCGTAATTTCATACTCTTCCCCAGACATACTTCTAACATTTTACGTACTAACTCGCCATTCCGTGTTCAAGCAGTTGGCATCAACAAGGCATCTGTTTCAATTCTGCCCGGTCCTCGTAACTAAAGAGGTTCGAAACAATCAACTTAATAACTGAATGGCAGTTACACCAGCTACCAGTCCAGTCGCACCACTCACGACGTAGCATTATCTACTAAGGTAATCTAATAAACAAGGACCTCTATCCACAAGAGACTACCCTGGCAGCCAGCAGACCTCGAGCAAAGAGATTGTATAATGTTTTTATTTTATTTAATCTATTTAATCTAAAGTCCATTGGTACCGTTTAGGTGTTGGGCTGTGCATAATATTTACATCCTATTATTTACATTTTATCTTAATATTACTATTATTATATTTTTATTTATATTTGTTTGATACTATTGTTACTAAATACATTTATTTAATTTCACTGCTCCATTAGTTTTCTTTTTCCATATTTTCCTGTCTTTAAATAAATTTCTTCCTCCCATGTTATTCCTCTGTTTTCACTTATTTGTCGTCCTACTTTGTTCTTTCCTTGCGCCCTTGCTTCATACACTTGTTTAGTTTTTCTTTCGTCGTTTATTCTAAGTACATGTACCAGTCAGCTTAATTATCTTTCTTCCAGTACCTTCTCTATTGGCTTTATTTTCAGCTCTTCTACTATTGCCGAGTTCCTTATGTTGTCTTATCTAGTGATTCCCTGGGTTTTTCTTAGGAATCTCATTTCTGCTGCCTTTATACGGATTTGATTCCTTTTCGTTAAAACCCAGGATTCACTTCCGTATATTAGGGAGGGTCTTATAACTCTTTGGTAAACTTGCGTTTTAATTCCTTTTGATATCTCTTTTTTTCCAAAGAATGAACTCCTAAGATAATTGTAGAGTCTTCCTACTTTGCCTATTCTCCCTGTTTCTTCTATGTTTCCGTTACTTTCTATTACTGTTCCCAAATATTTATAGCTTGTTACTTGTTCTAACGTTTGACCCTGTAATTCTATCTTATGTTTCTTTTCTTGGATTTATTTCCATATTTATTTGCTTTAGTTCTTTTTGATATTCCTTGAGGTTATGCTGCAGCTTTTCTTCCGATTCGGCTATAATAACCATATCATCTGCTGTATTGTTTGCATTTTTTCACATTCCTATTTTCATGTTAAAGCATTTTTCCTTACATTTCCTGATTGCGTTATCTATAACGACTGAGAATAGTAGAGGGCCTAACACACAATCTTGCTTTAGTCCTATCTCTGTTTTGAAAGTTTCCGATTCTTCATTATGGGTTCTTACTTTATTCACGTTATTGCTGTACAGTGGCCTAACTATTTCTATCATGTTTTCTTTCTCTTAGTGGTTCCCATACATCTCTTCTTAACTTGTCGAAGGCCTTTGTCAAATCTATGAATGCTATATGTATATTTTTACCTTTCCTTACTAGTTTCTCTCCTACTTGTCTTAAAATGAATATTAAGTCCTGGGTACTTCTTCCTCTTCTGAATCCATGTTGCTTTTCCCCTATCGTGTCTCCTATTGTTTCTCTTATTCTTTTTTTAAAAATTCTCGTTAATATTTTACTTGGAGTACTTGATATGGTAATTCCTCTATAGTTAGTGCAGTCTCTCGCATCTACTTTTTTGTATATGGGTAGTATTATATCCACATTCCAGTCTTGCGGTAGAACTTTTGTTCTTATAATACTGTTGATTAGGTCTGTAAATATTGCTCTTGCTTCTGTCACCATGAATTTTAACATTTCTGCTGTAACTTCGTCTTGCCTACTTCCCTACTTTTAGTTTTCTATGGCTTGTATAACTTCTTTTTCTTTTATTTATTGTGTATTGCTCCTTTCTTTACCTTCTCCGAGTGTTATTTCTCGTGTTTGTTTCAGTTAGTTCTTCAAAGTATTGTTTCCATCTGTTTATTATCCGTTTCCCATCCGTTATTATATCAACTTTTTTTTCTGGGTTTACTGTTAGCCATATTCCTTCTTCTTCTTCTACTCCAACCATATAAGTATGTAATAATCTTTTAATTCCTGCATTCCTTTATTTTTCTTTTTTGTTTCCGTTATTCCTAGGTAATCTAACTTTTGTGTTTTCATTTCTTCTATTATTTCATCTTCTTTGCAGTTTAGTCCTCTGATATTCCAGGTTCCTATTCTTATTAAGTCTTTTGTCTTTTTTTGTTTTTAATGTATTGTTTTCTTTGTTGTCTCCTGTATTTATCTCATTTTTGCTTGCTTCACAGTTTTTATTTGTCTCCCTATATGTCCCTTGTATTTGCCCTGTCCGTTTCTTTGCTTAGTTTTTCCCACATTATACGAGTTATTTTTCTTACTTGTTCCTCGAACTTTTGCCTTTCGGGAGATCTCTCTTGCTACTTATATTTTGTCTCTTGGAATTTGATAAATGGATCGCCTGGTGTGGTTCATGAGGAGTTTCTTGTTTGTTTACTATTTTTAGTTTATAGTAGTTTAAGTATGCTCTTTCGCCTTTTTCTCTTGCTTCCTTCAGTAACGGTATTAGTTTTCTCCTTTCTTCCTGGACTTTCTTTGTATAATCTTCGTCTATCCATGTGTTTGATCCTTTCAGTTTTTTTGCCTTTAGTTTAGTATTTATTTTTTTTCCACCCTCCCTTGTTAGTCTAACTAATACTGGTCTTACTTTTCGGTACATAGGTCTCCCTAATCTCCTAACATCTTCTATCTCCATCTTGTTATCTAGCGTTATTACAATTTTTCCTATTATTGTGTACTCTTTTTCTTTAGTTTCAGCTTCATTCTCATTTTCCTTCTCACTGATACCTTTCATTATGAGGTTTTTTACTCTTATCTCTCTTTCTAGTGTTTCTATTCTCTCGCTTTGTTCTTCCACTTGTTTCGTCAACTTCGCATTTCCTTCTTTAACTTGGTTCAGCTCCTGAACCAACTTATCGAGTTTTTCGTTCAATTGCCCTATGTTCGTATTTATAGACCGGAATATTTCTTCTATCCTTTTCATATCCATTTTTATATTATTAGTAATTACAATTAATACTTGATATTAATTAATTTTTAATTAATAATTAATAATTATTATTATTGGATTGATTCCAGTGAATATACTTGTGTTTTTTATAAATTTAAATTAATTTTTGCGTGTTCAGTTTTGGTTTTTAAATTTCGATTTTTAAATGCGAGTTTATTTCTTGCACTCGCTATCTAATCCCCGTAGTTGTTTGTTTACGTTGCGGCTCACCTATCTGAGCGGGTCGACCCTCGGAGCCTTTTAGGATCGCCTGATTACAACTTTTATATTTAGTTTCCTTTACTTAATTTCGGCATTTAAAACCACTTTCACAGTATTTAATCACTACGAATATTTCACAACGTGACGGCGCCGGTGTCTCCGGTTTAACCGTCGCCGTTATATTTCTATATAACGGCGACGGTATAATTTTTAATGGGAAAAGGCAACTCCCTCCCCAAAAGAAAATGTATACTGTTAAACTACGGACAGACAGGTACCACATTATTCGTAGACAGATACTCGTTTGTAGTAAATCGATACGCTTTACTTGACTGGTTCTCTTAGAAGTTTGATACGTGTAAAACTCGGTTGATGAATTTATGGTCTTTAATTTGCGACTCCTCGTGTATGTTGTTGGAAAACGGCAACATTGTCACTAAATATCGTTTCAAGTTAAAATATTTCAAACACGTGATACTTTAAAATTTTGGATTGGTGAAAATAATCAGGCTATGGGTTTTTTTTTTGTTTTCTGGTACTTCGAGATAAGAAGTAAAACGCCATTTTGGGTAAAATGCGTAGTGTGAGGCACATGTAAAATTTGGAAAAAGTGTTCCTAAAAATTGGATTGAATTGTTCAAGAAAATTTTTAACTCAGCCTGTTGCTGGTTTTATTCTTTTTCCATATAAATAAGTCCTGTTGGGGACTTCGAATTTAGTTCGGCTTTAATTTTTTTTGGTTGCTTCTGCTACACTTTGGCTTCGATCAAGAGGTAAGCTACTCACTTTCGTTACTTATTTACAACACATAGTTGGAAATGCATGCGTACATGTTTTGAAATTGTTACTACAGCTAAAGATCATATTTTAAAATCGGGGTATCAATTTAAATTCTAACACATTTATCTTATATAGGTTCTTTTTGGTTCTTTACACATTCACTCAAGATTAACATATTTCGTGCTTCCATAAGGAATAATTAAACCGTTCCTGACAACACATTTGGATATTATTCGTCCGAGGTGTGAAATATTAGTTATGGGTCTTCAAGCCTGAATGGAAACCATCTACGATTACTCCTTCTCCTAATATCTTCCGACTTAACAGGAGAAATATACAGTACACCTACGTTTAGTTTCCGATAAGTATTATTGTTACATACATACAAAATTTACCTATGGTGAGTGACTTTTAATCGCTTTTCTATATAACGAGGCTCTCGTTATCTGTACTTTACTGAAAGTCTTAACCATTACATTACTGTGCTTGCTACTTGTATTAGTGTGTTTCCGCAATTATTTTAATCCTGAAATTAATGCTTATGCTTTATTGCTAAAAAGATAAATTGGGTTATTCAAGTTTTGCTTATACTTACCGTTAACTTTACAATAGAATTTATATATTATCTATTTACTTTTCTTGTATACTGGCTTTGTTCTGCTAAATAACTGTAATTGTGAAACAGTTAGAATTACCTGTGTTTACTGTACATACAACCAGCTGTTTGTTTCACTGAATGCTGCTCGTTGAGTTAAATATACAATGTATGTCATAAGATTAGGCTAACTGTTGGGGTTTCAATTACTGCGTAATTAAACGGGAATATTTATTTACTAGCTTTGGGGTTGTATAACATTTATAATTTTTCTTTCGGATTACAATTTTAATATTTGTTTATTCTAAAAGTGTCTGAAGTAGGAGTTACTAATCGAATTTTTTGTTGTAGCTTTATGCTTACTTGCCAACTTGGTAATCAACTTGGCCTTTCAAAATTTATCTAAATGCTTTATGCTTATTGATTTTCTGTAATGCTCATGTTAACTAAATTTAATAATATTTTGTGCTTACATAAGTAAACAACAGGGTAGACATCTAGTGCTAAAAATTTTTGTTAGAGATTTGGGGTTTATTTGCGTCCGGTTGGTTGGAAACTGATAAGTTAATCCAACGGAGAGCTCTTCGCTGAATTTCGGGAAACAAACAAAGAAGTCAATTTCGGATAATTATAAATATATGTTTTGGGTATTATTTTTCTTTAGGGTCAACACTAGATGCCGAACCGCATTGTGGCTGAGTAGGTAAAGTTCAAGTAAATTTTATAGTTTGTTTTCAGTGCTGTCGGAAAGGTAAGTTGATTGCTGGTGGTTTATTTCATGGAGACATGGTCTCTGATTATATTTTTGGTGTTAGATATTTATGAATATTTGATTGTTATTGTAACATTTATGCTATTTAACGTTAGGGTATATTAAACAAGTGGTGTTAAACGATTGTATGTTCTTTCATTAATCCTGTGATCTACGACTCCATTCCTAACCAGTTCCTCCTCAGTGTGGACTTAGTTCACCACTTTCTTTTAGCTGTCTCTTTTGTCCTAGGTGGCCGTAGCCCTTTTCTTGATAGAGGGGCGATAAAGAAGTCAATCAAGTGGTGCCCTTTTTTAAACTTTATGTATTTCCTTTCTCCTGCCAAAACGCCCATGCATCCAAGTGCTGAACCGACCGACTGAGCTTCCGGCTAATTCCTCTTTTCCTTGTTACTGCACCTTGGTCACCAATTTCTACCAATATCCTTTTGTGCACGTAACAAGTTGAAAAAGTGCATGTGACAGCATCATAATAAATTTAATGAGGGAGAGATAAAGATAAGCTGTTTTACATGAAAATGTAAACTTTCACCATTATCGAAACGTTTAGATTATATAATTTAAAATACACCATTAAAAAACCCAAAAAAGTTAAGTATTTTATTAAGCTGTTTTACAGTTTATTTTTTCAAGGTCACGTAATGTGTGTTATTAAACTACGAAATCGGCTGTACCTCTTTTTAGGAATCAGATATATGTTTTAGAAGAAATACGCCTGTTCTTAGAAAACAGGTGTTGTATGACAATTTTAACGTTCTTGACGAAACAGGTACCCGTTTTTTGACACAACAGATTCATTTTAGGCAACTTTCGCAATGACACAGAGATTATAGAGGATCGTTTCGTTACGATAACCGAAGATTAGTTGTTTGAAGCGGTACCATAAAAACAACCAGTACCCTGCAACCACTAGCTTGAAACCAGTAGTCTTCAATCTATTACCTAAATCAAACGTTAGAGTGGTGGATCTATTCTTTCCCATGCTTATGCGTATAAATTCTCTATATGCGTTAGAACCAGTTTTATAAACGGGAATTTGTGTACCTGGAATAGATAGTTGTTTAGGTTCTTGATTCCATATTACTGTTTAAAAATGTAAAACGCGAAAGCGATGAGTATGGTACTTACTGATGACGTTGACTCTGTCTGTCTCTGTTCGACTACGACATTTAAAAACGATATGCGCATAAAAGTAAGGTTGCAAAGCTGCAAGTCTTCCCGACACCGTCGATTGTGTGTCTCTTTCGAATTCCCAAATTCATTCTGATCTACATACGATTCTTCAACACTCCTGTTCGTTCTTTTAATTACAATCATTCCATCTCTTTTTGCATAATGCACTTACCCGATCGTAGCCTCAGTTTACCATTACGCAGAGAAATGTCAAGATGCTTTTCTTTTATTGAATTCGGAATTTCATATGCTTTCCCATGCATACCTTTAACATTTTACGTACCAACTTGCCCTTCCGTGTCCATGCGTTTAGCAGCAACAGGGTCTGTCTGTTTCAGCCCTGATCGCTCCTCGCAGCCAAAGAGGTTTGAAGCAATCATACTAGTTTCCTAATAACTGACTAGCAGCTAAACCGGTTACTAGTCAAGTCGGACCCCTGAGGACGAAGCATTCCATACTAATAGTGTCTTTCTACTAAGGGTCAGTGTTATCATAAGCTAACCCATTTTCCAAAGACTTTCGGGTTACCAGACATGCAAAACGTAATCTACATAAAATAGGATCCCTATTCACAAGATTTCCCTGTCATCCAGCAGATCTCGAACAAAGAGGTTGCATAATAGAAGAAAAGGCAAAGCGATTCATTACCTCCCCAAAGGGGAAGGGCGGGCTGCTTGAGCTTTCTCAGCTCCTTCAGCCACATTAATGAATTTGCGACATACATACGTTAAGATAGGTGCGATCGGGCTACAACTGAACAAAAAACGAAGTTAGAATTCTAAGGGGGGTGTTACTACCCCAGCATTCGCCTAATAGCTTAAATAACCGCACATGATGTACGTCTAGGCAGTGATTGTGCCGCTATATGTGTATGGTTACTTAAACAAATAAAAAGGCGCGTAAATAATATCTATGATTGCAATTTTATATTTGGTACTACATTAATTATAACATTGTGTTTCATGTTGTTTTGTATTATATTTTTCTTTGACAGCAGATTTGAAATCTAATTTGAATTTTACCATTGTTACTTTATTTAATTTTAACTGTAATTAATTGACCCTAAAAGTAGGTAACTAAAATCGGGAGGGCAACAGTGTCATTACCGTTATTTATTATTACCCTTCAATTAAATAAAAAGAATATAATAGATATATATATATATATATATATATATATATATATATATATATATATATATATATATATATATATATATATATATATATATATATATATATATATATATATATATATATATATATATATATAGGAACAAACTAATTCAAACGGAACGTCAATATACGGAGTGGTAAAAAAGTTAAGGCCAATTAACTTTTAGCATACCACTATAGATGGCTCCCTCTGCAGGCAGCATCAAAATCAATAAAATATTTAAGTTTCTCGACCACAAAAACCCCCGTGCTCCAAATTTCAGGACCATATTCAAATTTGTTCGCAAAATATCGCCATAAAACCGAGGAAAATAAAGTCTTTCACACCCTGTAGGTCCTAAACGAAGCGTTTCCGGACCTGGGTTTATATGAACTTTTTTTCTTATTTTGGGTCTAGAATCACTACGCAGCTTGTCCGTAGAGTTTCTGGACACCTCGTACATATATATATATATATATATATATATATATATATATATATATATATATATATATATATATATATATATAGTTAAGTTTCACGACAATAATAAACAGATTTAATTAGTTTAAAATGGCAATAATATGCAAGTTGGAACCTAAATAATAAACCAAAGTAAACAATTTATTTCAATCTTAATGCAGTCAACACATACGAAACTAACCATAAACAGATTCGGGTATTATACAACTTATGCACGATCCTTTTAATTAGATTAGTTTAATGAATATCCTACTTTGCTTTAAGCACAATTACTTTATTCAGCAATCGTACAAAAAAAAATTTCTTGTAAGGTCCAATTTAAACTAATGAATGCTTCTTTTTTAGCTCTAATATTCTACAACTTCATATGTAGATGGCATGAATACCCCATGTCGCCCGGTGCAATACCACCACCTTTACCATGGGCTCCTTAATATTGGCGCTGCAATTTTCTAAGTTCGGTAAGGGCTGCCGGTCACTTTCTCCTTTATTCCTT
Organism: Vesta saturnalis; assembly: GCA_036346205.1. Lineage (NCBI taxonomy): Eukaryota > Metazoa > Arthropoda > Insecta > Coleoptera > Lampyridae > Vesta > Vesta saturnalis. The sequence goes on along the minus strand of JARFJB010000559.1, from coordinate 1,302,282 downwards.
ATGTAATCGCCAACACGCACTTGTCAAGCGTGGCGTTTTAACGGCTAAACCCTTAAAATGATGAGTTCTAAAACAGACGCTAGAGCGAGACGTCCACACTCTCACATCGATTCGTCGATCCGTCCCAAGGATTATGGGGGGGGGGGGGGGCAAAAATTCGTCAATGCTAATATTAAGACTAAGAAGAGCAAGATCCGTCAGGAATAAAATTCTGCCCCATTCGGATGCCCGGCAGGGCAGGACCAAGCGACCTCGGTCATCGATAGTACCAACATCAGGATCCATTACTGCAACATACGTGGTATCAGGTCGAATCTTAATGCTGTTCACCAATACCTTGAACAAGTGCAACCGGATATTCTATTTCTAACAGAAAAACAAGTCTCTCCTGGAAGCACTAATTCGCCTGACCTGCAATTTCCCAGATATAACCCCCACGCTAACTTTCGCCTTAAAGGCGGAGTGTGTGCATATACCAAGGACAACGTGGGTTGTAAGAGGGTGCCCACTTTGGAAAACAACAAATTTGACGCGATTTGGTTCAAACATTCTGGGTCCCAATTTGTGAAATTCTATTCTTGTTCGTATAGGTCTCCCATTGATAACAACTTCCAAGATCTTTTTGATTACGTTAGTCAGAAAATAGACTACCTCTTATCACAGTTTTCATCTTGCGATATTTCAATTATGGGGGATTTTAATGTCCACAATTCCAATTGGCTTCATTTTTCTTCTACCAGGTCATAATGCAGAAGCATTTGCTGTATTCTGTGATCTCACACAAATCATTTCCGAACCAACCAGAATCCCTGACAAGCCTAACCATACTCCACATCTGCTGGATATATTCCTTACAGCTAACCCACTTGTCTATAAAACAAGAGTTCTTTCCCCACTTGGTTAATCAGACCACTGCCTAATAGAAATAACTTCCTCTGTACCCAATCCCACGGTCACTCAAAAACAGATAAAACTATGTGGTGTTTTAAATCAGCTAACTGGAGCGAACTGCGAGATTTTTTTGCAACCTTTCCCTGGTGTGAGTATTGGTTTAAACGGTCCTCCTCTTCAAACATCTCTCTTTCAATAACTGAAGTTATTCTGATGGGTATTCGGTTATACATTCCCAAAAAACGTAATCGAGTAGATCATGCCCGTTCCCAACCATGGTTTAATAGGGCTTGAACTGATGTATTATCACAAAAGCATAAAATCTATACCAAATGGAAATAAAATAAGTCTATCGAAAATCACGCTAACTATATTACCGCAAGAAATAGTTGCAAAGCATCATCACCAAGGCCAAAAATATGTTTGAAGAACGTAAATGCAAAGAATTAGGCTCATGTCCTTTGGGTGGTCGTAAATTTTTGTCATTAACTAAAACCATTAGTAAAAAATTTAGTACATCTTCCTTTCCTCCCATGACGTCTGGCTACGGAGCTGTTGCAGCTGATCCTGCTGAAAAAGCCAACCTCTTTGTGGATTACTTTGTATCATATTCATGACTCAATGATTCTGGTAAAACTGCGCCGTCGCCCAAATCTACCCCATACGCTATTGAACCAATCCACTTTCGTTACAATTATTAATAAACTTGACTCAGACAGTGCGACTGGTCCGGATGGTATTCCAGCTATCGTCCTTAAAAAATGCTACCACGAGCTAGTACCTGTATTGTCCAAACTCTTTTCGATCTATATGTCTTGGAGAGTTTCCCTCATCGTGGAAGTTGGCAAATGTCCAGCCTATTCCTAAGAAGGGCGACCAAACTGATCCCTCAAACTATTGACCAATAGCTTTCACTTCCATTCTGTCGAAAATTAAGGAGAAAGCCATCAAGCACTAACTGCTTTCGTTCCTTGAGTGCAATAAACTTTTAAGCGACCACCAGTATTGGTTTAGACAGAGTCGTTCAACGGGTGATCTTCTTTCATATGTCACCCAACTTTGGAATAAAACTTTAGAGAGGTCCGGTCAAACAGTCATAGTACCTTTAGATATTTCAAAAGCTTTTGACCAGGTTTGGCACAAGTGCCTTCTTGCCAAGCTCACTTCGTTCGGCTTATTCGATACACTCATCAATTGAACAACCAGCTTTCTTGACAAAAGACGTATACGCGTTGTGTCGTTGGCTTCTTTTCGAAAGAAACTATTAACGAGGGAGTACGTCAAGGATCGGTGATAGCTCCCACACTTTTCCTGCTGTACATAAATGACCTCATTTCCTCCACAACTATCCCGATCTATTGCTTTGCAGAGGACAGCACTATATATTGTAGTTCTTCTGAGTTTTCCCATAACAATAAGTCTAGACAGGACGTTAAGGTGAAAATGGCAGCCTCAATCAACAGTGACTTAGAACGTGTCCTTGAATGGGGAAGGAATAATCTACTCACGTTCAACGTCGACAAAACGTAGTGCTGCCTTGTGTCCGCCAAGAAAGACCGACAATTTCCAGCTATAAATATGAATTGCTTGGAACGTTAGTTTTCAAATTCCATTTCTATGTTAGGGATGTCCGTATCATCGAACCTTTCATGGGTTGACCACGTTTTGTCAGCCAGCAAAACAGCTGCCCGTGAACTGGGCTTTCTATACAGAGCTAAACAGCACTTCACATCGCAACAACTTTTTTTGCTGTATAAGGCTCAAATTCAACCTCATCTGGAATACAGTTTCCACCTCTGGGTCAGTACTCCCCAATACGCTTTTGATATGGTAAACCGCGTCCAAAAAAAAGCTATCAGGCTTATAAATGACCCGTCTCGGACTTCTGACATACAGCCTCTTGAGCATAGAAGAATAGTTTCGGTTCTCTCCTTGTTCTATCGCTACTACCATGGCAAGTGTGCCTCCAAAATACACTGCTTAATACCTTCGCAGGCCATCTTCGCTAGGAATACTCGGTTTTTCCATTCACACCATAATTACATACTCAAAATTCCATCATGTCGCACTCAATCTACATTCTTCCGCGAGGCGACCAAATTGTGGAATGCACTACCCAGTTCCAGTTTTCCTCCACCCTCCCCCCCCCACCCAGTATTCCTGAGTACTTTAGCACGTTAGGCAAATCTTACCCTGTTCGGGAATACTATAAGTAAAAAAAATGATGAAAACCCCTTGAAAAAACCTCATACAGGGTAGACGGTAACGGGAATCGAACCCATAACCTCCTGAGCAGACTATTGTCTTCCATCTCACCAATTAGTTTGGTCGCATAACGTAAAGCACAAACGCAAATATCTGAAAAGTTTTGAAAGTTTTACTTATAAGCGATGTAGAAAGGTCAACGAGCCAGGAACAAACTTAACCTCAAATTTAATTATAGCAAGTGAGCAGAGTTGACAAGATTACAAAACCAACGCGAACTGTTACTGTAAAGATACGAATACTGCAATGTTTAAAATTTATTACATTATGTATACAATTTTCTGATTTAATTATTTATAGCGTAATACCAAATATCCCCATTAATAAGTAAATTCCAGCTGTGTTTATTAAATTTTAAACTAATTAAAAAATATGGTATCCAGTCACACAAATTTTCTCATTTACTGTCATTTATTACGCTATCATTTTTTGTTAGCTTTAATCTGAATGTATATTTACAGCACAGATTAATGTTAAATTTGATTCAATATCAGTTTTAATTATAATCAATTTTTTTTTGCATTTTAAATAAAGGTTAAGTGGTATTAGTCGTTATTGATTGCTCGCCGTGTAATGATTCTGACCTTTTTTTAAATGTTATAGAGAAGTGCAATTCAATCAAGCCGAGTCTTAAAATCCCATTTATTAACAAAGTAAAAAATGTTAGAGAGAAAATTTGATTACCGTAGCTCTCTGCGCTTTTAATAAAAGAACATATTAATTACACTACTTTTACTACTTAATTAATTAAAAAAAAAACTTATAGCAATAATGATACCTTTGACGGTTAATTGATTTTAATTGTGAAGACGTACATATTCCATTGTTTGTAAGGGACAATGGATAGTTGTTTTAGGCTTCTGTCAACCTAACCTCTAATTCAAGTGCTTTGTTGAATGCGGTTCTAGAGCTGAGGTTTTGTTTTTAACCTAACCTCAATTGTGCAAACGCTTTTTGCACTTCAAGTTTGTCTTACACAGATTTTGCTCATGAATGTCCCAAAAAAGTCAACACTTATTCAGAAATCCATAAACGTTACCATCTTTTATGAACAGCTCAAATAGAATGACGAACATAATACTTATTTTTTTAATTTTGCTTTTCTTTTCACGCCAACTTCACAAAGAAAATGCATTTCAAGATTGTACAAAGAGGAAGAGTCCGGAAATGCTCACCTATAGCTATAAAACCGTGCGTCAATATTACAATCTTAAAAAGATTCGCCGAGCTGGTGGGCGAGTGGTAATACGATTCGGGAGATAATGGGTTCGATTTCCATCACCGTCTTCCCTGTATGGTTTTTTTCAGAGAGTGTTTCTCTTCTAGCAGGGCGAACGTTAGGGTATTATCATTCCCCTCAGAACTCTAACTCAGTTCCTTCCGATCCTATCTTGATCGCAGCTATCTTCAATCTCAGTTTAACGTGTGTGGGAAATTCACCACTATGGCTGAAAGCGCTTGGAAAGCTCAAGCAGCCCGCGATCCCCGTTGGGGAGAGAATAAAATACGGTTCCTTTTCCTTTTCTTCCCTTCGCCGGCATTTGGGTGTCGATAATAGGCCGACTTTCTCCAGCTAAAGACTAATTTTGACTCTATAAATAAAACTGACATCAGCCGACGTCCGTTTTACGATCGATTTGAGAACAACGAGATCGTGATCGGATGCAGTTGGACGCCGCGCCAACGTTAGTTCAGAAGTGCCACTGCGAGGTACAAACGTTTCAGAAAATAGCAGCATGAATGCACGATTACCCTTCCAACAGAACAGGATTGCATGAAAATCCGGGAGGTGTAGTATTTTGCCAGCCTCGGAGAACTGCGGCGTAAAAATTGGCATCGGGCAGTGCCTGGCGCCATGCACAGAATTACTGTAAAGCTATGATACAAAATGCGTTAACTGTGACGGGAGCCATCGCGTGAATAACAGGATCTCCGGAATTCCATCAAACACTACTACAGAAGAAGGTGGAAGCCACACAGCGACCGACAAGAACGTCGCCACCTGCGACGGCTCTTTTAACACGAGCGGCGTCGGCGCCAATAACGGCAGAGCAACTGCAGGAGAAGTTGATGAAGCGAAAATACCAAATGCGACTACTGTTGTGGTCGGTATTATACTTATCCAAACTTCTTCAGAGTTCGACACTATTTTAGGCTTTTTCGGAAGTCTTAATTTGGAAAAGGCTCTACTTGTCATTCGCAAGATATCACCGACTTTAGCTCATACTAAAATTGAGCCTAACCTGTGAGAAATGAACCTCACGTACAAAAGATAGCTGCCCTTTTCTGGTAACGGCTTAACTTCTAGGATGACTAACACGACAACCTTACAGCAGTTATCGGGTTACTGCAGTTCGGCTCATATTGCGTATAACAAATACTTGTTTCTTTCTGTATTATAAGTGTTTTGCAACTGTGGTTTCATATTACTTGAGTTGATCGACCTATTTCCACAGTTTTTGCTTTGGGAGCGCGACGTTTCGGAATCCGGCATCAGGCTTAGTCCTGAAAAGGACTGTTTTCACACTTGAGTCTTGTTATATAATTTTTTCCCAAGCACTTGACTACTCTTAGATTCGAACTTGGCACCTTTCTAGTACTAGTCCGACACATTTACCGCTGAGCCACTGAGTAATCCAATATATATTTTTTAAAACTTATATATATTAAGCTTTTTTCGTGGTTGCACAGAAGTTAATTGCGCACGTTGCGCCGTAACTTATTGCACAGGTGTATTGCGCTTAAGTTCTTCGCACATTATTGGAATCCACACTAGCTTGGTATATTGGATGTTCTGCTAGTGCGATGTATGCGGCTTCTTTGAGTTTCCGACGAGTTGTGTACCCGTCCACTATCTATATGTTATCCCAATGGACGTGGTGGTCTTCGTTCCAGACATGTTTGGCGAAACATGATCTTCCTGTTTCACCCTTGCGGACGTTGTTCTTATGTTCCTGCGTTCTCACTTTGAGTGGTCTACTGCTCTCTCCTATGTATGCTCTGCCGCATTCGCATGGTAGGTTGTATACACAATTCTTGGAATTCTGATCTTCATTATGTGGTTTGGTTTTGGTTAGTATTCCCCTGAGCGTTCTGGTGGATTTGAAGGCAGTGCATATCTTGTATTTGCTGCCTATCCTTCATATTTTGTCTGAGGTACCTTATATATATATATATATATATATATATATATATATTTAAACAAGACATTTTTTCTTTGAAACTTGTGTAATTAAACGCACAAATTAATTCAACGTTTCGGGAACGTGCTTTGTTCCCTTTGTCAAGAATTTATTTTGACAATTACATATATATATATATATATATATATATATATATATATATATATATATATATTATTGCTGTATACTTAGGTTCTTCTTTTTCAGTTACACTTTCCCTGTTTAGGTTAGGTATTAGATCGGGATAGCCATTTTCTTTGAGTGTTCTAGCGATATTTCCCTTTTCTTTGTTCAGGTCCTCCTGTTTTGAGCATATTGTTTTTCCTCTATCGTACAAGAATTTTGCCACGCCTAACTTCACGTTTTTGTGGTGATTGGAGTTGTAGTGTAGGTACGTCCCCGTGTGGGTAAGTTTCCTGAATACACTTGTCATTCCTGTGTAAAAGTACATCCGGGAATGGCAGTTTTGTTCTGACTTCAATTTCATTGTGAATTTTATGTAGGGTGCGCGGCTGTTTAGATGATCTAGGAATTCATCTAGCATATGCTTTCCGTGTTGCCAAACTACAAAAGTATCGTCCACGTATCTAAGCCACATCCTTGGTTTCTGTGAATTCGGATATCGCTTGGTATTCAAAGTCGTCCATACATATATATATATATATATATATATATATATATATATATATATATATGGGTGATAGTGGGGAACCCATCGCCATCCCAAACTCTTGCTCTTGTTGGTAGAATTTTCCTTCTACCTGGAAATATGTAATTCTAAGGCATATTGTCAAAAGTTACATTATTGTGTTTACCGAGAGTTGCGTTCGTCTAACGTTTCATCCTTTTCCAGCTTGTCCCTTATGATAGTTAGTGCCTTATCGGTAGGCACATTTGTGAATAGACTCACAATATCGAAGCTTACCAGTATTTCTTCGTGGTTTGGTTGAAAGTTCCTGATGGTTTCCACGAAGTGCTCCCTATTCTTGACCATAGACTCGGTTTTTCCCGATAAGGGTGTGATGATACCTAGCAGATAGTGTGCTAATGGGCGACAAGGTGAATTTCTCGAGGTCACAAGTTCTAAAAAATATATAGTGGATTACTCTGGCTCAGCGGTGAAGGTGTCAGACTAGTAAGTGAGAGGTACCAAGTTTGAATCTGAGAGCAGTCAGGTGTTGGGAAAAAATTATATAACATATGAATTCGACTCAAGTGCTAAAACAGTCCTTCTCAGGACTAAGCCTGATGACGGAAGCAGAGTCCGCTTCCTGAACTTTGCGCTCCAAAAGCAAAAACTGTGGAAATAGGCCGATCAACTCAACTAACTTGTTTCTTTCTTTTACAAATTGACTTGATACTATCAGTGATCCTAACACCGCGCGCAATTACAGGACATGTGTAACCCAATTAACGGATCCATAACCAACAACAGCAAGATCACTGTACCAATATATATAACCATACTACCAACTGATATCACACACCATCCATATTTCTACATCCCATTGTTGGCGGATCATTAACTTAAGGTATTATACTCTTTTTTAACGATTACTAGGAAATAAACCAACACACACCCCCCATATTTACAAAAAAATACATTTTCTGACCTTACAGAAATGGCGAGTTCACCTATAGTTATGATACCGTGTTTAAATATTAGTCTCAAAAAGATTCGACGTCAGGATTCGAAGTTCGGGTCTCGATAATAAAGGTCAACATTCTTCAGTTATAGGTAATTATAAATCTCTAAAAAAACGGTATATGCCAACGTCGTTTTTACGGTGGCGCGCAAATTTGAGAACGACAGGATCGCAAACTGCGAGCTAGTGATTTACGCCTTTCCGCTATTAGGGGGTACTGCGGTCAACGTAATAACGTTGCTACTCAGTTTATCGTTTAGACCACCGAGCAGCAACGCATCATTAACCGCCAGAAACACCCAGAAGAGGAGAAGGCCAAAAAGACGAAGCTCACATAGCGACCAGCTGAGATTCCGTACCATACATATCAGGTAAAAAGGAGCGCTTGGTTCTCACAGATCTAGCACTACGAGCGATACACGTCTACTTTTGTTTCACAAGGATGGCTGATTTTGCTTCTGCTGGAGAAGCTGCCAACAGGGCAGGACACCAAGAAAGCTCAGGAAGTGAACTATATCGGCCGATTCCTAGCCACCGCTGAGAAATTGTCAGGGCTTGCGCCATGCACATCATTACCCCTAGACCACGACACGAAATGTCTTAACTGTGGCGGAAAACAACACTCGAATAACGGAAAAAGTCCTGAATTCTATCGATCTCCACTGCAGAAGAAGATGGAAGTATCACACTACCACCGTGGTGCTTTGTTTGACACGGACCAAGGATTGGTGTCAATTACGCCAGAGCGAATGCAGGCGAAGTTGGTGAAGCAACAGTTTCTAAAGCTGCTTTCGTCCCGGTGATCACGGATGAGGAATTTCGGCGGAAAACACCGGGCAGTTTCACATATGCCAGCGTTTGTGCCATGCACGGTATTACTGCATACTGTAACGTGTTAACTGTGGAACCGTGAATAATAGGGAACACAGACCGGTCTCAATTATGCCAGAACGACTGTATGTATGTAAGTTGGTGAAGCAGAAGTACCGACAGCTGCTCCCGTCGCGGTCAGTATTACGCTTATCCAATCCGCTTATAATCGAATGTATTTTGGGACTTGGGAAGTCTCAATATGAAGAAGGATCTTCTTGCCATCCGCAATGTGGCAACGACAAGAACTACACCTGCCTAGTGGGCACCATCACTTACACTAACACCACACCCGACTAACAGGACACATTCAATCCAACAATCTTGTCAGGAACCAACAGCACCAAGGTCCTCATACCATCAAACAACTGCAACATTCACAGCAATTGTGTGAACTGGCATCACACAACATCCACATCTCACAACCCTACACCTCAGTGTGGTATTTACCTCCTCCCAAAGAAAATGCATTTCCTGACCATTCAAAGAGGGGTGATTAGCTCACATACAGTTATAAAATCGTGCTTAAGTGTTACAATCTTAAGATGATTCTCAGTCAACATTCGAGGTTTGGGTCTCGACAATATATGTCAATTTTCTACAGCTATAGATAATTGCGAAGCTCTAAACAGACCTGTCGTTATTACAATGTTGCGCAGATTTGAGAATTACAGGATCGTGATCGTAGGGATGGAGCTCGATAAGTTAGTCTACTTCGAGCTTCCCCCCATAACGGGTCTGCCGGCCAATGCGGTAACGTAGCCGCTCAGCTTGTCGTTTTGACCACCGAGCAGCCACACATAAAAATCCAATAAGAACACCTGGAAGAGGAGTCTAAAAAGATGACGCTACCACAACCAGCAAACGTGCCACACCTATCAGACAGAAAGCGAGCGTTTGTTTAGCTCAATGATAAACAACTATTTTGACGGTTTCGGAATAAACCAGCAAGAAAGCCCGATTTTCCAATAAGCTCCGGGGTGTGGAAAATTGGCATCTGGCGGTGTCTCCCGTGCCAGGGCTTGTGCCACGCACAGCATTGCTGCGTGGTCAGGACACAAAATGTATTAACTGTGGCGGGAACCACTCCGAGAACAACAGGAGATGTCCGAAATTTCATAGATCTCCACTACCGAAGAAGATGGAAACCACACACTGCCACTAGCGGCGCCTTTTTTAACACGGATTAGTGTCAATTACAACAGAACTACTCCAGGCAAAGTTGTTGAACCAAAAAAATCGAAAGTGACTCCCGGAGTGGTCGGTATTACATTTATCCAATCTGCTTTAAGATTCGACTTTATTTGGGATTTTATCGGAAGTCTCAATGTGGAAAAGGCCCTACTTATGTTCCACAAGGTAACAGCGACGAGGGCTATGGGTAGTAATTCTCACGCACGGTGGTGGCAGGTTTGTTATAAAGTACCAATTTTCTAATATGTTCTATCTAACCATACACTTTCTTCTGCAATGCCACATGCCTCGGATTGCTATACTGTGTGATCTAATTACTACAGTAAGGCTTTTATTACGTTTAACAAATACTTGTTTCGTTCTTTTACAGATTTAGTGGGACAGCACCATGCCCGACTATCAGGGCACATCCAATTCAACCAACATATTCAGAACTACCAAAGTCATCAGCATCACACAACCGCCACATTTCATAACCCCAAATCCAACTGCTGAAGATGGAGAAGATCTTCAAACTGAACACCACGACACTACACGTGTTATTCATCATTGTATAATTATAACTTATACTATAGTTCTCTAATTTTTTTAATTAAGCAGTACAGTTAAATATGTTTACAATCGTACTCATAATTTTTAAAGTAATAACACAGAATTTATCATGCAATTGGCGCCAACAGACAATAATCTAATCTAATTGCACCACAGTGCTATAAGTAAGGCTAATCTGCAATTTAATTTTACAAATTAGAAAGTTACTATTTTCTTGTAATTTTTGTAATACAAACGATAAAAACACAGTTTAATTTTACTAATCTGCTAATTTTATATCTCTAAATTGCATCAATTAGAAGCAATTAGATGTATTTCAAATTAAAGTTAAGTAAGCTTATAAAGCAACTACTGTTATACTGCATATTATAATCCCGTGACAATCCTGTGTACCCCTTAAGATAATTACAAGATTAAGGAACACAATTCAACAATCAAAATTTAAAAAATACATAAAATATTATAATTAGATAATTTCATTTCATTACAAATTAGTTACCCTAGCAACTTCAAATTAACGAAGAATCTTGTAGATTACCACTAATTGTCTTATTGTAATTATTGTAATTAATGTTACGGAAAGTTAAGGATATTTAAATAAGAATACAGTGTACATTTTAAAATATACTTTAAATGAGTAATTAAATTTCTTCATTATAATTTAATTCAAAATTAATTATGAATTATTGCTGTATATAAATTGTATCTAATTTTGAGTAATTATGACACAAACAATAAGCTGTCGTGTTAGAATTATTTTCGGTAAACAGCTTCGCGCGGATTGGTTGAAGTAATTAATGGTACGGAATGCTAGCAATATTTGAATATAATTTCTAACAGTGTAAAGTTTAAATACTTTAAATTAGTAATTAATTAAAGTAATTAACACTGTCAAATAGTAAAAAAATCTGACTGAGACTGTAATATAATTTTACAATTTGCTTTAATATAATAATTAAGCTCTCTTACAGCAATTTAGTTCCAAATTAAGTATCTTATAATTCAACCTAGTTTTAAATAATGCCCATAATAACAATTAGCTGCTGTTAGTGTGCAAGTGTCCGTCTGTCAAGAAGTATTACAAATATTAGTTTAAGGGATTAATGCTACTGAATGCATTATGTCTGTAATTAATTAATTCCGTCATTTTATAATTTAAAATTAATGACTGTTTAATTAAATTCAATAATTGCGATTGATTACAGACATTTAATTGTTTAGTTGATAATAATGTACAATAGCCATGAATTTTTAATTTTAAGTAATTGCATACTAACAGTAAGCTTATTAAAATCGCTAACTTTGAGCTAATTAATTAAGGTAATTAATGTTATCGAACATTAAAAATATTTGATTAAGAGTGCAATGCAACAGAATAAATTTTAAGTGTGCTGTTAATATAATCATTAAGTTCTCCTCCAGTCACTTAGTTTGGGATTAATTATCCTATAATTGAATTTACAAAATTTAATTTTGTTGTGGGTATTATGTGGGTTGGCAGCAAATATTTAATCGCAGTACTAACAATAAACTAACTGTTTGCCTTAAAGTGCTCTTCTGTTAAGAAGCATTGCGCTAATTAATTAAACTAATTATGCCACCAAATGCAGATTAGGTCATTAGGGAACAATAAGAATTTAAGAGACTAACTTGCTGAAATGTAATTTCTGAAGTTAGGTTGTACTAATTACTGAATATAAGTGTAACTGTTCCATTATGGTAAAATATAAATGAAATTTAATAAATAATTAGGTATGGTATAAACGTAACATTTTATTTTTTTTTTCAACTTAATATTGTTACTTTTGTTGTACTAGTCAGTGAATGTAAGTGTGAAGCTTAAATGTCAACTGATTCTTTATAATTAGGATTGTTGCACAATAGTAAATTCAATAGACTAGCTTAAGGCAACATATTGAAATTTGATCTAATTATGCAAATTCTAAATTTAACTTGAGCTAGAAGTTTCATGTTTGACTTCAGGTCTAAACTTTGCTATTCATAAACCCTGTTAGTTAAAGTTATTGTGCACTTAAAAAATTCAGATTAATTAAATTTAATTAGTGAAGCTTGGTATTACTATTTTAGAGTTGATCGCGAAATGATTTTGTGCTAATTAATATACTTAGACGATTAACCCAAGTGTGAATCACTATTTTGTTAACTAATTAGTAGATGCTAGCGCCTAATTGAAGTTAAGCAGCCTTTTACTGGTTGTCATTGTGGCTTAAAAACACATGCAAAGGAGCAGTAGAACACAACTTGACAAGTTAGATTAGCTATAATTATACACGTTCAGAATTTACTACAATTTTACTATGATAATGTGGTTGTGGTAATAACTGAATATTAAGTTATAACCGAAATTAGGTATAATTATATAAATCCTAGGGGTTGGACTACCTACTAGGCGCGTCCCCAGGTGGCGGATAGGGGAAAGACCTTGCAAATGATCGTAAGTGATGCAAGGCCAACACCGAAATATGAGCTCGTGGCGCTAAACCGCCACTGTTAGCTCTCGAGAATAAGGTGTCGCGGACCAATCCACGTGGGGCCTCGTATCTAACGAGGACAGGGATGGCAACCCTGCGTTCCCCCTAGCTGGAAGTACACTTTTCTTATACTAGTCTTGAGTGGCTTCCCTTACTTTAACTCCTTCCTGTCGGAGCACCCTCGCTCCAACTCTTGTTCTCTTCAGGCTCTCAGCGAAAGCTTAGAGACCTCTTCCTTTTCTCTCTACTCTTCCCAGGACATGCGCCGTCAAAAGCGTATACGGGTGTGGCTAGCCCGGGATGTCCTAGCTGGGGGTGGCTGAGCGCTAGCCGTCTCCTAACACCGCAACCGCGAACTGTACCTCAGCGACTCTAGCAGGGCGTGGCTAGGGAACGTCGTACAGGTAGCGGTCGGTGGTCTCGTTATATAGTATAGTAGGTGAAGTCAATAATATTAGAAAACTTAACGCTGGCCTGTTAATAGATACAAAATCGAACAAACAATCAAGAATTCTATTGGAATTAAAGCAGTTTTGCGAACTTCTAGTTGACGTTGTCCCACATCCTTCTTTAAATATTGTAAAAGGCATTGTTAGTTGTAGAGACCTTCTAAATTGCTCCATATATGAAATATGTGAAAACCTTAAAGAACAAGACGTTATTGAGGTACGTCGAATTACTACAAGAAAGGATGATGAAATTGTTGATACCGCTAACCTATTGTTAACCTTCTGTAGACATAGTTTACCTAGTAAAATTAAAATCGCTTTTTATAGTCTTCCTGTAAGAATGTATGTTCCACCACCTCTACGTTGTTATAGATGCCAAAATTCGGACATTCTGCTACAAGATGCAAAATGACCAAACATGTATTTGCGGTAAACCTTACACCAAGGTGCACCTTGCGAGAAACCTATAAACTGTCCTAATTGCAATGGGGACCACTCGGCCCGTTCTAGAGAGTGTCCCAAATATAAACTAGAACTCTCAATCCAAGAGGTGAAAACAAAACACAAATCCTCCTACTTTGAAGCACGACGTGAAGTTCTGAAAAATACTCCCATAGGGCCATCTTATGCAGCCGCTGCTAGTACCACCATAAAACAGGACTCAATTAAATCCACGTTAAGCGAACTGGTAACCTGCTTAGTACCTTTACTGGTTACAGAATTAAAAGACAGGCTTCCAAAAGAATATTTAAATAAATCTGTTCCCGAGAAACAAAACCAGTTTGAAACTGAAACTGAAACTACTGAAGAGACTGTTGAAAATCAGACACAGAATATGGACATAGACACCAGTGACAAAAGAAAACGACCAACCTCGGTAGCATCGTCCACTAATATTGAAAGCGATGAATTAGAAGAAGCTACAAAAATGTTATGCAGAGAAGGAGAAAGGTAGGATGGCAAAAGGAAGACCCTGCAAAATCGATTCAAAAAACCTTCCTAGCACATCAAAGAATCAACCTGTGATAAAAAGATTAAGCCAAAAATAATTGTGTTATACCCCTTATACAGGTATACACATAATTTTATTTATTTGTTTATTTATTATATCTTTTCTATTTTAATTGTTTTGTCCCCAGATTATTTATTTTATATATCTTACGTTTTATATCTCTATATTTATTAGTGTATTTGTTACTTTATTGACATAAAAAAAAAATCCAGAAATGACTTCCATAATACAATGGAATTGCAATGGGTGCAAAACGCATTACCCTGAAATTCAATTAATGTCAGCAGAGTACAACCCATATTGTATTTGTGTACAAGAATCCCACCTCAAAAACGGAGACACATTTGCCCTGAAAGGGTACAAGTGTTTTAGGACGGATGACGAACTGCAGTTACGCGCAAAGGGAGGGGTTCTTACTCTAGTTAAAGAAAACATCCCTGCTACACCATTGAAAATTAAAAGCAGCTTACAGGTGATAGCGATTACTATCGAATATCCAATAAAGTTCACCTTGTGCAACATTTATCTCCCACATTTTACGTGGACCAAACATGAATTACAAAATGTCGTAAGGCAACTACCAACACCTTATTTAATTGTCGGTGACTTTAATTCCCATAGTACGCTGTGGGGCTCTGAGGAAACAGATACTGAGGACGCATAATCGAAACAATTATAAATGAACATGATGTAATTGTCTTAAACACGGGAGAAGGGACATTTATAAACTCCAAAGCAAATAAACTGTCCGCAATTGACATAACTATGTGCTCACCTCAATTAGCATATCTGCTCAAATGGAAAACCCTCGATGGTCATGTACACTCTGACCACATACCTATTGTAATTGGAATCGAGTTGCAACAACCGCGTTCTACCACATCAAAAAAATGGAAGCTTCAGAAAGCTGACTGGCCTTTGTTTCGCACGAACTTGAGAAATTTTGCTTTAGACCAAAATATAAATAAATCCGTGCACACATTTTCGGACACGATTATTAACGCCGCCACTGTAAGTGTCCCCAAATCTGGTGGCACGTTTCTAAGGACCCGTGTCCCATGGTGGAACGTCGAAATTAAAAAAGCCGTTCAAGAAAAAAACAAATCGTTCAATAGATTTAAAAAGAACCCCACACAGAACAACATGGTGGAATTTAAACAGAAACGATCCATAGCCCGAAAACTGATACTTCAGGGTAAACGAGAATCGTGGGCAGAATTTGTGTCTACTATGGATACAACAACATCTCCAACTACTCTATGGAAAAAAATCAAATCGATCCAAAGGAAAGAAACAAATTCACCAACAATATTAAAAATAAACAACCAGATCTGTACACACCAGAAGGATGTGGCCAATATACTTGCCGAGTCATTTCAAAGCATAAGCAGCTCATCCCACTATGACTCTGAATTCATACGATTAAAGAATAAACAAGAATCGCCATTGGATAGCAATGAAACAGAAGAAGCAATATATAACTTGCCTATCCTTATAGATGAGCTAGAGGAAGCATTAAGCAACTCACGTAGATCAACCCAGGTCCGGATGACATACCATATGGGTTTCTAAAGGAATTGCCTGCATCATACAAAAAAAACCTATTAGACATATATAACCAAATTTGGCAACAGAATGTATATCCAGAAGCTTGGAAAGAAGTTATCGTCGTCCCAATCCCGAAATCTGGAAAAACAAAATGATCCATCTAAATATCGCCCCATATCTTTAATGAGCTGTGTTGCCAAAACCTTAGAACGGATAATAAACAGCCGCTTGATTTGGATTTTGGAATCAAATAAGTTACTCTCTAACAATCAAATGGGTTGTAGAAAATTTAGATCCACCACTGACAATTTGGCACAGATCGAACATCATATCCAAACAGCCTTTGCAAACCGTTCCCACGCGATAGCAATCTTCTTTGATCTACAGAAAGCTGATGACGTTACATGGAGGTATGGGATACTACGACAGTTACATAAATGGGGAATAAAAGGTAACCTCTTTAACTTCATTCAAAACTTTCTAAAAGAACGCAAATTCAAAGTAAGGGTTGGCACCGAGTTCTCGGATACCAAGACATTAGAAAACGGAATTCCGCAGGGATCAGTGTTAAGCGTTACGTTATTTGCCATAGCTGTAAACTCAATAATCGCAAAAATTACAAAAGAAATAAGAAGCTATTGGTATGTAGACGACCTTGCTATTATATATTCATCGACTGATATAGACGAAACCGAACAGATCCTCCAACTGGCAGTTAATACCATAACACGTAACGCGAGTGACATCGGATTTAGATTTTCTACTGCGAAAACACGTTGTGTTCACTTTTGCCGCTTGAGGCACGAACACAGGGACCCTACTATCATGTTGTACGGAAACGTAATCAGCGTAGTGCCCGAAATTAAATTTTAGGGCTCACTATGGACAAAGCGTTAAGATGGAAGTCACACATAAATAGCCTTAAAATGGAATGCAAAGATGCCACCAATATTATAAAGTGCCTCGCTAACACAAGATGGGGTGCAAATAAAGACGTAATGCTCAACCTGTATAAATCTCTAATCCTGTCTAAAATAGACTACGGCTGTGCGATTTATTCATCCGCTCGCAAAACTACATTAAGTCCACTCGACTCAATACACGCAAACTGTTTAAGGTTATCCCTGGGAGCGTTTCAAACTAGTCCACACCTATCTGTATACTGTGAGACCGGATTACCACCTTTAAAATATAGACGCCAGCAGATTATAATGAAGTACAGCATTAAATTACAGGCAATACCGGATCACCCCAATTACGAGATTTTTACAACAAAGAGTCCTACCTGTGTTTCCGAGGCAGACCCACTATAACACGTCCTATCACTGCAAGACAAATAGAACTTTCTCAGAAATTAGACATCAATATACCTCCTGTTTATAGCATACAATTTTGTGAGATAGCACCTTGGAAGCTTTTGTGCGCCACTTACATATACGACCTTATGACAGTATCACCTAAAAATCAAACAATACAGACGTTTAACAAAATTCTATTGAGTTACGAAGATAAGATGGTAATATACACTGATGCATCTAAATGCAGACAAGGAGTTGGCAGTGCAATAGTAGTCAACGAAGAACGACACGCCTGGAAAATACACAACTGGTGCAGTATTGTAACCGCCGAGCTATACGCACTGTGGCAGGGATTAAGGTACTCGAGTACAGCACACAAAAACATCATCATATGCTCTGATTCGCTAGTTGCCTTAAAAAGATCCAAAATAATTACTGCTTAGAACCATTGGTCACACAAATTCTAGCAACCATTCATAACATTAGCACTAGTGGAAAAATATTATATTTGTTTGGGTACCTTCACACTCAGGAATCGAAGGAAATGAAACTGCAGATATTACGGCTAAAGACATAGCCAAAACCAGCGAAATTAGCAATATACCAATTAGCTACAAAGACGCACAGCAAAGTGTCAACCGGATAATAACCAAACAATGGCAAGACGAGTGGCTAAAGACAGAGCACAAGTTAAAAAATTTTAAACAAAATATTCTCCTGACAAAACTTCCATCTAGTCTAACCTCTAAAGAATCAGTTGTTATCACGAGAATCAGAATTGGACACACTAGATTCTCTACAGAACACTTGCTACAAGGCCTCAGAACACCAGTTTGTACAGAATGCCGAGAAAAATTAACAGTGGAACATATAATCCTCCACTGTACAAAATACGCCAGACTAAGACGAGAATATAACATAAACTCAACAGTCCTATACAGCACAAAGGAAGACGACTTAAGAAATGTAATTAAGTTTCTAAAACACTCTGGTATCTTTAACACGATATGATAGAATATGCAACGCATGCAGCTAATGATCTCAGTAATCGATGCTGCAAAAAAAAAAAAAAAAAAAAAAAAAAATTATATAAATTCAAAATTTAATTATGCAACAATGGTTTTTATTTATAAACTTTAGCATCTTAGTGCCTTAATAAGTGGAATTAAAACATAATTGTGTAAATTTAAAATTAGGTTTAATTTAACTACATGATATGCGACAATTAGTGAATATAAACTTACAGTTTAAGAGGGCACAAGTTCTGTTGTTCATAATCTGTTTTTGTTAGATTTGATGCATTATAATTAATGCAATATATTAACTTTATGTAACTATATACTTCAAAGTTAATTCATTTAAACAGTGCTCCCTAAAATGTGATACTTAGTGCTTCAATTACGATTATGGCACAATAATAAATGCAATATTTTAATTAAATGTAGAGAATTAGCGATAACTATACAAATTCAATTTAGTTGTAATATGTTCGTTATAGTAATTAGTGATTATAGAGTTGTAACTTAAATATTTACCAATGGTTCCTTTTACAAACCAGTTTTAGTAACTTAATAAATAATTAATTCAGCTGAATTAAATAGTAGTAAATTCAATATATTAATTCAATGTAACTTGGTAAGTGAAATTAGATATTATATAAATTCAAATTTGAATTTAATCTAACTGTATTTAAGTTTTTCTATGACCATAAATAAAATTAGGTATAATAAAGTAAATTCAAAATTTAATTTAAATTAATCGCATTAATTATGTTCCGATAATTAGTGAATATATGCGTTCTATTACAAGCAGTTTTAATTAGGATCGTTGAACTACAATAAATCCAATATACTAATTCAGTGGAATTTACTGGAATTGGATATAATTATATACAATCAAAATATAACAAATGCAAATTACGTATAGCTTAGTTACTTAAGTTTAAAATTTAAAATTTAATCGTAATACTTCGTTGTTCTAATTAACAAATATTAACTTGGAATTTAAATATCCACCACTAATTTCTCTTATGGACTATTTGTAGTATTTTAATAAGTGAAATTCGTTGTTATTATGCAATTGTAAAATGTAATTTAATTCAATAGTTTATTTAGTAATAATTAGTGAGTATAGGCATATTATTCAGAAAATGTTTTAATCAGTATAAATTCGTTACAATAAATGTAATACATTAATTCAAAACAATTTACTAACTGTGATATTGTTATTGCGGCAATTAGTAGATAATAACTTCTAATTTAAATGACTACTAGGAGTTTTGTTTACAAACCACTGTAAGTACGTTGTAATTAGGTATAATTATATAATTACAAAATTCAGGAAACCGTGTTACTTATGTGATAATTAGAGAATATACGCATACTGTGTGGGAGTGGAGAAATTATCCTAATTAAAATTGTTGTGCTGCAATAAATTCAACGTAATGTAATTTAGTTAAGTGTAATTACGTATAACTACTTAAATTCAAAATTTAATTTGACTGTGAAACTTTCGTTATCGAAAATTAATAATTGCAGTTGAATTTGTGCTAATCATCCTTATCATTAACTATTCTTTGTTAGGCTATTAAGGCATTGGATTAATTGTAAGTATCTTAATAAGTGAACTTAGGTGAAATTATCTAAATGTCAAAATTCAGTTCAATTTAAATGGGTAAGGATGCGATAATTATTGAACACGAGCGTCTAATAAAAATACTGTACCGTAAAGTACGCAATAGTGTAAAGTAATGCAATTTTTAATTAATACTAAATATAATTATAAATGTATTTAACTTTTTTGATTGAATTACAATTAGGTATTAACAAATGTAATGAAATTACAATTAAACAATTTTAATTGTGAATGACGAATAAACTTCTTTAATTATATATGAATATTAAAAGTAAGAGTTAGTTCTTAACACAGTTTTACAAAAAAAAATTGCTAATTTATAAGAAATTAATTTAATAGATAATTAACCTGTAAACGCAAATTAGTCGTAATTAATACTATTTGTAATAATGGTTCTTTTAATTTTTTGATACGTAAATGTATTTATCTATTAATTCGTAAAAGTATGCATCATTAGGGTAATATTTCATTATTGGCTTAATATTAATTGTAATATTAAACTTAATTACATTTACACACTAAAAATTTTTTAAATTATTTTTGATGAATGCTAAATTACGCGAAAATTAAATTATTTAGACGAATTCATTATTATTGTGATGATAATTATTACCCAGTGTTTTAGCAATTAGTATATAATTAATTAGCCCCGGTGCTAACTAGTGAAATAAAGTTTCGTTAATATTTTATGAATGATTTTAAATCAGACTCAAACAATTAAAATCATTCTATTTTAATACTAAATTCCACTTAATGCGTCTACGACTTACACGATTTAATTATTTAAACACAAATTTAAGCATTAATCCTTCTTACCAATTTTTTTGTATTGTATGTTATTGTGGCACAATAATAAACTTAAATTATTAAAATTAGGCATATAATTATTCTTTCAGTGTCTTTTGATGACGAATAAATAACCCAAAGCAGAAGAAATTGTAATTACATATTTTAACAATATTAGCAAATTAATTATATTCATAACAACTGGGAATTTTTGAATATAAATTATTGTAATATTGCTAATTATGCTTTAATTAAAACCTTTTTTGTTTATATGGTACTATACAAAATTAAACATTAAGCAAATCCACTAATTAACAGGGTAAAGCGTATCCACCGTTATACATAATATTTTTCCACTTTATTTGAACTTAGTTGACCTTAACTATGCGTGGTAGTTTTTTGTGATTACTTACAATAATTAATTATTTAAATTATAAATATTAACTTGTGTAAGTAATCAATAGAATAAAATATTTGGAGCTAATTTAATTTAATATTGATTGGTAATTGTTTATTAAATGGTAATTAGTAAAATTAGTGGTAATTATCAAAAGTTAGAACCTTAAATGGTTATCTTTGCAATGGATACTTAGGTTATTAACGTAAGTACTTAAGAATTAGACGTGATTAATCGAATCGGTTTGCCAAATTTAGCAAAAACGGTTGAATATTAGTTACGAACTACAAGTAAATTAATTTATTTACTAATTCCTAGAATTATGCATAATTGTGGTAGTACTTAATTGTTTGTCTAATGTTAATTGCAATATTAGCCGTCATTGCGTTTTTTCATTAAAATATTCCTCAATTACATCAAAATTAAACTATTTAAAGGCATTTATTATTATTGTAAGGATAATTAGTACCCAGTACTTTAGCAATTACTATATAATCAATTAACCGCAATAGTAATTAGTGAAATAAAATGTCAGTGTGTGCATTAATATTTTTTAACGGTTTCAAACCAGATTAAAAACATCACTTTGACTTAATCCAAAATTCAACTTAACGCGCCTATGCCATACCTATATGATTTAAGTGAGAAGTCTAATATTTAAAAGCGTTAATTCCTCTTATCATTTTTTTCTATTGTATTATTGTGGTACCACAAAAAAGTTAAATTAGTAAAATTAGGCATAACATTAAAACATTAATTAAAGCAGAAGCCACATAACATATTTAACAGCATTTGCAAATTAATTTATGCATATTAATAATTGGGTCATCCTGAATGTCAATCATTATTATTATTATATTATTACGTAATTTAAATTTAAGTTTTGAATGTCTTTAACTGAGCGCTGTAACATTTTTTAATTACTAACAATAATTAGATGTTTAATTTACAAATAATAACTTATGTAAGTATTAACTATTTAATTGATTAAAAAGTTAGCTTCTTATTTAACTTAATTCTGACCGGTAATTATACATTAAATTGTAATTATTAACAAAATTGGTCGTATTTATTAAAAGTTAGTTGTTTTTAAAACTTTAAATAGATATTTTTAGACGTTACTTGCAACGGATACTTGAATTATTGAACTCAAGTACCTATAGATTTAAAAAATTAGGCGTAATTAGGTGTATAATTTTGTCAAATTTAACAAAAAAGGTTGAATATTAATTAAGAGTTTTAAAGCGGTCTCGTAATGATATAATTATTACGAATTCAAACATATCAAGCTAAGGAATTTAATGTAAATTAGGCAATTTTAATTTTTACGCTAATTCATAAATATATTTCCTTAATTTAAGCTAATGTTGACGTAATATAGAATATAATAGAAAAAATTGTTGAATATCGTATTCTGGCAATTAGCATTAATTAGTACAATTCAAAGCACAACCACAAGCTCGTGGTTATTGCACATTAACGTATGCTAGAGAGTGATATAATGCAACTGCTCGTATTAGGTATACTTGCTAAGGCTATATTACAATTACGTATTAATAAATGTAATTAAATTACAGTTAATTATATTTTAATTTTCAAATAAATAAATTTGCTTAGATAAAATATTAGTATAGTTTTACACAAAATCCTAACTTATAAGAAATTAATGTATAAGCTAATTACCCGTAAGTGCAAATTAATAAAATTAGTGCAGTTAATACTATTCTTAATAATTATTTTCAAATAGCTTGTGCACAATACCAAATTTGAGTTTATAATTAAATTAACTGTCACTAGTAATTACCGCTAAAAAATATTAACTTAAGTTATGAATAAATGCGCTTCGCTTTTTTAGTAAACAATTAATACCGTGATTTGCAATAAGTAAATCAATTTATTTACTAATTTGTAAAATTATGCATAATTATGGTAATAATTTAATTGTTTGTTTAATATTTATTGTAATATTCTAAATTCTAAAAATTATTTTTAATTAATCCTAAATTAAGCCAAAATTAAATTATTTAAACGAATTCATATTATCGTGATGATAATTACTACCTAGTGTTTTAGTAGTTACTTTATAATTAATTAGCCGCGGTACAAATCAGTTAGTTTCGTCAATGGTGCATTGATACTTGAATAGTTTTATACCAGATGAGGAAAATTAAGATCACTTGAATGTCAACTATTGCTAGTTATGCTATACTTGCAAATTTTTTTAATAACATTTTCGTACATAAAATTAAACATTAAGCCCCCAGCCGACCGCTGATGAAGATATTTTAGCTATCGAAACACGTTCGGTGTTTTTTTTATTTTTGTGTGGTACATGGGTGTATTAATTAACTACAGAAATTGGAACTACGTTTGTACTTAATTACTTGAATTTTGTTACCATCTTATTTGCTTTGATTTGAATGTAATTATAAATGACTGTACTGTGGTTGAAGTATTTTTTTAATAATAACAGTAATTAGTTTACAAATATTAACTTGTGGAATAACCACGATTTGATTCAGTGAAAAATTATTCACTAATTTAATTTAATATTGACCGTCAATTGTTCATTAAATTGTAATTAGCACAATTAGTGGTAATTATTATTCTTTTTAAAATTTTTTATGAACATTTGGACATTATTTGGAATGGATGATTAAGCGTAAATACCTACAGATTTTAAAAATTATTCATTTGGTGAATAATTTCATCAAATTTAACAAAAAATGTTGAATATTAATTAAGAATTTTAAAGCGGCCTCGTAATAATTATCACGAATGCGATTGTTGGGAAAACGCAATACATACCCAGTTAAAAACACGTTATCAAAACGTAAGTATCGTGAGCACGTATAGGTTGAAGGTTAACACACATGATTATCTTTGCACACACGCTAAACAAATTCAAACTGCAGTAAACTGCATTAGATTTTTGCATTTGATAACCTGAACTATGTACAGTATTAAAAAAATGTGTCTAAATATACTAATTAAAACGCAAAAGCACGTTTCTAATCGATTAGACTAACCCTTCCCACAATAAATAATTAAATTGATACACCTTCATCAATGTATGAAACTTTAACAACTGCACAAGATTGGTCGTTTAATAAAATGAGGCACATTCAGGCATTTTTTTAAAGCACACAAAGGAAGCATTACTGCCTTAAAAGCTCTTAGGAATGTTTTTGGGTATGAAATAAAAAGAATAAGCGCACAATTTTATTTGAATAAAAGCCAACATATATTATGTACCTAAAGCTGTTTCGAGCAAAAATGATTGCTCTTTTCAACCCATCAATTGCAATACTTTAAGCAAAAAGGATCTAATCATAAAGGGTTGAATATGTTAATGTGATAAGAAGCGGTGGTAAACACTGATAGCGACATGAAGCGCATCTGCTGATGTGCCGGTGACGATGATCGGTACCTGCGACGAAGACGTCTTCGGCGCGGTGTATAGAGATTGTTGGCTTCTGCCTCGATAAGAGTGGCGCGGGCTCTTGGCATATCGGCCGGGCCTCCCATCGGCCCGAACGACCACCGTACACTGCCGCTCCCAGCCCATCGATCAGAAGACACCCCCGTAACCTACCGTATGGAAAACCCCTTTTGCGCAGCCACCGCCGTCTTTTATCACCTATCTCACGTAGACGATTTCGTTGCACGTGCAACCGTTAAACTTAATTCCCTTGCATCAGAATATGTTTTTGTTCACAGCGAAATTTACAATTAAATTCCATTGCATCTTACTCAAAACCGCACCTGTTCATCTCTTTACTCATCATTTTATACCAATCTAAATCAAGAAAAGGTCATTTCACTTTAAATTTGACCCTAACAAGGTTGTGTAACTATAATTTTTAAGTAATTACATAACCAAATTAGTTGCAGGTGTAAATGTTCAAAACTTCTCCTCACACTTTAAAATATTCTTATATCGTAATAGAGATTTGTTAACTGTAACAACACAAAAAGTGAAAAAGGTTAGATTAAAATTCACCGTCATTTGTTTGATAAAAGTAAGCCAAAAGCTGTTTCTTTGAAATAAATTGTGAATCTTATGTAATATGCGGAAACGCCCTAACCCGTTATTAAGCGAAATTTCATCAAAACTGAAACTGACAGTAACACACACTTTTACATGTATCATTATAGAAGTGACGTCTTCTCAATCTTGATTTATTGTCTACTCCGAATGAAATGCATTCGACCTTGTAAACCGCGGAGTGACATTAATCTTGAAATTAACTACACTTAACTTAGTCACAAATAGAACAAATAGAACCTGCTATTATGCCCAAATTTAGATTTAGAGTAATCTAACATTTTAAATGCTAAGTTTCATTTCGTTATTTGCATTTTAAAGCAAATCTGTAAACGTTGCAATTTTGTGCGTAAGCCAAGCATAACAGAACTAAATTGGTTTGTATATGAAGAGTCATTTTCACAAATAAGCCTTATGATTTATTGTGTTTCTGCTTTTGTTTAAAACATATTTTTGCACGTATATATTTAAGGCAACAATTAGCATTGTTGAAAATCGGTCTGAATTGTAAAATATATGTACCAGCTTAACTTTACTAAGTACAAGCCTACAAAGAGCTGGGCCCGCTACAGTTTAGGATAAAGACAACCCATCGATAGAAGAGTGGCAACAGTTCATCAAGTGCGTGAAGCATTACGTGGAATGACTACACAACAGAAGGCCACATTTTATGGCTATCATTTCTTTCCAATCATCTATTAATGACTAAGCTTAGGGCTAGGTGAGTTTATCAATTCTTAATCTGCGGTGAATAGAAAATCGCAAGTCAAATAGGCTTTAATACCTGGTTACAAAATCTGGAAGCAAACGAAACAGTAATATACTTGGATTTACCGCCTCTAACCCCCCTCCCCTTCTTCTAAAGATCGTAGTTTGCATTTGCTCGGCTCAGAATATCTTTCGGTAGCCTTAGTTAAAGAAAAATATCAAAATTTTACTGGAGCGCTCCACATTAACCATCTTGTGTAACCTAAGGAAGAAATTAACTTCAAGGAACGTGGATGAAGAGCGAAACTTTCGTTTTTGGTCACTCCGACAAAATCGTGGAAACACGTAAAAAAATTAGGATTCAAATATGTGTATATCCCGATTATAATTCCCCTGGTTCCGATACTTTAGAGCCTGTGTCTATTTCCTAAACTTTAGGTAACGATTAAAGAGTTAACGTTTTTCCAGTGAAGTCGACGCCTGTACAGACGCTGAAACGTTTTTCGAGCAACAATAAGCGATGTTTTTTGGGAAGAATATGGAATTTGGTCCATGGACGAGAAAATTGGCTCGCTGCTTAGAAACATAATATTAGTTACTTAATGAATGTACCTTGTACATGAGTAGAAGAAAGGCACCATGCGCCATCTTGGATTTTAGCGTCACAAGGATGCCCCACGTGGGAGCCCGTATTTTCCACCCCTATGGTTTCTTTTTAGAGGCATTTTCACCCTTGATTTTCACCCCTATGGTTTCTTTTCGGAGGCCATTTTTAACCCTTTGATGGAATTTTCATCCCTAATTAAGGCCTTTTTTGTTTTTACTCGCTTACTTGAGGGGGCGTATTTTTCACACTTATTTTACGGTTTCTTTTCGGTGGTCATTTTCAGGCCTTGATGGGAATTTCAACTCTGATTAAGGCCTTTTTGGCTTTTTCATGCCTACGTGTAGGAGTCATTTTTTATTAACTAATTTTTTGTTAACTAATTAATTATATTTTAACCCGGGGGAAATTCTCGATCCTAATCTGTTGCCCTATAAGATGATCTTAAATCTGTATTCTGATAAGGGTGCGCAAATAATCATTAGATCTAAAAAATAGTTTATTTAATTATTAGCGTATTTTTAAAAACTTTATTGCCATGATTATTAAAATTATCACACTCCTATCTACAGATTGTGACTTTTTACATATATGGGAATTTATTTATACACTGGGTTTGTATTCTAACAAGGAGTAATCGTTTGTAAGGTTATTGTTAGGGCTCTGTTCGCGGATCAAAAATAATCACATATAATTACATTCATTTTCTGGTTTTAATGGTTTATAAACGATATGTTCTACTAACTAACTAATTTTCTTAATTACTGTTTTTGTCATTGTTTACAATGTAAAATAAGTGCGTAATTAGTATTATATTTATATACATCAAAAATTTAAAATTTATTAGACCCCATTTTTTATCAGAAGAGATTGCATAATTGTAGGTCTTTTTGTGCTTGCTCACATGAGGGGCGTATTTTAGATCTGGAGATTGAGTTTGGGTTTGGTATTGGAGCTTGGAGCTGGTCTTGGACTTGGGATATGTCTTGGGGCTAGGGTTGGTCTTGGGGTTGGTCTTGGACCTGGAGTTGGTTTTTGGGCTAGGGTAGGGTGACAACTATTTTTGGTAATTATCTTGTAGATCATTTTGTTTCTGGGGCTAGCGCTCTGATTGAAAAGGATGTTATTTAGTCTATTTAAACGAGGTTGCTGGTAGAGTATCTGTTAGTATCGTTTAGCGATTCAAGATGGAAGGTCAGTTTAAGCATCCTTTTTCAGCGATAGTTGCGGGCCCGTCGGGTTGTGGGAAATCGTATTTTATCGTGGATTTTCTAAAAAGTATTGAGACTGCCAGCGATACAGCTTATGAAAAAATTATCTGGTTTTACAGTGAGTGGCAGCCTTTATTCAAAGATCTCTGTGGAATTTCAAAAGGGTTCACCTGGTATAGAACAGTTTGACGGAGAAAAACCTGCTTTAACAATAATTGACGATCTAGTGCGCGAAACTAACGGCTTTGTGGTTGATATTTTTACAAACGATTGTCATCATCGAAATCCAAGTGTGTTTTTCTTAGCGCAGAACATATTTCATCGAGGACGTGGACAGCGGGATATTTCTCTCAACGCACATTACATAATTTTGTTTAAGAACCCACCTGACAGAGCTCAGATACAGCATTTAGCAAGACAGATTTCGCCGGACTACCCCAAATTTTTTGAAGCCGCGTACCAAGATACCACTTCAAACCCGCAGGGATATTTATTGTTCGATTTAAAATAGAATACACCGGATATGCTACGTTATAGAACAAACATATTCGGACCTCAAGGTATCTGCCAGGTATATATAGCGAAAAAAGGGTTTAAGCTCACAGTCATAAAGATTACATCATATATGATGGTTGACGTTTTAAGCGAAAACGCTGATATCCTGCGTGCATTAGCCAGATTAAGTAAAAGTCAACGTGACGCTTTATTGAAATGTTTGGTTAGTAAGCAAGTAGAGTGTGTTTGTGAGTGGGCACATAACATTATAGAAGGTCTTGTACCTCTGTCAGCTGATCAGTAGCAGGGACTCTCTCAACATAAGCACACTTTAAGGCGTTTGGCACAGTGAGGCGAGTCTATAAACAAGAAGAAACAGTTTCTTGTACAGAAAGGTGGTGCATTTCTACTACTCCTGTTAGGACCATTATTCGGTGGAACCCTGGGTAATCTGTTTCAATAACCATGGACCACAATCTGAAGAAGATGATTATTCTACCGATGGAGTTTACACAACGCTTACAGGTGCCAGATGTTACACAAAACAACATTTTAACGCAGCTGGGTAGCGATATGGATAAAGTTTTAAAAACCAAAATTACTCACCATGACAAATGGCAGCAGTAGAAGCAAGTTCTTCAAAGGTACTTTCCAATCAGTTACGTCTGCCGACCAGCATAACAATCAGCGGTGACGCTGTTGCTGATGATATTAGAGATTTACCGCAACGCAAAGGTCTAGCGAACGATAAAATAGTATCAACACTTCCGTCTTCATATAAGAGAAAAGGCGAGGCTTTGTTACTTATACTGAATACGAGCAGTGATGTATTTTGGGATAAAGAGGTACTGTCACAATAAAAGGCGAGATCATACCACATTCCAACATTATCAAGCTGGTTCACGAGACGTTAAGAAAACGAAAAACTACAAACCCGCGTGGTTGGCGTCAGTTTGCGACGTACATTAAAGAGATAAATATGCCACGAGAGTTTATGGGAAATACGCAGACATGATGTTTCTGTATCACACAGCGTTAAACAGACCCTCACAACAACTATAGGTGAGAATTACGATGCTGATAATGAAACGCGGGAAACACCGAGAAAAATCTCTCAAAGAAGAAGAAGAGGAATTTCACTAGATTGGGATTCGTGGCGACATAACATGGATGCTGTACACTATGATCCCTCTCACCCGCAGGGTTCGCTGGTATAACACCTTTAACTAATGCTGTAAAGGGTAAATATGGTGAAGTAAAAAACTGGTTTCAGGCACAGGAAGCTTATACAGTACATAAACCAGTCAGAAAAAAGTTTCTACGAAATAAATATATTGTGAGTAACCTTTACGAGTTGTGGCAAGCGGATCTTTGTGATATGCGAACTTTAAGTAAACTCAATAGTGGACACAACTACATACGAATAGTAATTGATGTATTTAGCAAAAGGGCATGGGCGAGAGCACTTAAAACGAAGACAGCCTCATCTGTAATTGAAGTATTCGCTGATATTTTTAAGGATTGCGACAATACTCCGGCAAATCTACAGACGGATAAAGGCAAAGAGTTTGTGGCGAGCAGTGTACAAAACTTTTTCAAGAAACAAAATATCAATTTCTATGTAACAAATAACCCTGATGTAAAAGCATCTGTAGTTGAAAGATTTAATAAAACATTGAAAACAAAAGTGTGGCGTTATTTCACTTACAAAAATACAGGTATATTGACGTACTCGAAAGACTTGTGACTGCTTACAACAATAGCCCTCATTCAAGTATAAAGAAGGTCCCTGCGGCTGTAAACGATAAAAACATTTTGGAAGTGTGGAATAACCTGTACACGAAAGGTTTAGGTCCAGTACGTCATCCTAAATATAAAGTCAGTGAGCATGTTAGTATCGCCAAAACTAAGTACACCTTTGAGAAGGGATATGAAACGAATTGGAGCGAGGAAGTTTTTACAGTTAGTGCGGTGATAAAAAGAAGCCCACCAGTTTATCGATCTTAATAACGATCCTGTTGATGGTACCTTTTACGAAGGAGAATTGCAGGTTGTTACGGTTGAAAAAGATACTCTATTCAAAGTCGATAAACTCTAGCAGAGAAGGGCCGCGGGCGATATAAACAATACCTGGTTAAGTGGCGTAGATACAGTGAAAAAAAATAGCTGGGTGTTAGCTTCTCAGTTGAGAGATATATAAAAATGGAGTTCCATCTTACCTTATTGAGTAAAAGCTCTATGACGTATTTTCCAGGTAAAATGACGTCAAGTTTTATTACGCAGCTGCCAAAGCAGATAAGATTAACGGGCTCGTGGGTTGTAGGGATATCGGAAATTCAGTACCCATGTTCTTTTGCCGCTGTAAGTGCAACAGACAATTTAATTTATTATAGAACAGAGCCACCTGGAGAGAACGTGCTAGAAACGATATTAAAAAAGGCCGCTGAATATTTGTAACGTTACATCGCGAAGATCATCTATATTGAAGATGGCTGGTACGTGATACGTTTCGCTTCGGGAAATTATGAATCAGGCCGGTAACGGTATCGGCTCTATCTACAGAGGTGTGCCATATCAACGTGGTCATGGAATGGGTTAGGTGGTATATTTAGAAGTATAATACCTGGCGTAAAGGCTATTGGAAAAGAAGCTCTTAGAGCGGGTGCTAATATTCTTGGTGGCGTTATAGAGGATCGACCTATTAAGGATTCGTTTCAAGAAAGATTTCACAAGGCAGTTAGAAACCTTAAGCGTAAAGCCGACGAGAAAATCGATAAAATGATGGAGGGTTCGGGTTATAAAAGAGTACGTCTGTTCGACAATAACCAGTCTCTACCTAGAACTGTTGCTAAGAAGAAACCTACTTATGACGATATATCTTCAAGATAATGGCTTTCCTACATGCCCAATTGTGTGAATGCGTCAAGTCCGAATTAGATTTGTTCGCTTTACCGTCAACGCAGACAAGTATCGAGGGTGGTGAATGGATATTTTACAAACCCTTATCAGCTCTGAGTGATGACGCCCCAATAGAATTTGTAGTCTCCGAAAATGGAAACGATTACATAGATTTAAGCCAGACCATGTTGTACATCACAGCTAAAGTTCTAAAGCAAGATGATACAGCACTTACAGACGCTGTTGTAGCACTGGTAAACAATTGGATGCATTCGCTTTTCTCACAGGTGGAGGCTTACTTAAATCAGAAGATGGTGTCACAACCAAACAACACCTACGCCTACCGTTCATATGTCGAAACGCTGCTAAATAATCGAAAGGACGCTAAGAGTTCAGATCTAGGATGTACCTTACGGCACAATAATACAGCTGGACAGATGAATACACTGGGAAACATAAATAACGGTTTCTCAAAACGTCAAGCTACCGGGAAACAGTAGAGATGATTGGTCACGTGCACTCGGATTTGTTTAATTCAGAAAAGTTTCTCATAAGTGGTGTTAAGTTAAAGGCTAAATTTGTACGATCAAGAGATACCTTAGCCTAATGGTGGTACTCGCTTCAACTTACAAGACGCGAATTATAGACGCTAGTTTACTGGTGAGACGTATGCGAATCAATCCAACTATTCTAATTGCGCACGCTAAAGCTTTAGAAACAACCGCCGCAAAATACTCCGTTACAAGAACCGACGTAAAAGTGTTAACTATACCTGCAGGCATAGAGCGAAAATCATTGGATAATGTTTTCCTGGGTCAGTTACCTAAACGATGCATCGTAGGATTTGTAGCAAATAAAGCCTTCAACGGTGACTACCCCTCAAACCCGTTCAATTTTCATCACTGCAATATTAACTACTTATATATCGACGGACAACAAATTCCTTCGAAGCCCTTACAACCAGACAGCTAATGGTTTATATGCAAGAGCGTACTACACGTACGGGTATTCATTTTTTGAAAGAAGGTAACGATATATCCAGAAGTGATTACCCCAACGGCTACTGTTTAATGGCCTTTGACCTAACACGTGACTTGTCTGCAAACGCTAATACTCACTGGAATTTAGTTAGAAACGGTTCCCTTCGGCTGGTAACGTGATCGAGTTCGATAAACATCGGAACGTCGGTGTGGATTTTAGCTGTTAAAAGTGGTAGTTCTAACCTGCGATCTTCAGTGGACAGCAGCAGCCGAAAGAAATTGCCGTGGTTACAGATCATGGTCGTTTATCGTTGATGCTAATAAAACCACCTCGAGGTTACTTTATATCAGGATGCATGTCACAACCGATAAAATTTATAGAGGAAACAGTAAAATTGTATGGACAATTTTGGAGGAGTTGATGAGAGTGTTGCGCCCTTTAACAAAATTCACGTTAAAGAGTGAAAACAACAGTTTTTAAGGTTTTTAACAAACCAATAGTAAACCTGGAGGAGACTGGTTGCCCGTCGATTAAACAATTGAAAAGGAAGCATATAGTTGTTTAAACCATAACATCACTGGGCCTATGTGTGCAATGGAAAACGCCTTACTACTGCAAGACTGGACGCATACCAATTCCAAAGATGTATGCGGTACAAGTGTTGAAATGTTTGAAATCGATCCCCAGCCACAAGAAGAATGTGTTTCGACTTGTATGTGCTTCTAATCACTACCGAGGCACGCACCTAGACCGTGTGCAATTATTGCAAACACGGATCCTGCAGACAAACCAGGTCAGAATTGGACCGCTATCTACATTGATGATAATGGCAACGAAGAGTATTTTGATTCCTTTGGACGAGCACGTCAAGGGTATCATTTACGTTTCCTAGAGAAGATTTTTAGATAGTTCCGTTACAATAAAACAGTACTGCAGGATTACCATTCGGATGTGTTTGTTATGTTTCCATATTGCAGATTAAATAGTTTATCAATGATTGATTTTGTAAAGAACTTTTTTAATACATGTTTAATTGTAAATGACGAGATAATCAAATTATTGTACAATTTTTGTTTTCCTACTATTCTAGTCTGATAAATAAAAAAGAAATTTGATTAGTTTGTTTCTTAATTAAGCGTTACGTAATACCTACTGTCATTTCTTTCTTTTAATCGTTTTATAAAAATTTATGATTTTTAGCATTTATTATTAAACAAAGTATGCTACTTAATATTGGTATTATATAATTACACCAACTGTAATTAACTCCATGTTATATTTTAATGAGGATTTTATAATGAATTCGTTTTCTATAAAACAATTTTGTGTGTATGTACAGGATATAATATTTTATTTACATTCCAAAAATTACTTTTACTCGATAACCAGTTTTATATCAATTAAGCATAAGCCAAAACATAGAAAGTGGTATTAGTGTGCCTATACGTGTAGCAGAAAACGGTAGTTATAACCTTAATTCATTTATTTAGTTGCACAGATTTAATTACAGCTAGTGCAAACAACATATCTTTTCTTAAAATATTAAGTGTTTGGATACCGAGGACCTGTGTATATACAACAATTTTAACGAGAGGATGGTGATTAAAGATATTATTGCTGTGTCGTGTAATTAACTTTTAAATAATTTTTTGTATTGCGTGTTGAGATTAATTTAAAATGACAGTGAAATTTAATTATTAGAATACAACCTCAAGGTTTAAATAAATTTTCGTATAGGTAAAAGATCACAATCTATAGCTAGGAATTAAAAGAAATACAATTATGCAATCTCATTTGATAAAATAAAAATGGGCCCTAATACATATAATACATATTAATAAACACAGCTTAAATGAAAACCTTTTTCAATCAGAACACGCACAATTGCCTAACCTCCAGGGGTTGTACTGCTCTTAATATTACCAAAAGGACCTTAATTAGGGTTGAAAAAGGCCCCCCGAAAAGAAGCCGTCACCCAGCCCCAGCGCCCAAATCCAAGACCAACGCCTGGACCAATCCCAAGTCTAAGTCCAAGACCAACCCCAAGACCAAACCCTAAATACACCCCTCACGTGAGCAATTACAAAAAAGGCATGGCTGTCAAAGAGGCTCTTAGTGCAACATTGAAAATTCCATCAAGGGGTTGAAAAAGGCCTCCGAAAAGAAACGATAAAAATAAGGGTGAAAAATATGGTCTCCCACGTGGCCGGCCTTCTGACGTCAAAATACAAGATGTCGGAAGGGGCCTCTGTTCTACCTACATGTACAATGATATACTGGTCAAGTTACAAACTTTCTAGTTTCAAAAAAGAACATTCCTTGCGCAAAAAAATACCACCACAGGCACAATTTTACCGATCGGTAAATAGCATTTAAGTGTTTTCAAAAATAACTTTTTACGTACGCATAACCAAGCTATAAAAGGATGCGATTTCTAATGTAATTTTGGTTTAATTAAAACAATTCGCGGTTTCACGTTTGATTGGTTATTGATTAATTAACGATTGGTCAATTAAATCTCACAATTTCAGATTTTTATTGATTTTGCGGTGTGACTATGCGAATGTGAATGTACAGCAAAGTACAATTATAGTACCTACGACCTTTATTTTGTTTGTTATCACTAATTTCCAATTAATTAAATCAATTTGTGCTAATGTATGTTACATACCGATGAATAAAATAACACTATGAAGTACTATTCATAGTAACAAAGATATTTTAAACAATCACAACCTCTACGTTTAAGGCTTTTGCGCTCTACTTTTCATTTACCACTTTATTTTTTTGGGCTAAATTTTCATCCACACTTGCGAGCTGCGTACCTTAAAAGAATGCAGCTTATTGTACACCACTTTGACTTCCGCCTATCTTCGTGTAACTTTCTGGATTGGTAGCCATCTAGTTTCTATTTTCAGCAAACATGCTTCCTTGTGCTTTTTAATTTAATGTCCCTTAGGCAGAATTCAACAACTTAGCTGAATATCTTTGAAACCTGTTTCTGTTTGTTTCTAACGACCCTTTGGCAGAATTAAAGAATATGATTTGGAAATCTTAATGCTAGAAGTCAGCACACAGTTAATAACACCGTACAGAGGTAAAATCTAAGCTAGAAAAGCCATCCTGTAGTATAATTATAAATAAGCAACATCCCCTTGTCTCATCTAAAGGTTACACAGCAAATGTACACGAAACAAACAATAAAACTAAGCAAAGAACCTAAACTAAGCAATCAAAATAATTCAAACGTGCAAATCAAGAAACTAAAAAAAATGTATTTAACATGCACCTAACCACACGCACTGACATTAAATGACACATTCACATACACACACACACACACACACACACACACACACACACCACCACACACGCACCACGCAGACACGCACGCACGCACGCACGCACGCACGCACGCACGCACCACACGCACACACCACACACACACACACACACACACACACACAACAAGACAGTGTGTTGGTGGGTGTCCGATGGGTGAATGATGTTGTGTTGTGTGTGTTGTGTGTGTGTGTGTGTGTGTGTGTGTGTGTGTGTGTGTGTGTGTGTTCGTGTGTTCGTGTGTTCGTGTGTTCGTGTGTTCGTGTGTTCGTGTGTTCGTGTGTTCGTGTGTTCGTGTGTTCGTGTGTTTCGTGTGTTGTGTGTTCTGTGTGTCTGTGTTGTTCTGTGTTCGTGTGTCGTGTGTCTGTGTTCTGTGTGTTGTGTGTCTGTGTCTGTGTTCTGTGTGTCTGTGTGTCTGTGTGTCTGTGTGTCTGTGTCTGTGTCTGTGTGTCGTGTCTGTGTTTGTGTGTCTGTGTGTCTGTGTGTGTGTGCTGTGTGTGTGTGTTGTGTCTGTGTTCGTGTTGTGTTTGTGTGTTTGTGTGTTGTGTTGTTTGTGTTTGTGTTTTGTGTGTTGTGTGTTTGTGTGTGTTTGTGTGTTGTGTGTGTGTTGTGTGTTGTGTGTTGTGTGTGTGTTTGTGTGTTGTGTTTTGTGTGTTTGTGTTTGTGTGTTTGTGTTTGTGTGTTTGTGTGTTGTGTGTTGTGTTGTGTTGTGTGTTGTGTGTGTGTGTTGTGTGTTGTGTGTTTGTGTTGTGTCTGTGTCTGTGTGTTGTGTGTTGTGTGTTGTGTGTTGTGTGTTGTGTGTGTTTGTGTGTTGTGTTGTTGTTGTGTTTTGTGTTGTGTTGTGTGTTGTGTGTTGTGTGTTGTGTTGTGTGTGTTGTGTGTTTGTGTGTTCTGTGTTGGTTTGTGTTTGTGTGTTGTGTGTTTTGTGTTTGTGTTGTGTGTTGTGTGTTGTTTGTGTTTGTGTTTGTGTTTGTGTGTCTGTGTTGTGTGTTGTGTGTTGTGTGTTGTGTGTCGTTGTGTGTTGTGTGTCTGTGTGTTGTGTGTCTGTGTTTGTGTGTTGTGTGTTTGTGTCTGTGTTTGTGTGTGTGTGTTTGTGTTGGTGTGTGTGTGTTGTGTGTCTGTGTGTCTGTGTGTTGTTTTTTGTGTCTGTGTGTCTGTGTGTCTGTGTGTTGTGTGTTGTGTGTTGTGTGTTGTGTGTTGTGTGTTGTGTGTGTGCTGTTGTGTTTTGTTGTGTTGTGTGTTTGTGTGTGTTGTTGTGTGTTGTGTGTTGTGTGTGTGTGTGTTGTGTGTTGTGTTGTGTTTGTGTTGTGTGTTGTGTTTGTGTGTTGTGTGTTGTGTGTTGTGTGTTTGTGTGTTGTGTGTTTGTGTTTGTGTCTGTGTTTGTGTGTTGTGTGTTGTGTGTCTGTGTGTCTGTGTGTTTGTGTTGTGTGTTTGTGTGTTTGTGTTTGTGTTGTGTGTTGTGTGTGTTTTGTGTTGTGTGTTGTGTGTTGTTGTGTGTTGTGTGTCTGTGTGTTGTGTGTGTGTGTGTTGTGTTGTGTGTTGTGTGTTTGTGTTTGTGTGTTGTGTGTTGTGTGTTGTGTGTCTGTGTGTTTGTTGTTGTGTTGTGTGTTGTGTTTGTGTGTTGTTGTTGTGTGTTGTGTTGTGTGTTGTGTGTTGTGTTGTGTGTTTGTGTGTTGTTGTGTGTTGTGTTTGTGTTTTGTGTTGTTGTGTCTGTGTGTCTGTGTGTGTGTTTGTGTCTGTGTTTGTTTGTTGTGTTTGTGTCTGTGTGTGTTGTGTTTGTGTGTTGTGTTGTGTGTTGTGTGTGTTGTGTTGTGTGTTGTGTGTTTGTTGTGTGTTGTGTGTTGTGTGTTTGTGTGTTGTTGTGTGTTGTGTGTTGTGTTTGTGTTGTGTTTGTGTGTTGTGTTTGTGTGTTGTGTGTTTGTGTTGTGTTGTGTTGTTTGTGTGTTTGTTGTTGTGTTTGTGTGTTTGTGTGTGTTGTGTGTTGTGTGTTTGTGTGTTGTGTTTGGTGTTTTGTGTGTGTTGTGTGTTGTGTGTGTTTGTGTGTGTTGTGTGTTTGTTGTGTTGTGTTTGTGTGTTGTGTTTTGTGTGTTTGTGTGTTTGTGTGTTGTGTGTTGTGTGTTGTGTTTGTGTGTTGTGTTTGTGTGTTGTGTTTGTGTGTGTGTGTCTGTGTGTTGGTTGTGTTGTGTTTGTGTTTGTGTGTTTGTGTGTTTGTGTGTTTGTGTTGTGTGTTTGTGTTCTGTGTGTTGTGTTTGTGTTTTGTTGTGTTGTGTGTTGTGTGTTGTGTTGTGTGTTTGTGTTGTGTGTTGTTGTGTTGTGTGTTGTGTGTTTGTGTGTTGTGTGTGTTTGTGTGTTGTGTGTGTTGTGTTGTGTTTGTGTTTGTGTGTTGTGTGTTTGTGTGTTTGTGTGTGTGTTGTGTGTTTGTGTTGTGTGTTTTGTGTTGTGTTTGTGTGTTGTGTTTGTGTGTGTTGTTGTTGTGTGTTTGTGTGTTTGTGTTTGTGTTGTTTTGTGTGTGTGTTGTTGTGTGTTTGTGTGTTTTGTTGTGTTGTGTGTTTGTGTGTTGTTGTGTTTGTGTGTTTGTGTGTGTTGTTGTGTGTTTGTGTGTTTGTGTGTTTGTGTGTTTGTGTGTTTGTGTTGTGTTTTGTTGTGTGTTTGTGTTGTGTTGTGTTGTGTTGTTTGTGTGTTTGTGTTTGTGTGTTTGTGTGTTGTGTGTGTTTGTGTGTTGTTGTGTGTTTGTGTGTTGTTGTGTTGTGTGTTTGTTGTGTGTTGTTTGTGTTTGTGTGTGTTGTGTGTTGTGTGTTTGTGTGTTTGTGTGTTGTTTTGTGTTTGTGTTTGTGTGTTTGTGTGTTTTGTGTTTGTGTTGTTTTGTGTGTTTGTTGTGTTGTTTGTGTGTTTGTGTTTGTGTTTGTGTTGTTTGTTGTGTTTGTGTGTTTGTGTGTTTGTGTGTTTGTGTGTTTGTGTTGTTTGTGTGTTTGTGTGTTTGTGTGTTTTGTGTTTGTGTGTTTGTTGTTGTTTTGTGTTGTTTTGTGTGTTTGTGTTTGTTTTTGTGTTTTGTGTTGTGTTTTGTAGTGTTTGTAGTGTTTGTGTGTTGTGTTTGTGTTGTTTTGTGTGTTTGTGTGTTTGTGTGTGTTATGTTTGTGTTTTTGTGTGTTTGTTTGTTGTGTTTGTGTTTGTGTGTTTGTTTTTGTTTGGTTTTTTGTGTGTTGTGTGTTTGTATTTATGTGTTTGTGAGTTTATGTGTAGTGAATATGTGTAGTGAGTGGTGTGCTGGCTTGTGAGTGTGTGTATATGTTAGGGTCCACCATAACTCCAGAACAACCAAGCGTACGTATTTGGAACTTGTGTAGGTATCTACAAATAGATAAAAAGTATATCTTAACAATTATATATTCTATACAATTTTTTGTTCAAATTTTTTGATCATCTGACTAACGGTGAACTTTATAGGCGTATGTGTAAACTTATTGTTTAAAGATAATTTAATTTTACATAACTTTGCTTTATGAAATTTCCTAATACAACGTGACACATGTCCAAAAGTTAATTAAATAAGATTGAAAATGATTCAACCTATTATCGCTATTTTATGGATGTAGGCGTCTTTGGATTTTTTTTCAAGTTAGCATTTATTTGTCTATTAATGTCAATCGTACTTGAATGTTTAAACTCCCATTTGACATAAATTATTGTATTAATAAACGTTGCATAATTATCTTAAGAAACTGCTTAATTTCATTTTAGTTTCACTTTATGGGTTGGAAGGTAGTACTCTGTTCCACACAAGATGTTTTATAAATTATTGTTAGCTGCATCTCTTTTACTTTAACTAATATATTAGTTGTGAGTGTTATGCAATCGACTTTTTTACTATCGCTAAATGACTATATTAGCTCATTTTACAACTTTTGTCCTTGTTGGCCTGGATGTCATGTGTTTGTATCTGTGGATTATTTTGATATAGTGTAAATCGAAAATACCTGCGTACTTAAAATTTTGGATTTAATTGGTTTCATTTGGTTAGAGCTGATTAATGTTTGAGAAAATCAGTCAGAGGTTTAATTAAAGTCAGATTTTGTTCTATTAAATATTTAAAAACATGCTTATAGCATACTTTTAGAATGGTAAAATACCTAAATTAGTGCATTAACATCATTAATTACAGAATTTATCAATTTTGTTATTAGTGTAAATAAGAAATTAGCCATTAAAAGATAAATAGACATATTTTTAAATGAAATTAAGTATTATTATAAATTAATTTATCAATATGATAAATGTAATATTTTGTAAACGTAAATTACTAAAATTCGACATAATTTTCTATTAAAAATATATTTTCACAGTCCTTTTTTGAACGATAATTCAAATTTAAAATCACATTATATAGTCATGCATATTTAACGAATAATTAGTTAGCATAAACTTTTTCTAGTCTGTTACATTATAATTATATTTTAGATAGGTATGCGAATCTGACCTTATTTTATATTAAACGATTATTGCTCATTTTAAACTTTTTCCTTGTTCGCCTGATTCGTTGATCTGTATATATGTTAGACAGTTAATCCAAATGATTATAATACCTGACTTAAAATTTGGATTTAAGCTTGGTTTCATTTGCTAGGCTGATTAGAGTTGGGAAATCCAGTGGCGGAGAGGGGGTTTATTAAAGTCAGATTAATGTCTATCAAATATTTCAAAAACAGATGCATATTTTAGAGATATGAAAATACCTAAATATAGGCCTTAAACATATCCATTAATTATGTTTTATGCAATTCTTGATATGACGCGTAATTTAGCGGCAAAATAAGAAAAAGTAAATTTATGTTAGTTATTTAAATTAATTATAAGAAAGTCGTATTTTTAAAGAGAATTTAATTTGACATCATTTTCTTTATAATTTTTTTAATGTTAAGCGAAATAAATGTAAAAATTAAATAAGTATGATTGAAAATGCTGAAGCTGTATTATAGATATTTTTGTAGAGCGGGCGGCGTTGGAACCTTTTTTTTATGTTAACATGTATTTATGTATATTAATATCTACCTGACATGAAGTTTCAAACATCATTCTGACATAGATGATTGTTTTTTTTTTACGATATTGCCTGTTTTCGTTATGAACGTATAATGAGGTTGCATAGTTCTTTAAAATTTAAATTTTTAATTTTAATTTAAGTTAGCATCTAGATATCTATTAGTCTCTGTCTATCATGAGTTTATAAACGTATGTTTGTCGTAGATTATCGTTTTTGCGTTTACAGTGTTGCCTATTTTCATAATGAACTTCTTATAAAAGAGGTTGCTAATTATCCTAAAAAAATATTAATATTAATATTTCATTTCTTTTAATTTCCATTTTGTAGTTGAAGGTCGTGTGGTTTTCCACACCAGATATTTGAGAGTGAAAACGAATCTATAGTGTATAACTTAATATTTTTAACGTACAAGACCACAAAAACGAATTGAACAGAAACTAACCTAAAAATGTACAACATAGTTGCCAAGTATAAATTACTTTATACATGCCAAGTTTTGTACCAAACTTCATTAGTGCATTACGATAATTTTATAAGTAGGTTTAGAAAAATATTTTCAAAACTCGCGTTGGAACACCATCACTCTAGTATAAATAGCTATTTTTAATTAATTATTATTGTAATTGTTTTATTATATATTGTTGTTATTGTGTCCCATTTATATTTGCAATGCATTACGTCATCTTTTTTATCGCTCGTTCAGCAATTCTAGATTTTTTAACAACCAAAGTAAAAGGTTGACAAGCATTTAGAAGTGTAAGTCATACACTTGTTGCTGTTTAACCGGAACAGATACCAACCCACTTTTTGGCTCACTAAAAAATTTATTTTTGCAATTCCTTAACCAAAATGCGCTAAAAGTAAGGCATCTGTCATTTATTTACTACACAACACCAAACACAACGTAAAAACTATAAAAGTCGCCATAAACAGTATTTATTACTACCGCTATGTTTTAGCTAATTAATACCATGCTCAGTAAAGGTGTGAAGCGGCTTCATAAGTTTATTATTGCCATCATAAAATTCAGCGATTAAATAAAAATGACAAATTCTTAAAAAACCAATCGTTACAAATCGGTAAATTTGTTATAATTTTTTACGTTTGCGTTACAGGAAATTCCTAAATACTCATAATAAAATTAATTAAATGACATAGTTTAATTTCAGTTTCTAACGATCCCCAATGTTATTCCGAGGCCAAAAATTATAACTTTATTTTTGGATAAAGTCCAACTCCAACAAAATGCCTTTATCTATTTTTTCTCCCTCTATTTTCCCTTTATTTGTATAAAGTTTGTATAAACTCAGATCCTTAAATGATCGTAATACACTTTTATGTTTTACTGCTTTTTACCAGTGGCGTACTGCGCAATAATATCGACAAATACAGGCGTAACGTAACTTGATGGCTGTTTCGTTTCAAAGTAATCACCAATAAAATGTTTCTTGTTTTTTTATGAACCCCCCTGACAAGAAAGCGTTCATATCAAAAATAAGATTGTAGATGTCGCTTCTGGAAAAGATCAATTTAATGCTTGTTACTAAACTTTCCGTCTTGTTGTTTATTCCATCCTCTTTTACTCAAAGAATGTTAAGTAATAATCATAATTATAAATAGCGACGAAAACTTCTATTTATACATACATACATTCACGTATGCGTTAAAATTAAACGACAATTTTCGAAAATATTCTTTATGTAGGTGAAGTGTAATGAGATTTTAAAGTAAATTTCAAAAATTGATTATTTCCGGTTATACATTTTCAATTGGAAAAACAACTTTGTTGCTTTTACATTTGTTTTTTATGTTAGCTGAAAGTTTTGCTAATTTTAAAAGGAAACACACTTATTTTAAGCGTTTAAATTAAATATTTGGCATTACAAATTGAGTTTATAAAAACATGTGTTTGTACGGTCATTTACTAACGACTTAGTACGTTAGAAGCCAATTTTCTATTTAAACCTAGATTTT
The DNA here is from genome assembly GCA_036346205.1 of Vesta saturnalis. Lineage (NCBI taxonomy): Eukaryota > Metazoa > Arthropoda > Insecta > Coleoptera > Lampyridae > Vesta > Vesta saturnalis. Next base: position 1,259,767 of record JARFJB010000559.1, on the reverse strand, counting down.
TTCTTGCTTAGTCAAGTATTTAGAATGAACATTAACTAAAAATACTTCTCCTCCGTAGATCCGGCTCGAAGGACCAAAATATTAGGTAAGTTTTTAAATAATAAATTGCATTGGAAAATGTAACAACGAAACCATATACTTGAAAACCATTTAATTTTTTATGTAAAAGCTAGACCGTTTTAACTTACAAAATAAATTTGAATTCGTAATTTAAAGGAAGCTTATTTTTCATTTTTTTTAACTTGAAACCGAAAAATACAAAACAAAAAATTTACTACTAGTAACTACTAATATTTATTGAAATTATATGTTAAAGTTCAGCGCTATCTAGCGGTATAGGTAGAATCCCAAATTTATGTTTAACATTTTGGAACTTACGAACACGTTTTTCGAAAACGTGCCTTAAGAACTTGATGTGCTTTATAATAATTAAACGTAACCCATCAATTTTGGGGTTATATTTACAAAAGCACTGTAATTTGAAATAACGGATATTACGTTTCGAGTTAAACCTTAGATACAAGTTGTTGGAAAATATCTCGTACTAGTGGCGAGTAATAAATTATAATCCTTCCAAAAAGATCCAAATCTGAAAACGAGGGGTCGTGTAGCTTCTTAAAGGTGAATTGGTTATCTATAATTTAGAAAATTAACCAAAGTCTTTATCAAGTTTAGGCTCGAAAGAGTTAAAACCCAAAATAATGATATTGTGTTAGTCTAGATGCATTTTCTTTAAAACAAGCTCTTCGTGTTCTTGTAAGAATGCATTCTTATTGGAATTTAATAATATAATCTTTTACTTTTTCAAATGTTAACATGTTTTCAAATTCCACACCTTAAAAACCCACAATTTTTTTTAAAGGAATTAGATTCCGGCAGCATCATGACCCATATCGCCACAATTTTTTAGTTTGGCATTGCTAGAAGTATGTCCTCTTTAGTTTATAAGTGTCACACCTAAAATACAATTAATTCATTTTTTTACAATTTAAAATTTGCATGCTATGCAACGGTGAGTGGAGAAATACACCAAGAGTGTGAGAACTTCGGGAATGATGTAGAGAACGTGTTGAACGTATGTAAGCCAAACGAAACAGTGATGATATTGGTATATATGAACGGAAGGGTGGGTGTACAGGTAGAACATACTGAACGCGTCCTAGGAGGGTTCGGAGACCAAAGAGTCAATGATAATGGAGAACGCCTGGTGAACATATGTGTGGTGTTAAGCCTACTTGTAACTAATACGTAGTTTAAACATAAAATGTGATTATATATATATATATATATATATATATATATATATATATAAAAGGCAAAGAGGTGAATCTAAAAGTATAATTGACTTGATAGTGTATCATAAACGACTTAGAAACCTGACGAGAGACACAAAAGTAACGCACGGAGTGTGAATCGGACCACGTTTTGTTGAATCGAAAGTCTGTTTAGGGCAAAAGTGGGTCTGGAGAAGGAAAGTAAACATACTGTGAACGCCCAGAACTAGCATAAACAAACTGGTAGTTAATGATACGAGAATGTAATATTCAAATGCTGTGAGTAAAGGGTTAAATGAGAATGAAGCAGTGTAGAACCAACAAATAAAAGACATTGACATTGAAAGTGCATGGATAAGATGAGATCAGAAGAGCGACTGTAGATAGACAGAAAAATGTGCTGGTGGAATGAATCGGTAAAAAAGGCAGTAGTGGCAATGATTCTGCAAAAGTGAGACTGAGAAAAAGCGATTGTATGAGGTGTCGAGATTAAGAAACCAAGAAGCGCAGGAGGCAGCGAGAATAAGTAAAGAGGAAGTGATGGCTGTGGAAGGAGAGAAAATACAGAATGATTTTGAGGGAAACAAAAAACTCTTCTGTAAATGGGTCAAAAATACAAAACGTGGCCCAAAACAGAACGCTGCAGGAGTGATGAATACGAGCAACGAAATAGTATGGGACAATTGTAAAGTGAGGAAATGCAGGCAAGAATATTTAGGAAAACTGTACAGTAGTGAGAAAAGTAAGACTAAAGAGTTAAATAAGGAGAATGTAGAAGAAATGATGAATCAAACTGAGAAGGATATTGGAATAATTGAGGTAGAGAAAACGGTAGGAAGGTTGAAAAACGGTAAAGGAACAGGGTAGGTGAAACCACAGGTGAAATGATGAAGTATGGATTTGCAAAGCTTATACGATGATTGTGTGAATTATTAAATGTATCCCTTAAGTGTGGAAAAGTGACAAGTGATTGCAAGTTGTACAGAGGAGTAAGTTTGCTCAGTGTACCTAAAGTATTTGGAATAGTACTGATTGATAGAGAACATGAAATGCCCAAACTAAAATTTGGGATGTGCCGAGTGCCTTTATACTAAGGAGAGGATGTGTGGACCAGATGGTTGCTCTCCAGCAGGCGATCGAAAAGTGTTTTAGTGTAAAAAGTAATCTCTACTGTGCGTTTGTAGATCTGGAGAAAGCATATGACAGAGTGAATAGGGAGAAGCTGTGTACAATATTAAATGAATATGGCGTAAGTGAAGGTCTAATAAACGGAATAAGGGCATGTGTTAGGGTGAGAGGAGGTGGAACAGTTTAATATTGAGCAATGAGTGTGACAAAGCTGTGTGATGTCATCGTGGCTGTTCAATGTACATATGGATAAGTGTGTTTGGCAAGCATGTACCGATACAAATGATGTAATGGTTAGTGACGTAAATGTACGAATTCTGGTGTATGCAGATGACACAGTCTTATTTAGTGACAATAAGTTTGGGCTACAAACTGCTCTGAGGAAGTAGACCGCGCAAAACTTGGCCGAATGCAGTATAATCTATGAGAAAAGAAAGAAAAATAAGGAGTTTTAAAAATAAAAGGGCACGTCCGAGGCAACGTACCTTGCGGAAAGCAGAGATAGAAAAGCATGGAGAAGGAGTGTGAATAAAAATAAATAAGTCCAAAACACTTTCTGATAGTTTCTAGAGAAATATTATAGTTCCGCCGAACTACAACCACCAGAAGGGGCTCCACCTAATAGACGTTTTTCACCATTGTATAGCAACACAGTAATTTCTTTTACTGTAGTCGGGATTTGAAACCGGATTTCGAACTTTCAGGCAAGTCGATTTCCAGTTGCGAATTTCAAGGACAATTAAGTCGGCTTGCGGTTTAATCAGTGTTTTGATCAATCAGTTCTCGGGTTTGGCTAATTAATTCTCGCAAATTCCGGTTTTAATTCGCGGCTTAATTAAAATAATTCGCTTTTCCTGTGGTTGGTTTTATTTTTATTATTAATTAATTCCTCTCATAATTTCCTTTTTATTAAAATAATTCGTTGTGTAATTAAAATCATTCATAACTTGATTGGTATTTATTACTTTTCGCCATTTCCTGTTTTTATCAAAATAATTGGCTGTTTAATCAAATTAAGTCAAGTTAACCTAGAAAGAAGAGCGATCAAGATTCTACCGGCAGAGAAAGGAGTCACGACTGTGGTAGTGAGTATGGAGACACCATAGCAAATCTTCGCATCTGTACGGCCTACAAAAATCCCACAAGAAAGGAAATCCTGTGAGCTTGCAAAATTTTCATTTCCATCCATTAGTACAAGATCTGAACCTTCTGGAAACCATTAGAAACTTTCAAACTAACCACTAACGAATACTGGTAAGCTTTGACATTGTGAACTATTCACAAATGTGCCCACAAACAAAGCACTAACCATCATAAAGGACAGGATGGGAAACAACAAAACGTTGGACGACCGCACGTAACTCTACGCAAACACAAAGATGGAACTTCTGACAATATACATAAGAAGAACATGCTTCCAAGTAAAAGACAAATTCTATCAACAAGAGTTTGGGATGAGTTCCCCGCTATCACCCACAGCGAGCAACGTACATGGAAAATTTCGAAGGTCAAGCAATGTCCGAATTTACAAAAAAAACAAGGATGTGGGTAATACGTGGACGATACCTTTACAGTTTAGCAACACGGCATGCAAAACTTAGACACATTCTTAAATCTTCTAAATATCCGCGCACCCTCCATAAAATTCACAATGAAATTGGAACACAAAGTGCAATTCTTGGATGTTCTTATACACAACAATGAGAACACTTTCGCAAGCGTATACAGAAAACCCTCCCACTTGGGGAAATATCTACACTACAATTCCAATCACCACAAAAGTGTGAAGTGAAGCGTAGCAAGATGATTGCACGATCGAGCTAAAACAATAAGAGAACTTAAATACACAGCAAATACAAGGTTCGCACTGCCTTCAGATCCACATGAACGCAGAAGGAAATACCAAAACCAAACCACACAATACAGACCAAATTTCCAAAAATTGTTGATACAACCTATAATAAGAATTTGGCAGACCATACATAGGAGAGTGTAGTAGATCACTCAAAGTTAACATAAGAATATAAGAATACCATTCGCGAAGGCGAAACTGAAAGATCCTGAATCGCCGAACATGTCTGGAACAGAGAGCATCAAATCCCGTGGGATAACAAACACATAGTGGCAAAGGACGAGAATACAACTAATAGAAGCGATTTACAAAGCACTGGTAAACAATCCGATAAGGCAGACTATTGTAAAACTGAAACCCGTGTGGTACCCAACACCGCGAAAAAACTTAGTCGCAATACACTTGCGCAATAGGTTATTGAGCAGAATGCGTTTGTGTGCACATCTTGTGGCATATATTAAAATTTAGTCAACGCAACCCAGAAGCTAACGATCAACTTATTCGACAATCTCACATATGCAAATACCTACACGACAAAAGCAAAAATCATTCCAAAAAAACTAAAACACGCAAAAACTTCACGGATTTCGAGAAAGAGGGCTTCAAACGATTTAACGTATACTTTTTTCATCATTTTCGTAAATTTTTTTTATAATAATCCCGTTATTCTGAAAACTTTGTAACGTTGTGCAGTAGCTTATTGCGCATGTTGCGTCGTAACCTATTGCTCAGGTGTTTTGCGCTTAACCTCTTCGCGCATTATTGGGATCCATATGGGTTCTATACTAGCTTGACTTATTGGATTTTCTGCTAGTGCGATGTATGTGGCTTCTTTGGGTATCCGGCGAGTTGCATTCTCGCCTTTACCACGATCTGTATGTAATCCCATTTGATGCGGTGGTCTTCGTTCAAGACAAATTCGACGATTCTTGATCTTTATGTTTCGCCCTTGCGAATGTTGTCCTTATGTTTCTGTAATCTCACTTTGAATGGTCTACTGCTCTCTCCTCTCTCCTCTGCCGCATTCGCATGGTAGGTTGTGTACACAATTCTTGGAATTCTGGTGTTTATTGTGTGGTTTGGTATGGTTAGTATTCCCCTGAGCGCTCCGGTCGATTTGAACGCAGTTCATATCTTGTATTTGCTGTATATCCTTCGTATTTTGTCTCAGGTACCTTGTATATACGGTAGTATCTCTGTATATTGCGGTTCTTCTTTTTTGGTTACCCTTTCCCTGTTTAGGGTTGGTCTGGGTCGGGGTAGCCATTTTCTTTAAGTGTTTTAGCGATATTTCCTATTTTGTTTTTTAGGTCCTCTTGTTTTGAGCATATTGTTTCCGCTTTATTGTACATGCCGTGAGGGTAGTTTTCCTATACACACTTGTGGAAGTGTTACCATTCCTGTATATAAGTATATTCAGTAATGGCACTTTTTGTTCTGACTGTCATTCCATTGTGGATCTTATAGAGGGCGCGCGGCTATCTAGATGATCTAGGAATTCGTCCAGTTTATGCTTGCCGCGTTGCCAAGCTACTAGGGTATCGTCCACGTATCTAAGCCACATCCTTGATTTTTCTGTGAATTTGGATATCGTTTGGTCTTCAAGGTCTTGCATATATATATATATATATATATATATATATATATATATATATATATATATTTGCTCACTATGGGTAATAGTAGTGAACCTATCGTCATCCCAAACTCTTGTTGATAGAATTTGTCTTCAACTTGGAAATATGTATTTCTAATACATATTGTTAGAAGTTCCATTATTGTGTTTACCGAGAGTTGAGTTTCATCTTTTTCCAGCCCGTCCCTGGTGATAGTTAGTGCCTTATTGGTGGGTAGATTAGTGAATAGGCTCACGATGTCCAAACTTACCAGTATTTCTTCGTGGTTTGGTTGGAAGTTTCTAGGACTGATCTAACCTTCCTTATGTATTCTTCAGCTTCTTCAGGATCTAATTTCATAGCTTTTTCTGTAACTGCTTTCAACTGCTTTCAAAATATACCTCGGTGTTATCGCATAGTTCAAACCTTTATCTAGAACACCGTATGAGGGATTGGTTCATTGAACAAAATTTTAAAATTTTAGATAACATGTAACTGGCACGAGCAACCAAATAGTTGAACAGCAACAACTATATTCAAGATAAAGCTATACGATTTCCACTTGAGCAAATCGTCAGTATTTTGATATTATTTAGTTGGTAAGCACAATTGGGTGCCTTGACAATCGGCAGGCAAAGTAGATGTAATGGTAAATCAACCTTTAAGATATCCCCGGGGAAAGGGATGACGGACAGAGGTATATCCGTAGACGGTACATGATGGAGTTCACATCTGTAGTAATTAATACTAAGCGTCGCCCGAGGGTGACCATGTAATTTCAGTAAAAATTGTAGAATTTATTCCTCGAGGGTATAATATGACTACATGATTATAACCTTGATATCAGTGGTACAGAATATAGGTACAGAAAAAGTCCACGTGTACAACATACGTTACGAGAAAAAATTTTACTTTCGCGAGACAAGCTCGCTGAATAAGTTAATATAGTAATCCGTATTCAATAAATACTCCATTTATTAGCAATCTGCCCGAGGCCAATAAGCTCATGTTGTGATCAGAAAATGACATGTGTAAATTAGTCCCAGTGGACCTTACTACTTTCTGAATTACATAATCCTTACTAAATTATATAATTGATATGTTATAATACATTATATAAGCGATAATTAAATAATTTAACTGGTTAATGTTTATTATTCACATAAATCTGTTTTTTAAGTCACAGGGTGTAAACCTTTTGAGGCGTTTAGGCACTTAACACAAATCCCTGGTTTGCTAATACATTTGGATGCACTAACACTGTTTCCCGATATTTTTCACTGTATCCATAAATCACATCTTTGATTGGGATAATTGGTATGTCTCGTAGAAGCACTGCGTTAGAGACATAGTAGGGAGCGTTGACAAAGGCCCGTACTACCTTGCTTTCGAATCTTTGCACTATTTTAATATTGAAGTTACTGGCTGCGCCCCAGAGTTGTATGCTATATGCCCAAATAGGCTTTAGAATGGATTTGTATAATAGTATCTTGCTCTCTAGGGACAGTTGTGACTTACGTCCAATGATCCAGTACATCTGGTGCAGTTTTAGTACTAATTGTCTTCGCTTGGAAAAGATATGCTTTTTTCCAGGTGAGCCACCTGTCTAGATGGATTCCAAGAAATTTTGCATCTTCAGCTTGTGGGACTTGACGATTATTAATCGTAGCTGGTGTGCATGTTCCTGTTGGTCTTGATCCGCCACTTCTTAAGCCAGTTTTGTATTTTGTTGAGATTTATCTGCAAGTTCCTAGATGCTGCTGAAGTGTTTACGTGTGAGGCCATGACTGCTGTGTCATTAGCAAATGTGGCTGTTGTTGGTAGTCTTGTTGTAGGTAAATCTGCGGTGTGGAGTAGACACAGCGTTGGGCCTAGAACGCTGCCTTGCGACACACTAGATTGAAAAGGCAGAAGGTCCGAATATTTATTAATTTGGTTAAAAAAAAGTGTCTGTCATTGAGATACGATTTAAGAAGTAAGAAGTGAGTAAGTGGCAGGTACTTTTTCAACTTGTATTGCAGTCCAGTGCACCATACCTTATCAATGACTTGAGATATATCCAGAAATATCTTTTTGCATCAAAGTTTCGGCTTATTTTGTTGACTAGCCTATGGGCCTGCTCTATGGTTCCACGGTTATTTCGGAATCCAAACTGGAGTTCTGGATGTTGTTCATCCAGAATTACTTTTAGTCCTTTTATATATTTTTTCAAAAACCTTTGATAAGACTGGCAAGAGACTTATTGGTCTGTATGAGCTAGTTTCTTCCGTTTTTTCCTGGTTTAAATGTCATGATGATTTGAGCCACTTTTCACATGCTAGTTGTAATATTAATTTAAGACATCTTCCAACATTGATTGCGTCAAAACCAGACGCTTTCTTGGTTTTAATTTCAGACCTGATTGCTATAGTTACTTATTGTTGTATTGTTGAGGTAATTCTAATTGAAATGGAGTTTCAAGAAAATTTTTAATTTTATTTTATGATGGAAGAAAAAACATAAAAGTGGAGATCAAAAAAGAGACGGTGATAAACAGACAGAAAGAAAATGAGATGCTGGTGGCGGAGGTGGAGAGATGGGAGGAACAGCAATCAATTACGGCGAGGAAGAGCAACCTAAAGGATACAAGAATATATATAGACCACGACCTGATACGGGAAGAAAGGAGAGTACAGTAAGAAATACGGAGCAGGGCTGCAGAAATAAGAGCGGAGGGGAAAAAGGTATGGGTAGGACATAGAAAAATGGAGCTTGATGGAGAAAGGTATATGTGGAATGAGAGAAAGAGGAGAGAAGTGAGGTAACAGAAGGGCAAAAGACTAATAGAAGAGGATGTGGGAAAGGGGGAAAAAGGGAAACTAAACGAAAAATGAATAACGGAAACAAAAAAGAACAAGAAAGGGAACTAGAGGAAAGAGAAAAGAAAGAGATAAAAGAGTTAAAAGTACTATTCTGGAACGTTGCGGGACGTGCAGCACGCGGTAAGAGATAACAGAAAAGGGAGGGCAAAGGGGGAATATTACGGGAGTAGAAGAAAATGGTTGAATCAAGAAGAAAAAGAGAAAGTTCAACAGAGAAGGGGATCATAGAAAGGAATATAAAGCAAGGAAGAACACCAATAATAATAATGACGGTATACAGTAGAAGGATGAAAGAGACAAGGGAAAACCTAGAAGAGATGATAAAAGAAAGGGTGGAGGGCATGATATTAATAGGAGGAGATTTTAACGCGAGGACAGGGGAAGAAGGGGAAAGACAGGAAAAGAAACCAACGGGAAAGGGCAGATAAAGGACAAAGTGTTAAACAAAGAGGGTAAAGAACTACTGGAAATGTGCAGTGAAAGGGTGAGAAATAATGCATGGGAATAGAGAAGAAAGATAATTGGGGGAGTACACGTACATAGGGGGAGGCGAAAATCAATAAGTGATTACGTTGTAATGAACAAAGAGGTAGGGGAAAAAGTAAAAACATTCAGGGTAGGCGAGAGAGTAAAATCGGACCGCCAACCGCTAGAACTGGTAATTGAAGAGGGAGTAAGAGAAGAGAGAGGAAAGAAAGAGGAGTACATAACAAAAAATATGGTCTGAGTGGAGCACAAAGAAGTACAAAAAGAGGATTGAGAAGATAGTATGGGAAGGGGAGGGAGTACAAAAAAGTGCGGAAGAAATGAGAAATGAGATGGAAGAAACAATGGAGAAAGTCAAATTTAAAAGGTGGAAGGGGAGAAAATAGGTTGGAAGAAGTGGTGGGATAGTGAATGCAAGGAAGAAAAGAGGAAGGCAAGAAGAACATTAAGACAATGGAAAAAAGGGAAGGCAGAGAAAGAAGAATATAAACAGGCAGTAAATAAATATAAGAAAACATGCGAAAGGAAGGAGGAAGAAGATAAAAAGAAACAAGAAGAGCAGACCAAGGAAATAAGAACAGAAGAAGAGGTATGGAAATATCTAAAAAAAGAAAAGAAGAGAAGAGGGCACAAACGGGAATTCAAATAAAGGAATGGGAAAATTTCTTCAGAAAGGTGCTGGGGGGGGGAGCATAGACAGAAAAAAGGAGAAAGACGAAGAAGAAGAGTATAAATAGTAGACGAAAAGGAAGGGATAAAAGAAGAAGAAGTAATAGAGGCAATTGGGAAAGTGAAAAAAGGTAAAGCGGCGGGAGAAGACGGGATACAAGGAGAGGAATGGGTATACGGAGGGGAAAAGGGTAGCAAAAAGGACGACGGAAATAATTAATAAAATATGGAGAGGAAAAGGCCTGCCGAAGAGATGGAGAGTAGAAGTAATATGCCCGGTATACAAAAAAAAGGACAGAAAAGAAGTGGTAAATTATAGGGGAGTGACATTATTAAACACAGTATGTAAAGTATACGCGACGGTACTAGAAAAAAGACTACAGAACAAGATATAGGAAGAAAAACCGATTCCTGAGGGACAGATGGGATTCATCAAGGGGAGAAAAGTGATAGATAACAAATACATAATGAAGCACACGGCAAATAAACTAGGTAAGAAAAGTGGGAAAATGGTGGCGTTATTCGTAGACTTAAAGGCGGCGTTCGACAGACTGAACCGGGAAAAGCTGTGGGAACACCTGAGAAAAAAAAAGATAAATGAAAGACTGATAGAAACGATGGAGGAAATCTATGAGGAAACGAGAAGCAGAGTGAGAGTGAATGGGGAGATGAGCGCGAGGAATTTGTAACAAGGAAGGGCCTGAGACAGAGATACCCACTAAGCCCAAGCCTCTTCCCGATATATGCAGGGGATCTGGAGGAGACATTAAGAGGACAGCAAACGGTAGGATTCGTGGTAGAGAAATTGAAGTCATAGTCGCTGACGTACGCACAAGACATAGTGTTGGTGGCGAAAGAAGAAAGAGAAATGAAGGAGACGATGTAAAGATATATGAAAGTAAACACAAAAAACAAGTATACTAATATTCAGAAAGGGAGGGGGGAGAAGAAAAAGGGAACAGTAGAAATGGGGAGAGGAGGACGTTGAGCAGATGAAGGAATTCACATAACTGGGATATACAATGAGACTGGACAACAAGTATGGGGAGCACATAAAGGAAAGTGTGAGAAAAGGGAATAAATTAATAGGACAAGTGTGGAGTGTGGAGGAAGGATTGTTTGGTGTGGACCGAGAAAAGGAAGCTGCTATTTGAAAAATTAATACAAAGTGTGGTGCTGTATGGGGCAGAAGTGTGGGGGTGGATGGAGAAAAAGGAAGTGGAAGGGCTGCAAGGAAAATATTGGAAATGGGTACTGGGGTTGGAGAAGGAAACACGGGAGGAAGTGCAGGTAGAAGGAATAAGGGTGGAGGCCGGAAGAAAGGCAATGAAATATGAGGAAGAAATGAGAAAAAGAAAGGAATGTAAAATATTACAGGCATGCTGGAAAGAGATTTGGGAAGGGAGAGGGAGATACGGACAAGAGGGGAGGGAAGAATATTATAAAAGGAACGGATATGCGAGGGAGGAAGTAGATAGGCTAAGGGCAGAGGGAGTAAGACGGGGCAGGGATTGTAATTGTATTTTTACTGTTTCAGGACCAAGTGTTTTTAGAGTGTGTTCATTAGGTAACATTTCGTTCAAAGTTTTGTGGATATGTGCAATATATCCAACATTATAGACAGTTGTTGGTGGTAGTTTGGGGGCTTCTGTTATTTTTATAGACTCGTTATCATCAGTTCTGTCTTCCACCAGATGGTTAAATTGATTTGTTGTCTCAAATGGTCTTTTTAATCAGTATTCGGTAATTTTTGTTTGTTTTCTGTTAATTGCCTCTTCTAGACTTCTTATCCGTTTTTTATTTATTACAGTTTGCCACCATTCCCTGCTGACATTGAACATTCCTGTGAGGTGCTAAAGATATCTGAATTGTTAGGTTGATAATTTTGAATTGGATTTGCAAAAGGCATTGTTACTTGCGGCTGGGGAAAGTGAAGGCCCATAGTTTGCATTTTCCTGCATTTGTTGATATGACATTTGTTGGTTTGAATCATAATAAATTGATTGTAAAGGTGCTGTTTGTACCGGCATACAATATTGGGAGCTAGCCATTAGGCTGCTCACTTTATCTAAGTTTATTTTTATTCACTATATTTATATTCTTTTTTATTCTTATCACGTCGTCCATATGAACGCGATACGTCTTTTAATATCACCCACATTGTTGACTAAGAGTCAATGATATAACGTACAAGTTTTACTTAGGGCGAAATTATGCATATTTTTACTAAATTTATTACGATAATTTGTGAATATGGGTTAAAATATGCGAAATTATGTAAATTCACACAAGCTTTACTAAAAATGCTGAAAGTTAAGTAAAATACAATGTTAAGTCACGTACGCCCCAAATTCACTTTTTAAAGTTTACACCACTGACACATAAATTTTGTTTGAACTTTAGACCTTATACCTTATTAAATAATTAAAAAAATACTGGGTATTTTATAAAGTCGTATATTCTCACGAAGTCACGACCCAATTAGTTGGTTTTTTCCATTTTACACTCAAAGACCCAAAGACGTCTTCTGAGTTAAACATTTTGATATAATTTATTGAATTAAACATCTTGCTTGGTTTTGAATTAATTGACAGAATTATTTCAAGAATCTAACAACTTTTTCAGGAATATTGGTACATAATTAACTGGCAATAAATATCAGCCATAAATTTGCAAATTTAGAACAAAACCGCATTTTTCTTAAACTAATAATTGTATTGAATTGTTGTTAGGCTTCACTTTGCCTTGAGTACTAATTTCTATGTTATAGCTAAGTCTACTCAATTAACAGCAAGATCTCAGTCAATATTACATCTAAATATAGGTTATATGGTACAGGTTACTGGGTATAGGTTATAGGGTATAGGTTATAGGGTATAGGTTATAGGGTATAGGTTATAGAGTGTAGGTTATAGGATATAGGTTATAGGGTGTAGGCTATAGGGTACAGGTTATAGGGTATAGGTCATAGGGTATAGGTTATAGGGTATAGGTCATAGGGTGTAAGTTGTAGGGTATAGGTTATAGGTTATAGGGTATAGGTTATAGGGTATAGGTTATAGGGTATAGGTTATAGAGTGTAGGTTATAGGGTATAGGTTATAGGGTATAGGTTATAGGGTATAGGTTATAGGGTATAGGCTATAGGGTATAGGCTATAGGGTACAGGTTATAGGGTATAGGTTATAGGTTATAGGGTATAGGTTATAGGGTATAGGTTATAGGGTATAGGCTATAGGGTATAGGTTATAGGGTATAAGTTATAGGGTATAGGTTATAGGGAATAGGTTATACGTTACAGGGTATAGGGTATAGGTTATAGGGTATAGGTTATAGGGTATAGGCTATAGGGTGTAGGCTATAGGGTACAGGTTATAGGGTATAGGTCATAGGGTATAGGTTATAGGGTATAGGCTATGGGTTATAGGTTATGGGGTATAGGTTGTATCATGTAGGTTGTAGGGCATAGGTTATAGAGTATAGGTTTATGGTATAGGTTATAAGGTATAGGCTATAGGGTATAGGTTATATGCTATAGTTATAGGGTATAGGTTATAGGTTATAGGTTATAGGTTATAGGTTATAGGTTATAGGTTATAGGTTATAGGTTATAGGTTATAGGTTATAGGTTATAGGTTATAGGTTATAGGTTATAGGTTATAGGTTATAGGTTATAGGTTATAGGTTATAGGTTATAGGTTATAGGTTATAGGTTATAGGTTATAGGTTATAGGTTATAGGTTATAGGTTGTAGGTTGTAGGTTGTAGGTTGTAGGTTGTAGGTTGTAGGTTGTAGGTAGTAGGTTGTAGGTTGTAGGTTGTAGGTTGTAGGTTGTAGGTTGTAGGTTGTAGGTTATAGGTTATAGGTTATAGGTTATAGGTTATAGGTTATAGGTTATAGGTTATAGGTTATAGGTTATAGGTTATAGGTTATAGGTTATAGGTTATAGGTTATAGTTTATAGGTTATACGTTGTAGGTTATAGGTTAAAGGTTTATTGTATAGGTTATACGGTATAAGTTATAGGGTATGTGTTATAGGGTATATGTGATAGGGTATAGGTTATAGGATATACTTCATAGGGTATAGGTTACAAGTGTGTCATTGGTATAGGGTGCAGATTGTAGGAAATGGGTTATTGCTGGAAAAATTGATGGTTAATTTTGAAAAAGGTTTGTTTCATACACAAATTTGTTAATTTAAGAAAATCTTCTACTTCTCTATGGTTTTGTCTTAAAACATCTTCTAAATAAACTAAAGTTTGATCTATTGGAAAGCGCGGAAACAGTGAACAAACGTCGAATGAGACTAAAATTTCATTTTCTGTAAATTCAATGTTTTTAATTTTATCAATAAATTTATATGAATTTGCCACACTGAAGTTGGTTTGTTGGTAGGAGAGGTTATGAAATTTACTAGACAATCATTTGGACAGCAGATAAGTAGGTGACTTAATACCAGAAAGAATGGGTCGCACAGCATTACCTGGTTTATGAATCTTAGGCAAGCAATACATTCTAGGTAGCACAGGATTGGATACCGTTAGTCGAAACCTAAGAGAGTCATCCACAACTCTTTTACATGCTAATAAAACCTTCCTAGTTGAAGTAATCATTTTAGGAAGAGGATCTTTGGTAATTACTGAATAAGATCCTGAACTTAAGAGTTCTTTGACTGAAGCAAAATAATCCTCTTTGTTTAAAATGGCTACTTGATTGCCTTTATCTGCTTTGAGGTAAAAACATTTTTTATTTTTGAGATCTTCAACAATTCGAAGTTCTAAATGATTTAAATTAAATTTTGACTCCTGTTGGACATTTTCCGAAATTTGAATATTACTGGCTTGTCTAACGTACTTTTTTCAATTTTCATCCAATGATTTAATCGAACTTTCTATGCCTGCTATGATTTTATCTAACGGAGATTTGTCAAAATTAAAATTATATTTCAAACCATTATTTAACAAATCTATTTGTTCTTTGTAATTTTAACGAATGTTAGTCCAAATATAACTTACCAAGTTTTCAGAATAAACTTTGAGTGTAAAAATCCGAATTAAAGTTATATTAATAAAACGATGTTAAGCGTGAACGTACTTAACCGTTAGTTTTTTTTTTACTTTAAATTTAAATAATTTATATGTAACGTGTAGAGTAGAAATCTAAACTAAAATACTTCTATAAAGTTGTATAATGCATAATCGAATGGAGTTCTGAGTCCCATTCATAAAAAGGTAGTGTCTATGCTGCCCCTTTACAAGCTGCAAATGTTGATACGGTTGACCTATATTTATTTACTTTTACTTTTTCAGTATTATTATGCCAGTTTGGCAGCCATTGTAACTACTATTTGTGATATAATATTGAGAAAAAGGGCTTCTATTACCTAGGGCTTATGGTTGCTTTGGTTAAGGTAATTAAATCTATTCTTAGAGAGAAAGAGTAAATAGATTTTGCACAAACGCAAACGTCGTTGAGATCTTTCGAGAGATAAAACCGCCACCTGTGATAGGAATTTGTTGTAATTCTAAAATACACAAGTTTTGTTATATGGGATTATTCTCATCTAGGTTACATCACGCAACCTTGACTGTCTGCGCTTATTTTTACGCTCATTCCTATATAACGAAATCGTGCATATTAATATTAAGTCGATTGATGAATTTTTTACTTATATCGCGTATTTTGGGTTGTTGACATTGAATCTTTTTTAATTGAAATCACCGATTTAAAAAGAAACGAACATTTTGCCAAAATTTAAAAAATCCCAGACAAAATAAAATTCAGCCCACTCAATCTAAAAGTTTCCGTAAAAAAATCTGATGACGTTTTGTAATGACATCAGTATCATCGGTGCAAAAACCTTTCTTTTTTCATCGAGTTAAAATTGGTAAGGTATGGTAATGCATTACCTTTCCTACCTCTTGCCAGGACTACTTGGTGGAGGTGGTGGTTGCGGTGTTGCATAATGTTGCTGGTGATGGGGTGTAAAGTGTGCCATGTCATGCTGGTACAAATAACACACTTCCGCGTGTACACTCTGCACTTTTAAAAATAGGATCCAACACCTTCACACCAAATTAATCACAACGCAAGCACACGGGCGAAAAAAAGGGCGAAAGCGTTTTTCCTGATTGTATAATGATAGCGTCGACGTGCTGTGCACCAAAGACATTTCTAGAGCACAGCAGACAGACTATAGAAATTACTAAAGCGATGCCAAGAATCGGACTCTTCTCTACGTGTCACATATTGGCGCTGGACGGAATATTATTAGATCACAGTGGCCCAGACGACCACAAGATTATTATTAACTAACAATTGTTTTGTTTACAGTTACAGAGTTCCAAATAAAACCGCACGGTATAAAAAAAAATTCGAAAAAAAATTCGCCCACTTTTCCTGTAATACACAAGGAATAAAAACCAATGACAAAAGACAGATGTGAAACAGAGCACGTGAAAAAATGTACTATGATGCCATAATGTGTGCTTTTTACATTCAGAAATGCGAGCTATTTCTATTACATTGTTTTTTATTAAGCGTTTGTTGAGCATTGTGATTGATGTTAAAATTGCCATAATTATTAATAACCGCGTTTTCAAAATGGCGTTAATTTTATTGGCGCGAAATAATGGTTTTATGGCTTTACGGGTATATAATTTATCCGTTTACAATGAAAGATTTAATCGCATTATGCCAAAAATACACTTGTTCCGTTTCACTTTTATTTCAAAATACAAGATAGTGTTTGTACTAATAAAATTATGTATTTATATTTATAAACATTTATTTATTTCCATACGGTTATTCATCATTTATTTAT
This sequence comes from Vesta saturnalis, assembly GCA_036346205.1. NCBI lineage: Eukaryota > Metazoa > Arthropoda > Insecta > Coleoptera > Lampyridae > Vesta > Vesta saturnalis. The sequence goes on along the minus strand of JARFJB010000559.1, from coordinate 1,243,057 downwards.
ACTGTTTTTTAACTACAATTAATATACAAATACAATTTGAGTTTAGTTTAGTTTACTTTGTCCAACTTTATCCCTTCTGATTATAAAGATCATTTAATTCACGTGGTTTTATCGCAAATGAAGGTGTAAAAGGTGTTGTGGACACTTGTTGGTCTTTAGGGACCACCGGCTGTAACCAAAGGTAAGCCAAGGAAAAGATAATGCAACCACTCTTTCGGAAGAGTTCGTGTATGCCTCGTCAAACAATTTGGTGAAAAATACTCATGGATGTACGGAAAATTTATCGTTTTCCTACAATCCCACAAGGATTGTTTCTCTATGGTACATAAAATCGTTACCTGTCTTTCACTAAACTTAATGTTGCGCCAATGATCTATTATATAAACAAGCGAAAATGTATGATAGTAACCGACTTGTTTAGCATTCGGGAGATATTGGGTTCGATTCCCATCACCGTCCACCTTGCAAGAGGTGTTTTCAGAGGATTTTGCTCATACACATATAGCAAAATGGTTACTGCGTATACGCACACCATGTGCAGCTAGTAGTATCTCCCCTTCAGAACCCTACCCCCGTTACATCCGATCCTCTCCTGACCACACCTATTCTTATCCCACCATGCGTTCATACTTAATACAAGTATATTGGGAGTCCATGACTGTGAATCTTGGAAAGCTCAAGCAGCCCGCCCTTCCCTGGGGAGAGAATGAAACACGCTGCCTTTTCCCTTTTCTTCCTCTGATAGTGGTGTAGTCATTTATAAAATGTCGATGCTACTTACAAAACAAACCATCTACTAAGTCGTGCATAAAGTAAATACTTTACTCATTCATTTAGGATTATAGTATTGCTACTCATGAGTATATTGTGTATTTCTTGTATGTATTATGACCGTTATTAAGAGTTATGTAGTGAATTTTATGGCTTCGTACTTCAAGCTTTGTTGGTCGTGCCTCTTGGCAAACGCCTTAACCCGTACCTTGTGACTGAAGTTTCATGGCTTTTATTGCTAAACCTTGTTTTTTTGTGTCTTGTAGCTTGTGTGTCACTTTTTATTGTTTGTATTGTATGATTTACTACAATGTATGTTGTATCTTGTAATATAAGCCTTATCCCTCACTGTTAGTGTCTTGCGCCTTAATCTGTATATACATTATGCTTAACACTCGAATTTTAATATGCGCGCATCTCGTGTCTGGTGTTTTGAGCTTTTTTACTTGTTGTTCATCGTAACTTACACATTACACATAATACTTCTTGCCCTTAGCCCTTGCGGTTTGCGCTTCATCCTTCATGCTTTATAATTCGTACATTGTACCTTGTCTTTTGTACCTCGCACTATGCGTCTCGTACCTCGTGTTTTGTGTCTAGTGAGTCGCGCTCCCGATATTGTACATTTTCTTAGCCTTGAGCCAAGTATTTCGGGTTTTTGGTTTTGTATGTCATGCAATACGCGGTGACCTGTGTTCCGTTTCGTACGATGTGTCTCTTGCAAGTGCCTCGTATCTTACGCAAGTCTTTTGCACGCGGCATCTCAAGATTTGTGCGTAGTGGCAAATGTCTGTTGTCTAGTGTTTAATGTCTAACGCCTAGTATCTACTGTCCAGTGTCTATCTTCTAGTATCTAGTAGTGTCTGGAATTTACTGCCTGGTATTTGGTGTCTTGTGATTAGAGTCTAGAGTCCGTACTCTGTTCAGTATACAATTCCTAGTGTCTAATATCTACTGTCCAGTGGCTAGTAGCTAGCTTCTAGCGTATAGCGCTTTGCGGATAGTATTCAGTATCTAGTGCATAATGACTAGTGTGTAGCGTTTAGTATTTAGTGCCTCGTACCTAAGGTTTACTATTTAGTGCCCAGTACCTAGTGTCTAGTGTCTATATTCTAGTGCCCAGTACCTAGTGCCTAGTGTCTAGTGTCTAATGTCTATATTCTAATGTCCAGTGTCTAGTGTATAATGTCTAATGTCTAGTGTCTATTGTCTAGTGTCTAGTGTCTAGTGTCTAGTGTCTAGTGTCTAGCGTCGGGTATCTAGTGTCTAATGTCTAGTGTATAGTGTCTAATGTCTAGTGTCTAGTATATAGTGTCTAGTGTCTAGTGTCCGGTGTCTAGTGTCTAGAGTCTAGTGTCTAGTATCTAGTGTATAATATCTAGTGTCTAGTGTCTAGTGTCCAGTGTCTAGTGCTTAGTGTCTAGCGTTTAGTGTCTAGTGTCTAGTGTCTAGTGTCTAGTGTCTAGTGTCTAGTGTCTAGTGTCTAGTGTCTAGTGTCTAGTGTCTAGTGTCTAGTGTCTAGTGTCTAGTGTCTAGTGTCTAGTGTCTAGTGTCTAGTGTCTAGTGTCTAGTGTCTAGTGTCTAGTGTCTAGTGCCTAGTGTCTAGTGTCTAATGTCTAGTGTCTAGTGTCTAGTGTCTAGTGTCTAGTGTCTAGTGTCTACTGTCTAGTGTCTAGTGTCTAGTGTCTAGTGTCTAGTGCCTAGTGTCTAGTGTCTAGTGTCTAGTATCTAGTGTCTAGTGCCTAATGTCTGATTTGTAGTGTCTAGTGTCTAGTGTTTAGTGTCTAGTGTCTAGTGTCTAGTGTCCAGTGTCTAGTGTCTAGTGTCTAGTGTCCAGTGCCTGGTATCTAGTGTTTAGTGTCTGGTGTCCAGTGTCTATTGCTTGGTGTCTAGTGTCTAGTGTATGGTGCCTAGTATCTAGTGCCTAGTACCTAGTGCCTAGTGCCTAGTGTCTAGTGTCTAGCGTCTAGTGCCTAGTGTCTAGTGTCTAGTGTGTAGTGTCTAGTGTCTAGTGTCTAGTGTCTAGTGTCTAGTGTTTAGTCTCTAGTATCTAGTGTCTAGAGTCTAGTGTCTACTGTCTAGTGTCTAGTATTCAGTATTAATGTCCAGTGTCTAGTTACTGGTGTATGGTGCCTAGTGTCTAATTTTTAATGTCTATTGTATAACGCCTAGTGTCCAATGTATAGTATCTATTGTCTAATTTCTAGTGATTATTGTCTAGTGCCCAGTGTCTAGTATCTAGCATTTGGTGTTTGGTAGCTAGTGTTTGATGTTTAGTGCCTACTATCTAATGCTGCAAAATTGCATTTTACACTTTACGTCCCTTACAGTTGTATGATGTATTACATTTTGTAAATTGTACCTCAACTCTTCCGCATCTAGCGTATTACCGCAAGCAACGTACCACGTGCTCTTTGTCTCTCATTCTGTAAGTGGTGTCTTGTGCTTAGTTCTATGTGCTGTGACCTCTGTGCGCCGTGCTTATGTTTTGTGATTTTGGCTTTATGTTGTGCCTTTGGACACGTGTTCTGGGCATTCAGCTTAGTGATTCATACCTTGTACATTTTTTTGTAAAACCGTAGTATCTTGTAGATCACGTGGTGTACTAACTCCTTGCTGCGTACTCTCTGCCCTGCAATTTATGTCACGTTTCTCATACTTTACGGTTTACGTGTGCACTTGGCGCCTTACAGTAAACACTTTACCACTTGCTTTCCTGTTTGCGCCTTTTGCGTTTTACCAGACGTGTTTTAAACGTGACAAAGTTTTGAGTTATCAGTTTTTCGTCTTGGTCATTAGTCACACGAGTGTGGCCGTAATTAGATTAATTATACACCAATGCGGTAACGGTTCCTATACAAATCAACTATAGATCGTAATAGCTTACAACAGTAACATAAAATGACAAAATAGTTAGTAAAGCTTGTGTTAGTAGTGTGACAGGCGATAGCTACAAGCAATACTTACAAAACTGCCGCACTCTCACTGCCTATAACTTTTATTCTAATAGCCCAATCCAAATTTGAAGTAGCTTGAGCCAAAGAAAACGTATACTATGGTTTGTGACTTATGCACCTTATGCGTTATTCGTTGTCACGCGTTGCGCCTATATAATGGGAAATGCGTAAGCGTTATCCATTATGTGATATACCTTATGCGTTATGAGTTAAGCGTAAAGAGTAAAACGACATGCGTTATGCGTTATATGTTATGCGTTATGTGTTATGCGTTATGCGTTATGCGTTATGCGTTATGCGTTATGCGTTATGCGTTATGCGTTATGCGTTATGCGTTATGCGTTATGCGTTATGCGTTATGCGTTATGCGTTATGCGTTATGCGTTATGCGTTATGCGTTATGCGTTATGCGTTATGCGTTATGCATTATGCGTTATGCGTTATGCGTTATGCGTTATGCGTTATGCGTTATGCGTTATGCGTTATGCGTTATGCGTTATGCGTTATGCGTTATGCGTTATGCGTTATGCGTTATGCGTTATGCGTTATGCGTTATGCGTTATGCGTTTAGCGTTATGCGTTATGCGTTATGCGTTATGCGTTATGCGTTATGCGTTATGCGTTATGCGTTATGCGTTATGCGTTATGCGTTATGCGTTATGCGTTATGCGTTATGCGTTATGCGTTATGCGTTATGCGTTATGGGTCATGCGTCATGCGTCATGCGTCATGTGTCATGGGTCATGCGTCATGCGCCATGCGTCATGCGTCATGCGTCATGCGTCATGCGTCATGCGTCATGCGTTATGCGTTATGCGTTATGCGTTATGCGTTATGCGTTATGCGTTATGCGTTATGCGTTATACGTGATGCTTCATGAGCTATGCGTTGTGCGTTTTGCGTTTTACATTATGGATTATACGTTATGCGTTACGCATTATGCGTAAGAGCTTATGCGTTAAGTGTGTTACATGTTATACGTTATACTTTGTGCGTTTAAAGTTTTTTATTATAACTATTTCAATTTAGTTTATTAAATATTGATTGATACGTAGAATCTGAGCAATAACTTTATAGTTGACATTCAACACATTTTGACCAATGTAATAAAATTAACTCACGAAATCTATGCTATTCTTTAAAATCTTAAAATGAAGGTAGAATATGGATTTAAGTTAATTACAACAGAGTTTATGAACGAAAATACGGAAGGTAATTTATAAAGTTCAGGTAAAGGTTGCTTTAGATCCGAATAAGAAAGAGCAAACACAAAAGGCATTCCAAAATTCGTTCAAACAAGTTTTTTTAAGGAGGCAGAAACCTTTATCTACCAAGTAATCCCGAATCAGCAACATCGACTACATAGAAAATTGACAGCTGAGGATACGTGCAACTTTTGCTAAATACTTTTTAATAAGTACCCAACTGCTAATGCTGCAGCATAAATATCAAGTTCTATTAAGTTGATAATAATTTATGACTGTATTTTCTAACGCGTAAATAACTTACTGTTTTGTTATGAGTACTTAAAGGTACACTATATTATTTGTGAATCGAATTTTTTTATACGACAATCAAAGAGTATCCGATATTTATACGTATTTTCTCGTTTACAAATCCAATTCTGACGTTCTCTAAGTTATTTCGTATATAAGTATACCAAAGTTATTGTACGAAAATCCGTTTTTCTTGTTGGCTTTCTTCTTTCGTTTTTTGTTGGTGAACTTATATTGTCAAAGATATACTTTCTCGTGATTTCTTTTATAATTTCAAAATTGAGTATCTTAATGGAGATGTTTTATTTTTTTTTATTGTAAATTAGATTATTGTACTCTTAACGAATGTTATAAAGAAAAAACATATTTTAAATGTGACGTAATGATGACACATTTAATAAATGGGGCGTCATTTATTTTATAAATGTGTAAACCCTTAAACTGGGATATAGTGGTTAGTTTAAGCCTTTAAGCTATTCGTATTTACTGAAATGGTTAATGTAAACGTGTTTGCAGATCGAGAATGTGAGGGAGATTACAGGTACGAGATACATTTTTAATATTGTGGGAAGTGATCTCAAAAAGGAATCTTTGCTAAAAATGAATCGTTACATTAACTCGACGTTTTGAATGCGAACTAAAATTTTTGTAGTTTAGAAATGTTAATTATTTATTAGCAGAGGTTCTTGTGTTGTTTATGGGACTGTGAAACATTTACACATACAAATACTCTTCAGTAATTTTTAACGCTTTAAGAAAAGGTTTAATACCCTGACTAGCTACAATGGCTCAATTTAGTATAAAACTTGATATATTGTTATTATAAAGGTGTCTAAGGATCAAAGTTATTTAGAAGGTGATTTAAACTTGGTTGCCGATTTTTACTTTAGTGTGGTTTTTTATTATATGTATAAGTACATGTAGATTTAGATTGCTGACGTGGGCTCGTGTACGGGAATATAGACGTTGGCGTAGAAGTAGACGTACTTGTGGCCATGAATGTGGAAGTAAATGTAAATATAGGCGTGAAGGTTGGTGTGCATGCAGACGTAGATAATGGCGGGAACGTACTTTTAGACATGAACGTGTAAGTGGACGTATGTGGATACTGTTATAGATGTCAACGTGGATATGAGTATGTCGAGGATGTTGGCGTGGATATAGATAGGAATGCGAGTCTGAGTATGAGTGTGACAGTGAGTGTAAATGACCGTGAGTGCAAGTGTGAGTGCTAGCTCCAGCTCGAGTGCAAGCAACAGTGTAAGTGCAGTGCGAGTACGAATGTGAGTGTGTACCATTTTTAAGATCAAAAATTTTTCTCATTGGACAAAAGTTTTAAGTTTTTAATCTTAATGCATAACCTCTAGTAGTGACTCCGGTTAGATCATTTTTAGCAATGTAACAAATGTACTTGATGGAAGCACGCTTTGCTGAAAAAAAAGAAGATAAAACGAAGTAAAAGTTACATCGCGTTTATTAAACTCGCTTTATCATTAAAAATGCAGTAACATTATACTAGAAGGTGAAGGTGAATAAACGAATTTTGCTGCCTAAGGGAAAAGAAGTCTGTCTCGTGCATTGTGTTTTGTAGCTTACGGATTATTCTACACCCGGCCCCTCAAGGCTTGTCCAATGTCCAGTGTCCGGTGTGTAATCTCCGGTGGCGTGTCCAGTGTCCTGTACACGGTGTACGGTATCCTTCATCTAGTTCCTAGTGCTCGTGTCTAGTTCATACTGTGTAGTGCCAACTTCCCTTTGCCTAGTGCCTAGTGATAGGTGTCCAGTGTATAATGTCTAGTGTCTAGTATCTAGTGACTAGTGCCTAGTATCTAGTGACTAGTGTCTAGTATCTAGTATCTAGTGTCTAGTATCTAGTGTCTAGTGTCTAGTGTCTAGTGTCTAGTGTCTAGTGTCTAGTGTCTAGTGTCTAGTGTCTAGCGTCTAGTGTCTAGTGTCTAGTGTCTAGTGTCTAGTGTCCAGTGTCTAGTGTCTAGTGTCTAGTGTCTAGTGTCTAGTGTCTAGTGTCTAGTGTCTAGTGTCTAGTGTCTAGAGTCTAGCGTCTACTGTCTAGTGTTAAGTGTCCAGTGTCTAGTGTCTAGTGTCTAGTGTGTAGTGTCTAGTGTCTAGTGTCTAGTGTCTAGTGTCTAGTGTCTAGTGTCTAGTGTCTAGTGTCTAGTGTCTAGTGTCTAGTGTCTAGTGTCTAATGTCTAGTGTCTAGTGTCCAGTGCCTAGTGTCTAGTGGCTAGTGGCTAGTGTGTAATGTCTAGTGTCTAATGCCTCGTGTCTAATGTCTCGTGTCTAGTGTCTAGTGTCTAGTGCATAGTACCTAGTGTCTAGTGCCTAGTACCTAGTGTTTAGTGTCTAGTGTCTAGTGTCTGGTGTCTGGTGTCTGGTGTCTGGTGTCTGGTGTCTGGTGTCTAGTGTCTAGTGCCTAGTGCCTAGTGGCTAGTGCCTATATTCTAGTGCCCAGTACCTAGTGCCTAGTGTCTATTGTCTAGTGTCTATATTCTAATGTCCAATGTCTAGTGTATAATGTTTAATGTCTATTGTCTAGTGTCTAGTGTCTAGTGTCTAGTGTCTAGTGTCTAGTGTCTAGTGTCTAGTGTCGAGTATCTAGTGTCTAGTGTCTAGTGTCTACTGTCTAGTGTCTAGTGTCTAGTGTCTAGTGTCTAGTGTCTAGTGTCTAATGTCTAGTGTCTAGTGTCTAGTGTCTAACGTCTAGTGTCTAGTGTCTAGTGTCCAGTGGCTAGTGTCTAGTGTCTAGAGTCTAGTGTCTAGTGTCTAGTGTCTACTGTATAGTGTTTAGTGTCTGGTGTCCGGTGTATAGTGTCTGGTGTCTAGTGTCTAGTGTCTAGTGTCTAGTGTCTAGTGTCTAGTGTCTAGTGTCTAGTGTCTAGTGTCTAGTGTCTAGTGTCTAGTGTCTAGTATCTAGTGTCTAATGTCTAGTGTCTAGTGTCCAGTGCCTAGTGTCTAGTGGCTAGTGGCTAGTGTGTAATGTCTAGTGTCTAATGCCTCGTGTCTAATGTCTCGTGTCTAGTGTCTAGTGTCTAGTGCATAGTACCTAGTGTCTAGTGCCTAGTACCTAGTGTTTAGTGTCTAGTGTCTAGTGTCTGGTGTCTGGTGTCTGGTGTCTGGTGTCTGGTGTCTGGTGTCTGGTGTCTGGTGTCTGGTGTCTGGTGTCTGGTGTCTGGTGTCTAGTGTCTAGTGCCTAGTGCCTAGTGGCTAGTGCGTATATTCTAGTGCCCAGTACCTAGTGCCTAGCGTCTATTGTCTAGTGTCTATATTCTAATGTCCAATGTCTAGTGTATAATGTTTAATGTCTATTGCATAACCTCTAGTAGTGACTCCAGTTAGATCATTTTTAGCAATGTAACAAATGTGCTTGATGTAAGCACACTTTGCTGAAAAAAAAGAAGATAAAACGAAGTAAAAGTTACATCGCGTTTATTAAACTCGCTTTATCATTAAAAATGCAGTAACATTACACTAGAAGGTGAAGGTGAATAAACGAATTTTGCTGCCTAAGGGAAAAGAAGTCTGTCTCGTGCATTGTGTTTTGTAGCTTACGAATTATTCTACACCCGGCTCCTCAAGGTTTGTCCAATGTCCAGTGTCCGGTGTGTGAACTCCGGTGGCGTGTCCAGTGTCCTGTACACGGTGTACGGTATCCTTCATCTAGTTCCTAGTGCTCGTGTCTAGTTCATACTGTGTAGTGCCAACTTCCCTTTGCCTAGTGCCTAGTGATAGGTCTCCAGTGTATAATGTCTAGTGTCTAGTATCTAGTGACTAGTGCCTAGTATCTAGTGACTAGTGTCTAGTATCTAGTATCTAGTGTCTAGTATCTAGTGTCTAGTGTCTAGTGTCTAGTGTCTAGTGTCTAGTGTCTAGTGTCTAGTGTCTAGTGTCTAGTGTCTAGTGTCTAGTGTCTAGTGTCTAGTGTCTAGTGTCCAGTGTCTAGTGTCTAGTGTCTAGTGTCTAGTGTCTAGTGTCTAGTGTCTAGTGTCTAGTGTCTAGAGTCTAGCGTCTACTGTCTAGTGTTAAGTGTCTAGTGTCTAGTGTCTAGTGTCTAGTGTGTAGTGTCTAGTGTCTAGTGTCTAGTGTCTAGTGTCTAGTGTCTAGTGTCTAGTGTCTAGTGTCTAGTGTCTAGTGTCTAGTATCTAGTGTCTAATGTCTAGTGTCTAGTGTCCAGTGCCTAGTGTCTAGTGGCTAGTGGCTAGTGTGTAATGTCTAGTGTCTAATGCCTCGTGTCTAATGTCTCGTGTCTAGTGTCTAGTGTCTAGTGCATAGTACCTAGTGTCTAGTGCCTAGTACCTAGTGTTTAGTGTCTAGTGTCTAGTGTCTGGTGTCTGGTGTCTGGTGTCTGGTGTCTGGTGTCTGGTGTCTGGTGTCTAGTGTCTAGTGCCTAGTGCCTAGTGGCTAGTGCCTATATTCTAGTGCCCAGTACCTAGTGCCTAGTGTCTATTGTCTAGTGTCTATATTCTAATGTCCAATGTCTAGTGTATAATGTTTAATGTCTATTGTTGTCTAGTGTCTAGTGTCTAGTGTCTAGTGTCTAGTGTCTAGTGTCTAGTGTCTAGTGTCTAGTGTCGAGTATCTAGTGTCTAGTGTCTAGTGTCTACTGTCTAGTGTCTAGTGTCTAGTGTCTAGTGTCTAGTGTCTAGTGTCTAGTGTCTAATGTCTAGTGTCTAGTGTCTAGTGTCTAGTGTCTAACGTCTAGTGTCTAGTGTCTAGTGTCCAGTGGCTAGTGTCTAGTGTCTAGAGTCTAGTGTCTAGTGTCTAGTGTCTAGTGTCTACTGTCTAGTGTTTAGTGTCTGGTGTCCGGTGTATAGTGTCTGGTGTCTAGTGTCTAGTGTCTAGTGTCTAGTGTCTAGTGTCTAGTGTCTAGTGTCTAGTGTCTAGTGTCTAGTGTCTAGTTTCTAGTGTCTAATGTCTAGTGTCTAGTGTCCAGTGCCTAGTGTCTAGTGGCTAGTGGCTAGTGTGTAATGTCTAGTGTCTAATGCCTCGTGTCTAATGTCTCGTGTCTAGTGTCTAGTGTCTAGTGCATAGTACCTAGTGTCTAGTGCCTAGTACCTAGTGTTTAGTGTCTAGTGTCTAGTGTCTGGTGTCTGGTGTCTGGTGTCTGGTGTCTGGTGTCTGGTGTCTGGTGTCTGGTGTCTGGTGTCTGGTGTCTGGTGTCTGGTGTCTAGTGTCTAGTGCCTAGTGCCTAGTGGCTAGTGCGTATATTCTAGTGCCCAGTACCTAGTGCCTAGCGTCTATTGTCTAGTGTCTATATTCTAATGTCCAATGTCTAGTGTATAATGTTTAATGTCTATTGTCTAGTGTCTAGTGTCTAGTGTCTAGTGTCTAGTGTCTAGTGTCTAGTGTCTAGTGTCTAGTGTCTAGTGTCTAGTGTCTAGTGTCTAGTGTCTAGTATCTAGTGTCTAGTGTCTAGTGTCTAGTGTCTAGTGTCTAGTGTCTAGTGTCTAGTGTCTAGTGTCTAGTGTCTAACGTCTAGTGTCTAGTGTCTAGTGTCCAGTGGCTAGTGTCTAGTGTCTAGAGTCTAGTGTCTAGTGTCTAGTGTCTACTGTCTAGTGTTCAGTGTCTGGTGTCCGGTGTATAGTGTCTGGTGTCTAGTGTATAGTGTCTAGTGTCTAGTGACTAGTGTCTAGTGTCTAGTGTCTAGTGTCTAGTGTCTAGTATCTAGTGCCTAGTGTCTAGCGTCTAGTATCTAGAGTGTAGTTATACTATGTATTATGATGTGTTTCGCGCCATTCTCGGTACTTCAATCCCAGTACCACGTGCTATTTGCCCCGTATTTTATAATTTGTGTATTGTGCTTCGTTTTTTGTGTTGTCTTTTGTGCGTTGTGCTTTGCGCCTAGTGGTTCATGTCTCTAGTCTTATGACATGTGTCGCGAGCTTTGTGCCTTGTGCATTCTGCTTCTTGCTACATACCTTGTACATTCCGTAGAGTCGTATTTTGTTCCTAGAACTTAGTATGCCTTGCTCTTGGCTGCGTACCCTCGGTCTTGTGCTTTATGTGGCGTTTCTCATGTTTTACGCTTGGCCTTAGGCTCAGCACTTTAAGGGGTTGCGCTACCGTGTTGCATCTTGTGTCCTTTACAAGACGTATTATAAACGTCATCAACCCTTGAGTTATTAGTTGTTCGCATTGTCCTTTAGTCATGGGTTTGGGACCACCATTAGTTTGGTAGCGGTAACTTTGTCTACATAAATCGATTATAAGTCGTATTCAAAGATTATATTATAACAAAACGACAAAGTAGTCAATGCTATTTCATTAGACAACTAAAACTTATAGGTGGTATTAACAGTCAAACGCTACTGGTAATACTTACCAAACTGCAATATGAATCTTTTGTTCTAGTAACCCTAATTTAAGTTGAAGCATCTTGAACCAACGGAACAAATTTGACTTGGTGCGAAGTACAAAAAGGCCACATGTCAAATCCTTTATGCGTTACGGGTTATGCGTTATGCGTTACGCATTATGCGTTATGCGTTATGCGTTATGCATTATGCGTTATGCGTTATGCGTTATGCGTTATGCGTTATGCGTTATGCGTTATGCGTTATGCGTTATGCGTTATGCGTTATGCGTTATGCGTTATGCGTTATGCGTTATGCGTTATGCGTTATGCGTTATGCGTTATGCGTTATGCGTTATGCGTTATGCGTTATGCGTTATGCGTTATGCGTTATGCGTTATGCGTTATGCGTTATGCGTTATGCGTTATGCGTTATGCGTTATGCGTTATGCGTTATGCGTTATGCGTTACGCGTTACGCGTTACGCGTTACGCGTTATGCGTTATGCGTTATGCGTTATATTTTATGCGTTATGCGTTATGCGTTATGCGTTATGCGTTAAGCGTTATGCGTTATGCGTTATGCGTTATGCGTTATGCGTTATGCGTTATGCGTTATGCGTTATGCGTTATGCGTTATGCGTTATGCGTTATGCGTTATGCGTTATGCGTTATGCGTTATGCGTTATGCGTTATGCGTTATGCGTTATGCGTTACGCGTTACGCGTTACGCGTTACGCGTTACGCGTTATGCGTTATGCGTTATGCGTTATATTTTATGCGTTATGCGTTATGCGTTATGCGTTATGCGTTATGCGTTATGCGTTATGCGTTGTGCGTTATGCGTTATGCGTTATGCGTTGTGCGTTATGCGTTATGCGTTATGCGTTATGCGCTATGCGTTATGCGTTATGCGTTATGCGTTATGCGTTATGCGTTATGCGTTATGCGTTATGCGTTATGCGTTATGCGTTATGCGTTATGCGTTATGCGTTATGCGTTATGCGTTATGCGTTATGCGTTATGCGTTATGCGTTATGCGTTATGCGTTATGCTTTATGCGTTTTACTCCTGAATTATCATAATTTTTAAATTAGTTTAAAATGCCAAACTGCTTTATTTCCCATTCCAGCATACCCTTAAACTAACTCGTTCAGCTGACTATAACTATCCCCATTTGGGGCAGTAGGGGTAGTACTTACCATAAGCAACAATACGCATTTTTCGAATTGATTTAATGCTATTTGTATTTTATGGCAACGACATTTTAGACATGGTATGTCCTTTTATCGCACCTCTTAATGATAAACCTAATATTGCTAAGCATGATTATCGTCCTTGCACAGTTCGCTATGTATACTGTTATAAAACCTTGTATGCTTGTTTTATAAATCAATTTAGTTTAACATTTTACGAGATTATTTAAGATACTTACCGTACAAGTGTATGTCCCGTGTTTAGTTAACCTTTCGCGTCATTGAACGTGGCCCGTTACTACTTTAAATAAATAAACAGCATGTATGCAGATTTATTATAAATACGGTCAACTACTTTGATATTATTTTCTGCATAATTAATAGCTCACTTGATTATCTGCATAAAACGTAACTCCCTACTCTTGTTAACTACAAATAATACTGTGTATGTTTTTGAATAGTATCAGTGCATTATTATTTAAAAACAGTTAGTTCACATGTACGGTACCGCAATACCTTGCTATACTTTGCTCAACTAACTTTTACTATTGAACAAAACGACTTAATGGTGTTATAAAATATAATGCGCTTTGCTTTATGAATTAGTATGAATTATTATTTAAAAACAGTTAGTTCACATGTACGGTACCGCAATACCTTGCTATACTTTGCTCAACTAACTTTTACTATTGAACAAAACGACTTAATGGTGTTATAAAATATAATGCGCTTTGCTTTATGAATTAGTTCAAATAAAGTTTTCCTCCTAACTTTCATATACTAGCTAGCAACATTACGTGTGGTTTTAAATTAAGTTATGTTAGATTTTGTTTACTTACCGCACGGCTTAATATCAGTTTGCTTCACAAAACTTACCTATCCTCACTGAATGTACGTCTATATTGCTTTATTATAAATACCGTTTAGTAATTCCTTAACCTAATTTAAAGTGAAAAATTGTACATTTTACTTATAGTTAACTTTGGTTAACTAATATTAACTATCCCCGTTGAACGTAACTTTCAACCCTTAAATACCAACAGCAGTACGATCATGTTTATTATTTTTGGGTTTATTTTAAGACTTGCTTAGTTTGAAAAACAATGTTTTTACTGGTAATCTATTACTACTAGTACTACGACCCTTGAGGATTGTTACCCTAAAATATACCTACGTTTCTTTTATAAATCAGTTTAATTCACGATCGTTCGAGTCACTTGCCGTAGAAATTAACAACGCCTAGTTTAACTAAGCATAACTGACCTTAACTATTCTTATTAAATGCAGCTCGCAAGTACTGAATTATAGTAGGAATTACTAGTAACTTAACTTGATTGAAAGCAAAAAATTATATTAATATTAGGTGTAGTATAACTTTAAACTTACCATGTTTGACTGACCTTAACTATCCTCATTGTACGCAATTCCTTGTTCTTAGCTACCATAAGCAGCACTATGCGTTTTTAAATATCCAGTTATTGCAGTTTATATTTTAAGGTAAGGTTGCTTAAGGGATGGTCTCGTGCCCCACCACTTTGTGTTATCCTTCGCTTCACAAACCTGTATCATTATCTTTGAAACAACTCTATACTGTTGTTGAAAAACTTGGTATGTTTATCACTTTAATGCAAAATTATTTAATATACTCACGGCACGAATTAACGTCGCCGCGTTTAACAAATCTTAACGATGTTTATTGAACATAGACTTCTACTGCTTTATAATGAATACAGTTAACTTTCTTGAACTTAAATTGATAAACTACTCCATACTGCTATTAACTACTAGCATGATTTTAGATTGATTTAGTGCAGTTTTTGTTTACGTGCAGTTATTTTAGATATAACGTCCCTCACGGTCTGATCTTATATCTCGCTTAACTATAATTCTTGGACAAAACGATACAATGCAAAATTATCTGGGAAACTGCATCAATTAATGTTACCGTGATAACTTAACTATCCCTGTTGATCGTAGCTCCCTACTGCTTTATTGTAAATATATTTAACTATTTTCTTAATATGCACAATTGTTTTAGCATAATTTTCCGCATAATTTCTGGTCAACGTTGTTTTAATAGTCTCAACTATCTCGTGGAACATAACTCCTTTTTCTTATTTACTGTACGTCACACTACCTGTGTTTTCAAATCAATTTAGTGCTGGTCTTATTTAAAAGCAGTTCATTTAGGGGTAACCTATTACTGCACTACTTAACGTTACACATACTTTTATAATCTTTTTTAAATGAAACCGCTTAGTGGTCTGCTCTTAGCTACTATAAACAGCAATACGGAATTTTTTGAATTAATTATTTTAAGGTGAAGCTATTTTATATGTTATCTATCCCA
This sequence comes from Vesta saturnalis, assembly GCA_036346205.1. Classification (NCBI taxonomy): domain Eukaryota; kingdom Metazoa; phylum Arthropoda; class Insecta; order Coleoptera; family Lampyridae; genus Vesta; species Vesta saturnalis. The sequence goes on along the minus strand of JARFJB010000559.1, from coordinate 1,227,981 downwards.
GCACTTAACGTTAAATACCACTTAACTAACTTTTATTACCTTTTATGAAGAAAATACATTACTGTTACCATTTAATGAATTAGTTAAACGCGAAATTATTTGAAACATTTAGCATACGGATTGACACCTTGTTCAACTGCTGTTAGTTACCGATATTACGAGTATCGCTGTACTGCTTTATTGTAAATGCTTTACTAGTTTTTAACTTAAGTTTGATAAGGTTTTCAGTTAAGTACAGATTGATCTTAGCTAAGTCTCTTTAACTAACCTTAACTATCCTTTTTGACCGTAACTCTTTAATTCTTTAAATGAAATGACTACTTTGATTTTTATTTCAAGACTAATTTCTTCTAATGTAACATCATATCGTGTTAGTAATGATACACCACGCTTAACTATCCTTCGTTTTCCTTTTCGAATAAATCGCGTCAATGCTGTTCTAAATTACAATCCTTATGTTTACTTTAAAGCGGTATTAAACTTGAATACACTTTTTAAGGTATAATTCTTTATTATCTATTATACAATTTAAAGTTTTACATCTCGTTTAATCTTAAACCTCGTTAGTTTTGCTTCATTATTATTATTATTATTGTTATTAACTGTTACAAAACTTTTTCCTTTAAGTACGTTAAGTTTCGGGAACACACCATAAATACGACACATGTGTATCAAAAGAATAACGTCCGCAAGGGCGAAACAGATAAATCAAAAATCGCCGAACATGTCTGGAACGAAGACCACCGCATCCAGTAGGATAACGTACAGATAGTGGCAAAGGACGAGAATACTACTCGCCGGAAACTCAAGGAAGTCGCATACTTCGCACTAGCAGAAAATCCAATAAGCCAAGCTAGTGTGCAAATGAGACCCATATCGATCCCAATAATGCGCGAAGAGCTAAAGCGCAATACACCTGCGCAATAAGTTACGGCGCAATATGCGCAATAAACTACTGCGCAACCACGAATACGTTATATATATATATATATATATATATATATATATATATATATATATATATATATATATGCATAGTGACCGGCATAAAGTTGGATACAAATGGACAAAAAATTTATTGTTCATTTCTCAGAAAATTTTATTCTTGACAAATGCCTGCTCGATCTCAAACATAGAATGGACTTGATATCTCGTTTCTTATACGAGGGTGATTCGAAAATGTGAATGCGGCTCAAGAGTAAAGTACCATTATTTTTTAAAATACACAAAAATATCATTTTAAAAAGTTGTTTAGAATTGGAAAATTACGCCAAATATACAATTTCAGTCAGTTTCTTTAAAAAATGTCTACGGCGTTTTTCTTTTGTCTTTTTCTACCATCCCTGTATTTTCTAATGGAACAACAATACGCTAAACAGTATAAGTTTTATTTGCCCCATAAGCGTCAAGTTACGTTTATTCACAATTATCCCTAAAAATACCTCAATTTTTGTATCCAATGAGGAACACTGCATATTCCTTCAAGCCCATCTTAGGTTTGCGATCAAGCATAAAATTTTATGAGAAATGACCAATAAAATTTTTTTCCATTTCTATATATATATATATATATATATATATATTCTAAAATATATATTGGATTACTCAGTGGTTCAGCGGTAAAGGTGTCAGACTTGTAACTGAAAGGTACCTAAGTTCGAATCTGAGAGTAGTCAAGTGCTTGGGAAAAAAACATAACATATGAATTCGACTCAAGTGAGAAAACAATCCTTCTTAGAACTAAGCCTGATGACGGTAACAGGTCATTTTCGGAAACGTCGCGCTCAAAAGGCAAAAACTGTGGAAATGGGCCGATCAACTCCACTAATGTTATAAATTCATTTAATGCAGTTTTTATTTTAAAGCAGTTATTTTAGAAATAATCTCCTACCTCACCAACAAGCATTACGCTTCGTTAAACCAATTCTATTGTGTTTGACGAACATGACGACGTACTGATATATAAATACAGCGTCTTTCATAAATCTGTGAAACATTTTAAATGTAATTATAAACAAACTATACAACGGATCATTATAATTCTTATGCTAATAGAACCAGAAACTCTCCAAGTTTTTCACACACCACAAATGCTCAATGCGTCCACGCATGTGTCAGCATGTCACGATCAATCAGTGCCACAGCTGCGGTGATACGGCCGCGAAGTTCCTGAAGATTAGCGGGGAGTGGAAGTACAAAAACAGTGTTCTTTAAAAATCCCTACAAGAAAAAGTCACAAGGTGTTTGATCTGGTGATCTAGGGGGCCAACGCATTAGCGCGACATCTTGCCCAAAGCATCTTGCCCAACGTTATGGCAAATTTGCATTGAGATAGCCTCGCCCTTCATTATGAAAATGTGTCGGACAGCCATCTTGTTGAAACACATAATCATCACTGTCTTCATTCATCTGTGGCATCAGCCAATTCTCCAGCATGTCGAAATAGGTTATTTCAGTGATGGTGCGCTCCATGAAAGAAAAATGGTTCGTAACCTTCATCTTAGAAATTGCCAAAAAACATTCACCTTAGGCGAATCTCGCTCATGCTCAATTATGGCGTGGGGATTTTCAGTCCCCCATACCCGAACATTGTGGCAATGTACTTTTCCAGACACATGAAATGTAGCTACGTCTGTCTGCGAAATCATCAACTTCAAACCTTTGATGCATTTCAGTGTCGAGGATTTGTTTGTCATCAACGGTCATAGGCTTCTCTGACGCGATCCACTGTTTCTTGGCTTGGTCCTGGACGTGATTAATACATAGGCAGCCTTCATTCCTAAATGTATCATACCATCTTCTTATGCTGTTATGAACAGGCGGCTGCTTGTTGAATTGTGCTCGAAATCGTCGTTGTACCGGGGTAGAAGGACATAGCTAATGTAACTTTACCTTAAAATAAAAAGTACAATAATTTGATTTTTAAGAAATACTTAATAGTTCTTATATTAATTAAGAGCAGAAAAGTAGGTTGAGTAAGGATAGTTAAGGTAAGTCAAACAGAATTAGCTTAAAGTTATGTAGAAACCAATAATAACACAATTCTTTTACTTTATGTGAAGTTAAGAGCCTAGTAAACCGTATTTTAGTAACTGACAGCTACGTTTACTAAGAATAGTTAGGGTTAGTTACACAATGTGATCGTAATTATTACGCTAAGTGTCTCAAACGATTCATACAACAAGCGTAGGTATACTTTAAGTCAGCAATGCTCAAGGGAGATGGGCAGTACACAATTATGCCTCAAAATAATCTTTTTTTGAGATAAACTCTGCTTTAAATAAATTAAAACGTGAGTATGTACTTGATGATAGTTAAGTGTTGAAAGTTACGCTCAACGGGGATAGTTAAAGTTAGTTAAGCGGAGAAAAATGTTAAAAACTGTTTTGCATCTTAAATTAGATTAAGGTGTTTACAGTAAAGCACAACGTAGGATGTTCTTGCATACTATAAAACGCAAAAAGATTTTTCACGTTTATTTAACGCCATATTGACAGTTTGTTACTTGTTATTGTTACCGTTTCTAAGGAACCATGAAAGAAAACTGTTTCGTACACCTTCATCTTAGAAATTGCGCAAAAAACATTCACCTTAGGCGAATCTCGCTCATGCTCAATTAGGCGTGGGGATTTTCAGTCCCCCATACCCGAACATTGTGGCAATGTACTTTTCCAGACACATGAAATGTAGCTACGTCTGAAAAGATACATCTGTCTGCGAAATCATCAACCTCAAACCTTGGATACATTTCAGTGCCGAGGTATGTACGGATTTGTTTGCCATCAACGCTCATACGCTTCTCTGACGCGATCCACTGTTTCTTGGCTTGGTCCTGGACGATGATTGATACATAGGCAGCCTTCATTCCTAAATGTCTCATACCATCTTCTTATGCTGTTGTGAACAGGCGGCTGCTTGTTGAGTTGTGCTCGAAATCGTCGTTGTACAGTCACAACGTAGGATGTTCTTGCATATTATAAAACGCAAAAAGATTTTTCACGTTTATTTAACGCCATATTGACAGTTTGTTACTTGGTATTGTTACCGTTTCTAAGGAATTATACAGTTAATTTTCATGGAATTATGAAAGACGCTTTATTTTATTTTAGATTCTTACTTTACCATGTTTCACTTACTTCCACCGCTTTCATTAAACGTAACTACCTACTAGTTTATTACACATCCGGTACACTTAAATACTCTCATTGTACGTAAATATATCGATTTACTCAAAACGTCTTGTCATAAAATATCAAAAATTAATTGAAATACCTCTTGAATTATTGTCAATTTGTTTATATACCTTGAAAATGAAAAATTGTTTTAATACGATCTTATTTATAACTTATAGTTAACTACTCTTAACTATCCTTAACGGTACTCGTTGAATGTATCACTTAACACTTAACTACTATAAGCAACACTACTGTTTTTAATTAATGAATGCAGTTTTTTAAGACAAACCTCTTTAGAGATGTAACCTCTTTATGCACTGCTTAGTATTACAATTCGCTTAACTAATCTTTCTTACCTTCTTGTAGCAAAATGCCACATTGCTGTAGTAAAGCATACTTATGAATCAGTTTAACGAACAATTGTTTATTACTGTGACTGTTTAATTATCCTTATTAATCGTAACTCTTTATTGCTGAATTATAAATACGGTTTACTGGTTTATTAACTTAGTTTAATATGAAAAATTTGTGTTAATGTTCGTTACAACATAAATTTAAGCTATCTCGATTGAAGTGACCTTAATTATCCTCAATGAGTGTAACTCCCTGCTACTAGCTATGATAAGCAAAACGCAACGCATTTTCGAATTAATTTAATGCTGTCTGCTCTTTCACCCCACCTACTACTGTTATAATTGCCGTACAAATGTATGTTCCCGTGTTTAACTAAACTTGACCAGCCTCATTGAACGTAACCCATAATTATTTTAAACAAATAAATAGCATTTATTCAGCTTTATTATGAATGTCGTTGTCTGTTAGTTAAACAATTGTTTGCATAATTAAATACCTACGTTAAACGTAACTTTCTACTCTTATGAACGACAAATATTACTTGGTATGTTTTTAAAATAATTTAGTGCAGCTTTCATTTAAAACACTTTGTTATGTTGGATATAACCAAGTACGGCACCACTTAGTGTCGTTATTCGCCTAAACAACCTCTATTATATTCTTTGAGTAATCGACTTACTACTGTTACAAAATACCATTCACTTGTTTTATAAATTAGTATGCAAATTTATTTGAGATACTTACCGCACGAGTTAATGTCACCTTGCTTAACAAACCTTAACTACCCTTAAGCCGTAGTTTCTACGGCTTTACTGTAAACACCTTAACCTAATTTAAGATGCAAAACAGTTTTTAACATTTTTCTCCACTTAAATAACTTTAACTATCCCCGTTGAGCATAACTTTCAACACTTAACTATCATCAGGTACATACCCACGTTTTAAATTATTTAAAGCAGAGTTTATCTCAAAACAAGATTATTTTGAGGTATAATTGTGTACTGCCCATCTCCTTTGAGCATTGCTGATTTAAAATATACCTACGCTTGTTATATGAATCGTTTGAGACACTTAGCGTAATAATTACGATCACATTGTGTAACTAACCCTAACTATTCTTAGTAAACGTAGCTGTCAGTTACTAAAATACGGTTTACTAGGCTCTTAACTTCACATAAAGTAAAAAAATTGTGTTATTGTTGGTTTCAACACAACTTTAAGGTAATTCTGTTTGACTTACCTTAACTATCCTTACTCAACCTACTTTCCTGCTCTTAATTAATATAACAACTATTAAGTATTTCTTAAAAATCAAATTATTGTACTTTTTATTTTAAGGTAAAGTTACATTAGCTATGTCCTTCTACCCCGCTTTGTGTAACTTCTCGCTGCACTAATCATTATTTTTAACCAAAACTAGATACAGTTGTTGGTAAACCTCATGTGTTTGTTTTATAAATCTGTTTAATACGAATTTGTTTAAGATACAGCTCGAATTAACGTAACCTTAAATATCGTTATTGAACGTAGCTCTTTACTGCTTTATAATGAATACATTTTACTTGTTCTTTAGTTTAATTGATAAATAACTCCCTACTATTATTAGCTACACTACGAACGCTTTTAATTGATTTAGTGCAGTTTTTATTTAAATGCAGTTAGTTTAGATATAACGTACCTCACCGCCTAGTCTAACACCTATCTTAACTGACTTGGGTTTTTGAACAAAACCACTTATTTGAGATACTTCACCAATGAATGTTACCGTTAATAATTAGCCTTAACTATCCCTATTAACAGTAGCTTTTTACTGCTTTATTGTACATATGGTTCACAATTTTATTAAACACAATATAATTTTAACATTAGTGCTATTACATATAGCACGAAGTAATGCTAAAGAAATGAATTTAATCACTATGTTATTAACTTATAAAATTGAGTTTCCATCATTTTCTGCATAATTTCGGCTCATCTTAATTTAAATAATCCTAACTATCCTCGTTGAACATAACTCCCTATCTCTATTTACTGCAAGTAACACTACTTATGTTTTTAATCAATTTAGGTGGAAGGCATGTATACCCCATTCCACCCGTTGCAATACCACCACTTTTGACATGGGCTCCTTAATATTGGTGCTCCAATTTGTGAGTCCGGTAAGAGCTGCGGTCACTTTCCCCTTATTCCTTATGTACTCGCCAACACGCACTAACCAAGCGTGGCGTTTTAACGGCTATATCCTTAAAATGACGAGTTCTAAAACAGACGCTATACCCCACGTGAATAGGCCGAGACGCCGACACTCTCACATCGATTCGTCGATCCATCCCAAGGATTCCGGGGGGGGGGGGGGGAGTTTTTCAATGCCAAAACCAAGACTAAGAAGAGCAAGGTCTGCCAGGAATAAAATTTTGCCCTATTATGATGCCCGGAAGGGCAGGATTCAAGCCACTTTGGTCATCGAAAGTACCAACATTCGTATTCATTATTGCAACATACGTGGTATAAGGTCAAATATTAATGCTGTTAACTAACACCTTGAACCGGACAATTTGTTTCTATCACAAACACAAGCCTCCCCTGGAAGCATTGATTCGCCTGAACTTCAATTTCCCAGATACGATCTCCACTTTGGCCTTAAAGGCGGAGTATGTGCGTATATCAAGGACAACGTAGGTTGTAAGAGGATGTTCACTTTGGAAAACGACAAATATGACGCCATTTGGTTCAAACATTCTGGGCCCCAATTTCTGAAATTCTACCGTTGTTTGTGTAGGCCTCCCAATGATAACAACTTCCAAGATCTTTTTGATTACCTTAGTCTGAACAGAGACCACCTCTTATCACAGTTTCCATCTTGCGATATTTCAATTTTGGGAGATTGTAATGCCCATAACTTCAATTGGCTTCAACTTTTATCTACCACTAATCCAGCAGGTCATAGTGCAGAAGCATTTGCTGCATTCTGTGATCTCACACAAATCATTTCCGAACTAACCAGAAACCCAGACAACCCTAACAATACTCCACATCTCCTTGACCTATTCCTTATTACTAACCCACTTGTATATAAAACAAGAGTCCTTTCCCACTTGGTCAATCAGACCACTGCCTAATCGAAATAACTTCCTCTGTATCCAATCCCACTGTTACTCGAAAAACAGATAGAACTATGTAGGGTGCTAAATCAGCAAAGAATTACTCTCATGTCCTTTGGGTGGTCGTAAATTTTGGTCATTAGCTGAAGCCATCAGTAAAAACTATAGTACGTCTTCCTTTCCTCTTCCAACCTCTTAATCGCTTACTTTGGTAAAATTGTGCCGTCGCCCAAATCTACCCCATACGCTATTAAACCAATCCAATTTCGTTACAAGCTCCTAGAATCAATTATCAATGAAATTAATTCAAACAAGGCGATTGGTTCTGACAGTATTCCAGCTATCATTCCTATAAAATGCTGCCCCGAGCTAGCACCTGTATTATCCAAACTCTCTTCAATGTCAACTGGAGAGTATCCCTCATCGTGGAAGTTATCAAATGTCCAACTTATCCCTAAAAAGGGCGACAAAGCCGATCCCTCAAACTAAAGACCAATAGCTATCACTTCCAGTCTACCGAAAATCATGGAAAAAACCATCAACCACCAACTACCTTTATTCCTCGAGTCCAATAAGCTCCTGAACGACCATCAGTATGGGTTCAGACAGAGTCGTTCAACGGGTGATCTTCTTTCATATGTCACCCAACTTTGGAATAACACTTTAGAGGCCTGGTGAAATAGTGGTAGTAGCTTTAGATATTTCAATGGCTTTTGACCAGGTTTGGCACAAATACTCACTTTCCAAGCTCATTTCGTTCGGCTTACCCGATACGCTAATCAATTGGATCTCCAGCTTTCTTGACACAAGACGTATACGTGTTGACGCCAATGGCTTCTTTCAGAAAATAACTACTATTAACGCGGGCGTATCCCAAGGATCATAGATAGCTCCCACACTTTCTCTGGCCTTATTTGCTCAACAACTAACCTGATCCATTACTTTGCAGACGGCAGCGCTCTACATTTTAGTTCTCAGTTTTCCCACAATAATAAGTCTTGTCAGGACGTTAAGGTGAAAATGACAGCCTCAATCAACAGTGACTTAGAACATGTACTTTAATGGGGAAGGAATAATCTACTCACGTTCAACGCCTCAAAACCCGGTGTTGCCTTGTGTCCCCCAAGAAAACCGATCATTTCCTACTGTAAATATGAATGGCTTCAAACTCTATTTCTATGTTAGGGATGTCCATACCATCGAACCTTTCATGAGTTGACCACCGTTTGTCAGCCAGCAAAACAGTAGCCCGTAAACTGGGCTTTCCATACATATCTAAACAATTCTTCACATCGCAACAACTCCTTTTACTGTATAAGGCTCAAATTCGATATGATCTGGAATACAATTCCCACCGCTGGTTCATTGCTCCCAATATGCCTTTGATATGGTAAACCGCATCCAAAAAAGAGCTATAAGGCTTATAAATAACCCGTCTCTGACTTCTGACCTACATTCTTTTGATCATAGAAGAATAGTTTAGGTTCTTTCCTTGTTCTATTACTATTACCATGAGCCCCCGAAATACACTCCTTAATACTTTCGCAGACTATCTTCGCTAGGAACACTCAGTTTACCCATTCACACCATAATTACGCACTCAAAATTCCATTTTATCGCACTAAACGGGCGCAATCTACATTTTTCCTAACTGCGACCAAATTGTGGAATGCACTACCCAGTTCCTGTTTTCCTTCAAAGTTTGACTTAAGTCAATTTAAGGTAGCCATTCATAAATACTTCTCGGCAGCCTACCAATATCCCTAAACCCTCCCAGCGTTCCTGAGTGCTTTAGCGCGTTAGGAAAATCTTAGCCTGTTCGGGAATACTATAAGTAAAAAAAAAGCTTTGAAAGCAGGTTGTTTAGGGATAACCTCTTGCTGCACTGATTAATGTTACGCTTAAGCTTTAAGCGCATTATTGAAATCCATATGGGTTTAATTTCTACACTAGCCTGGCTTATATGATTTTTTGATAGCGCAATGTGTGTGACTTCTTTGAGTTTCCAGCGAGTTGTTGTCCTTTGCCTCTATCTGTATGTTATTTCATTGCATCCCGTAATCTTCGTTTCAGACATATTCGACGACTCTTGATCTTTCTGTTTTGCCTTTTCTAATGTTATTCTTGCGTTGTATGGGTTGTATACACAATTTCTTTCAGCGTTCTTGTTAATTTGAAGGCTGTGCGTATCTGCTACCTATCCTTCGTATTTTGATTGAGGTACCTTGTATGTATAGTATTATTGCTGCGAGGTGAGGTTCTTCTCTTGCGGTTACTCTTTCTCTGCTTAAGTTAGGTACTAGATCGGTATGGCCATTTCCTTTAAGTATTTTAGCGATATTTTCTTTTATTTCTTTAGGTCCTCTTGTTTTAAGCATATTGTTTCAGCTCTACGGTACAAGAATCTTGCCACGCCTAACTGCACGCTTTGTGGTGATTGGAATTGTAGTGTAGGTACCTCCTATTTGCACTTGTGAAAATGTTGTCATTCCTGTGTACAAGTACATCCAGGAATGGTAGTTTTTGTTCCGACTCCAATTCCATTGTGAATTCTATGGAGCGTGCACGGCTATTTAGATGATCTAGGAATTCATTCATATTATGCTTGTCGTGTTGCCAAACTGCAAAGGTTTTATCGTGAATTCGAATATCGCTTCGCCTTCGAAGTCTTCCACATATAAACTGCTCACTATGGGTGATATTGGGGAACCCATCGCTATTTCAAACTCTTGTTGGTAGAATTTGTCTTCTACCTGGAAATATGTAGTTCTAATGCATATTGTTAGAAGTTCCATTATTGTGTTTACCGAGAGTCACGTGCGTTCGTCTAACGTTTCATCCTTTTCCAGCCTGTCGCTTATGATAGTGCCTTACCGGTGGGCACATTTGTGAATAGGCTCACGATGTCGAAGCGTAGTGGTTTGGTTGAGAGTTTTCGATAGTTTCCACGAAATGCTGCTTATTCTTGACCATACAAAGGTGTACCGGAAAGTTTTTACAGGTTTAATGAAAAAAGTATAATTTAAAAAAAAATATAAAAAAATATTTATTCAAAGTAATGGCCATTAGATTCAATACACTTTGTCCATCTTTCTGGCAAACCATTCATCGAGCCATTTTTCGACTTCTTCTTCAGCACGTGTCCCATTGATGCGAAAAGGTTATAATCGGACGGGCCCAGGTCTGGAGTGTACGACAGGTGCGATAATACGTCCCATCCAAGCGATTTCAATGCGTCTTTCGCCAGTTTTGCTGCGTGTGACGGTGCATTGTCATGCAGCAAAATCATTTTACCGTGTCTTGCGATCTATTCTGAACGTATCAACGCATGGTCCAAATTCATTATTTGTTATTTTTATCAGTATTAACTGTTTCACCAGGTTTCAGAAGTTCATAATACACCACACCATACTGGTCCTACCAAACACAGAGCATTATCTTCTCTTCGAAGCGATGCGGCCTTGGAGTCGACGGGCCAGCTTGGCTAGGCGATAACCTCCATTTTTTACGTTTTGGATTTTTAAAATAAATCCATTTTTCATTACTCGTCAGTATCCGATACAAAAATCACTGTTTTCGGTATCGTTGAAGTATCATTTCACAAATGGTTTTCGATTTTCCATTTGCTTGTCATCCAGCGCATGAGGCACCCATCTTCATAATTTTTGGACCTTTCCCATTGTATGTAAGCAGTCACTAATCGTGTCTTGTGCCACATTTAACGTTTCTGTCAATTGTTTTTGAGTTTGGGATGGATCTTCCACCAATAACTCCTGCAATTACGCGTCAACAAATGTTTTTGGTCTACCCGAACGTTTACTAATTCAAATCAAAATGGCCGCTTTTAAATTATAAAAACCACGTCTCACACGTTTTTCCACCAGCAAACGATGACTTTCAACGGCCTTCTGCGTTCGATGAAATAAGAAAAGCAGTGCATGCCGCAAATGCTCTTTTTCAGGCACGAAATTTGACATACTCAAAGGCTGTAACTCTATGACGCTATTATTTAGGAGGAATAAAACTTTGTTGTTTTATGAAGCTTAATGAGTAGAATAAAATGACATATGTCAAATCAGTTAATTCTATACTTGCGACTAGCGACCTCTGTTCGAAAAACCGGCAAGAACTTTCTGGTACAGAATAGACACAGTTTTTCCCGATAAGGCTTAACAGATGGTGTGCTAATGGGCGACAATGTGAATTTCTCAAGCTCACAGTTGGTCTCAGGGGAATTCCTTCCTTGTGAATCTTTGGTAGGTCGTACAGATGCGGAGGTTTGCTGTAGTGTGGGGTTTTTATCACGCAGAATTCAAATATGACCTTAGTTCTTTTATTACTGACGAGCATTGATCATATTATAAGCCCCCCCCGACAAATCAACCTATTTTCAAACCTCCTTTCAAAAAATTTCCTTACCAGTCAAGAAAAGTGAGCATAAAGTCCACTCTTGCAACAATGTCCAATGAAACATTTTCTAATAATGTGTTCAGGTTATTCCTTTTCAACAGTCTGACGAGTTCTGGAAACTCCTACTATTAACTTTTTTTAAACAGACATATTCAACACCCATCTTCATCCAAACGCCTATGCACGTCAATAAATGTTCGAACATTAGGAACCTGTTCTAAAGGATATCATTCTCGACAGATACGTTGAGCTTTGGAGAAATTTGACCGAAATTCTCGGTCAAATTTGCATGCATCGGATGCATTTTTCTCGTAAACCGTTGGTCCTAGCGACTTCAATAAGGTATACCTTTCTGAAGCAGAAAAGGTGGGAAACAAATTTTCCCAGTCGAAAATGACCTACAGTGTAAGGCAAAAAAGTTAGGACCGATTCAAACAAGATGGAAACCTGTATGTGGCGCCCACTATCAGTAATGGAAGAACTAAGGTCATATTTGAATTCTGCGTGATAAAGAACCCCTGTATACAAAATTTCGTCCGCTTATTACATTATTGTAATACCGCGGCACTCTCCCCTCCACTTTTTTACGTCACAAGCCTCGCCCACAGGGACACCTTCCGCCATTTTGTTTTTTGTGACGTCACCCTTGGGACACCTTTTTTTTTATATAAGCCTACGTGGGGTCATATTTTTTTTCACCTGAGAATAAAAAGATGTTATTTAATCTGTTATTAATATTTATTAGGGTTTGTTTTTATCAAAAGAGATTGCATAATTGTTATTAAAATTATTGTTACATTTCTTTTAATTCCAATAATAAAGAACTAAGGTCATATTTGAATTCTGCGTGATAAAGAACCCCTGTATACAAAATTTCGTCCGCATATTACATTGTTGTAATACCGCGGCACTCTCCTCCACTTTTTACGTCACAAGCCTCGCCCACAGGGACACCTTCCGCCATTTTGTTTTTGTGACGTCACCCTTGGAACACTTTTTTTATATAAGCCTACGTGGGGTCATATTTTTTCACCTGAGAATAAAAGATGTTATTTAATCCGTTATTAATATTTATTAGGGTTTGTTTTTATCAAAAGAGATTGCATAATTGTTATTAAAATTATTGTTACATTTCTTTTAATTCCAATAATAAAAGAACTAAGGTCATATTTGAATTCTGCGTGATAAAGAACCCCTGTATACAAAATTTCGTCCGCTTATTACATTATTGTAATACCGCGGCACTCTCCCCTCCACTTTTTTACGTCACAAGCCTCGCCCACAGGGACACCTTCCGCCATTTTGTTTTTTGTGACGTCACCCTTGGGACACCTTTTTTTTTATATAAGCCTACGTGGGGTCATATTTTTTTTCACCTGAGAATAAAAAGATGTTATTTAATCTGTTATTAATATTTATTAGGGTTTGTTTTTATCAAAAGAGATTGCATAATTGTTATTAAAATTATTGTTACATTTCTTTTAATTCCAATAATAAAAGAACTAAGGTCATATTTGAATTCTGCGTGATAAAGAACCCCTGTATACAAAATTTCGTCCGCATATTACATTGTTGTAATACCGCGGCACTCTCCCCTCCACTTTTTTACGTCACAAGCCTCGCCCACAGGGACACCTTCCGCCATTTTGTTTTTTGTGACGTCACCCTTGGAACACCTTTTTTTTATATAAGCCTACGTGGGGTCATATTTTTTTTCACCTGAGAATAAAAAGATGTTATTTAATCTGTTATTAATATTTATTAGGGTTTGTTTTTATCAAAAGAGATTGCATAATTGTTATTAAAATTATTGTTACATTTCTTTTAATTCCAATAATAAAAGAACTAAGGTCATATTTGAATTCTGCGTGATAAAGAACCCCTGTATACAAAATTTCGTCCGCTTATTACATTATTGTAATACCGCGGCACTCTCCCCTCCACTTTTTTACGTCACAAGCCTCGCCCACAGGGACACCTTCCGCCATTTTGTTTTTTGTGACGTCACCCTTGGGACACCTTTTTTTTATATAAGCCTACGTGGGGTCATATTTTTTCACCTGAGAATAAAAAGATGTTATTTAATCTGTTATTAATATTTATTAGGGTTTGTATTTATCAAAAGAGATTGCATAATTGTTATTAAAATTATTGTTACATTTCTTTTAATTCCAATCTATAGTTTGTGATCTAATTTATTTATACATTGGGGTTGTATTCTAATAAGGGATCATAGTCTTGTAAGACGGGAACTTGTTCGCGGGCTTCACCCCTGTCATAAAAATTGTATTCTAATAATAGAGAAAAGTGTCCTTTTCATAATAAAAAGATTTTATTTAATCTGCTATTAATATCTATTAGGGTCTGTTTTTAACAAAGGAGATTGCATAATTGTTATTAAAACTATTATTACGTTTCTTTTAACACCATCTACAGATTGTGACGTAATTTATTTATACATTGGGGGTTGTATTCTAATAAAAGGTTTTGGTCTTGTAAGACGGGAATCTGTTCGCGGACTTCGCCCCTGTGATAAAAATTGTATTCAAATAACACGGAAGAATTAATAGATAAGACATGTAAAGATAACAACTGCCTTCATAATAAAGAAATGTTACTTAATCTGTGTTTATTATTAATAATATTTATTAGGGTTGCTTTGATTTTTATCAAGGATATAAAAACCTAGTCTTTAAACGATTATGTTCTATGCAATCTTTAAGACTGCATTTAAGCGCTACCTCAATACTTTTCAGTATCTGAGTAACGACATCGAAATTGTAACCTTCAACATTATACATATAAATGAGTAATTAAGTTATATAATTAGTTTGTTTTACAAATCATGCTTTAAACAATTTTCACCTTGAGAACGTTAAATTATATGTATATTGATATGGGATGTCATACTTTCTTTAAAAAGCAGTACACTATATCCATAGCCATAAAGCATATAATACAAATTAACTACTCTTTATTTATATAGATCAGGGTCGCAAAGAGGTGCTACAGTAAATTATCGAAAACACCCTCAAATCTAAGTAATCCATAATATCCTATGTTAAATGTTAGTGTGAAGACATTTTTGGCAGTCAAGACTTTTGGGATGGGTGCACATCCCCTTTTGTTCAAAATTAAGGGCAACGTAATTTAACGTATCTAGATCTTCATAGAGAACGTCACTACCTGCATCAATATCACCGTTTTCATCTTGAGCGGTTATATAGCTTATTAACAAGTAAAACAGATAATACCCTGATACTGCTTCATAATAATACTCCTTCGCTTGTAATTTTGCTTTAAAAAAATACATGCAGCGGATAATATACAATCTTCATTTGCCACTATTATTATTACACAGATATGGAATTATTCTTAAAATTAGCTAATTTCACCACACCACCTTGAAATACTACATAGGTCTTCAATCCTTTTCAACCCTTGAACCTGTACCTCATACATATTTCTCGAGATCATCCAATTCCTAATCAGTAGCATGTTTTCTAATACACAACACAGCATCTTCAATATGGCGGTGTATACGCCGAAAAAATGTCTCGTGTCTTCTTCTTTAAGCTAGATTTTGGCTCTATACAGCATACAAGCTCTATCTTAGCTGAATTACCTCTGTCAAAAAAGGGGTTACCATCAAATTAAGTATACCAGCCTCTTATTAGAACACTATCTTTTAAATCCTCGAATTTTTACCTATAAGGGTCTGCCATGCCATGCTATCACAAAACACGGCTTTACATACGGGTTCTGTCTCGGCTGAACTATCCAAAAAGGAAAACTTGTTGGGAAATTTGAATTTGTATTTAAGTGTTTACATTCTGATTGCTTATTGCGAAAAATTTGAACTTGTATTCTACTAAGGGGTCCTAATGCTAACTTATAAGATAGACATAGGGCTTCGCAACTTGCTTCCGGGTCTTAGCCCCGGCCCCTTGGTGATGGAAAATTTGAATTTGTATTATAAGTCTACATTCTGATTGTTTATTGCCTAACTTGTAACACAACTTGCTCTCGCGAGAGCAAGTTGTGAAGCCATATAACTGTCTTATAAGTTAGGTACAAATCCTTCTCGCGGCAAATTTTAGTTATGTTGTGTTACAAGTTAGCATTAGAACCCCTTATTAGAATACAAAAAAACAAAATGGCGGAAGGTGTCCCTGAGGGCGGGGCTTGTGACGCAAAAAAGTGGGGGGGAGGGTCCCGCGGTACTACTTATATATATATATATATATATATATATATATATATATATATATATGTATGTATAGGTAAGTTCTAAAAAATATATATTAGATTACCCAATGGCTCAGACTTGTAAGTGAAAGGTACCAAAGTTCAAATCTGAGAGTAGTCAAGTGCTTGGGAAAAAATCATAATATATGAATTCGACTCAAATGCGAAACAGTCCTTTTCAGGACTAAGCCTGATGATGAAAGCAGTCTCCGCTACCGAAACGTCGTGCTATAAAAGCAAAAACTGTGAAAATAGGCGGATCAACTCAACTAAAATTAACTAACCTTCGTTATCTTTTTCTGATAAATCGCGTCAATGCTCTTCTAAATTACAATCCTTAATGCAGATTTATTACTATTAACTATTGTAAACTTTTTCTTTTACATAATTCTGGTCCTGAACCGGCTAAGTTTAGTTTCAGGAACATTTAGAAGTGTAAAGCTTAATTTAATTTCAATTTAGTTTCATTTAAATACTTCTAATTGTAAACAGAAATCTAAAATTAAACAAACTTTACTCATTCATTAATTATTAAATAAATAAATTATAATTATGATTTTGTATAGTGCTGTTTCCATTAGAGATTATTGGTTTTTGCAAAAACAAAGGGTCTCAATGGGAATAGAAACCTTCTGAATTGCAAGTAAATGTAATTCAATAAACAGCGTTTAATCAATCTCTCACTAGACTGTACTGCCATCTGTACGATTTAAGTGTAATCTACCAAATTTTTTTAATTTAACTTTGAATTCGCTTCAAATGGATTTGTTTTTGAATTTTGTATGCAGAAAGAAAAGCCGCAATGGTTTATCTGCTTATTTTTTTATTATAATTAAATTTTAATCAAATCTCGTTAATTTACATAACTTGAAAGCAGGAAACTAGATTTAAATTTTCATAGTATTATTTACAAAATTCAATACTGCTGAAAGCGATCATCCCGCCATCTATGAGTAATGCTAAAAACTAAATAATAAAGATTTCTGTTCTTTGCTTTAACTCAGAATCCAGCAGATGGCGAAAGCAACACTGAAGGTTGTATAATATTGAACGGAATTATGCAGAATACCATTTGTATAGTTTTTATTTTTAGATCAATTACTTTTATTAAGTGTATAAAAAAATCCTAGAATGAATAAATGATCAATCACTTGCTCATCGCAGCTGTTCTCTTAAGCTACGCTTTTTTGTCATTATTTAAATTAGATGTACTTATTTAAATCCTCGAAATTAACGTTAAAATTGAATCCATTGATTTGTAATTTTTTCTAATTTTTGATAATTTTTGTAAGTTTACGTCTACTTTACCTTTATTGTTAAAGTAAGCAAGAAAATTTGTAACCGTAACATGAAATTATCCTTCTCTCTTACTGTTCCTTTATTGTTCTCTCTTGACGCAGGTATAATAATTTTGTGTATAATCTAAATAAAACCTTTTGAAAATGGTGCGCTTTAAACGTCTGCTTTAGATATCCTACTTGTTGTTTATGCTTTACCTTTTTCCTTCATTAGTTCAATTGAGCACAATCCTAGTGAGCTTTTAAAATGTGGTCGCAAACTTTAGAGAAGAGGACAGTGGGTTAAGTGGTCTGTTATCCGAGAACGTACACTTTGATGATGTACTTTATTTTTACTTTTTCGCAGTTGTAAGTTGTAAGTTTTTAATTTAGAATTCTTAATTAGTAAGCACTACTCAAAATGAAACGACAGTATTAAAATTTGGCAAATTTAAAGCTATTTGTGCAGTTTACAGTATTCTCAACAGGTGAGCTTCTAACAAATGTGACTGTGATTAAAAAAATTATTTTAATTACACGCTTTGCGTAATTTTAACTAAAATTTGGTCACAGAAACAATTGCGTGTACTTAATTGTAGAAGTTTAAAATAAATGTATGCAATTAAAGTATTTTTGACACCAGTAGCACAAGTATAATTAGAATTATTTGTGGTCGAAATTAGTTAAATAATTTAATTCATGTAATTTTTCGCAAATTCGGTCTATCAAAGGATAATTCAAGTTTCATTCTTAGTCTGAAGTAAAATCTGATTTAAAACAATTTTAAATAACAAGCACTGTAGAGTGGGGTAACTTGGAACAAAACTTCAACTTTTGTATTTTTTAGAAAACTGGCAACAATGTGAATAATTGTTGTGTTGTGTGAACAGGTATAGATTACTATCGGGTGTCTATTAATGATTGAAGCTGACGTCATGTAGCAAATTTTGGTTAGGTTGGTACCACTACACTTCATTTCGGTCGCAACGATTGACATTAGCGCCCCACGGGATAATCACCTTTGGTGTAATTATAAACGTTTGTTAAAATTAAAAAGAATACCCCTACTTTTGGAAATGTTTATTGTCAATATTTGCTAATTACAGTTATTTAAGAAAATAAATTTTAAAATTATTGTTATGACAAAAATACAAACAAACACTCTTCATTAAGTTAATATAATTACAAAAAATGTTGAAAATGATGACCTTGATGCTGTAGACATAAATTAATTCTCCGCTTCATGTTTTCAAAAACATGCTGAATTTCTTCCCGTGTAATAGCCTGAATCTCGTGTTCAACTGCTTCCATTAATTCATCCAAATTATGCAATCTATTTCTATGAATATTCTCTTTAATCTTTCGAAACAAAAAGTAATCTGGAGTTATGAAAATAACTGATAGTAGTACCGAGACATTTGCGCCGCCATCTTGGATAGTTTGGAGAAAACCCACCATTTTTTTTATATGCCCTCGTGATGATCGTATTTTTTCACCCCTATAGTTTCTTTTTGGAGGTATTTTTCAAGCCCTTGATGGAATTTTCACCCTAATTAGGACGCTTTTGGCTGCATTAAGAAATTTTTTTAAGTTCAGCCCCTGGGGGGTAGGTAAATGCGTGCGCATGCAGTGTTCTGAGAATAAAAAGATGTGTTAATTAGGGTTGTTTTTATCAAAGGAGATTGCATAATTATTATTACGATTTTTTTTAATCCCATCTACAGATTGTGATTTATACATTGGGGGTTATATTCTAATAAGGGTTCCTAGCCTTGTAAGACGGGAATATGTTCGCGGGTTTCTTAATCTGTGTTTATTATTACTAAACAGTTATACAAATTCATTTATATTAATTGGAAAGTAGGAATCAGCCGTCGACATCGTGTTAATTAATGTGTTTACGAACATTTTAAAATTTTGCTATGTTGGATTTTTGTGGACCTGGGACACCTTGGCAGCCGTTTTTTTTTATAAGCCTACGTGGGGATCGTGTTTTTGGTCTATTTTGTAGAGATAATAAACAATTGGATTTTTTCTGATATTAAATAGTCTAATCAAGATAAAGATAACATATACAATTGATTTCAAATACGTTATTAAATTCTATATAATGATAGTAAAACAGGTAATGGGTATTGCGTAATCAGTTAATTAACTTGTTGCTATACAAAAGTGAATGTACGATTTCGGAATTTGACGTAAATAATAATATTAAACACCGTACATATTTTTAAGTACATGTATATATCGGAGCTTTTAGCAATCACAGGCTAGATTAGTTAGAGAGATGCAATGCAATTAAAAAGATGTATAATTAAATTAAACTACTAACTTAGAACAAAATGTCTGTCAAACTCTTCGTGTAAACCGTCTACAGCCAAAACCAAATACATATTTGAGCAAACAGATTATTTAATATTGTGATATATCCAGCGACTTGCCTGTATCTTCTTATTTAAGATAGATGTCGCCTCTGTATTATTTTAAATACATAAAAGTTCTGTCTCATCGAAAATACCTTGGTAAAAAAAAACAGCTTTAGATTTTATAACCAGGTTAAGCATGCATGCTGACCGTTTATTAGAGTACTATTTTTAAATTTTCGGGTTTTACTGTTAATGGGGTTGTCATACCATCACATAAGCCTATTTTACATACAAGCTCTGACTTAGCAGAAATACCCCTGTCAAAAAGGAACTTAAGATTTATAAACAGGCCCCTAGAGTGCGGTTACAGAAACAAGTAGCGCACACTATACATAAACCCGTGGTGAGAAATTTACTCGAAACAGGTACATTGTGGGTAACATTTTTTGTTAAGTTATAACAGGCGGGGTCTTTACGATATGAGAAATCTAAGTAAATATAATGACGGGTATAATTATATACTGACCATTATCGATGTATTTAGCAAGATGGCGTAGACACCTCTCAAGCTGAAAAACTACGTATTCTATAATCAACGTATTTTCGGTTATTTTTCAAAGATGCGAAAAGATACCTCAAAGTATACAGACGGATAAGGGCAAGGGCATTATTGCGAAAAGTGTCCAGCAATTCTTTAACAAACATCAAATCTAATCATATAGGCAAAATTTAGCGATGCGATGCTTACATATAGGTAATAATCACGCTAACGGGGTTACAGTTAACGCGAAAGTCAATAACCTTTACACATTATCTCTCTCAAGGCTTTATTTGGGGTAAAGCCTACGATGCATCGTTTAGGTAACTGACCCAGGAAGATATTATCCAATGATTTTCGCTATATGTCCGCAGGTATAGTAAGCACTTTTACTTCGATCTTTGTAGTAGAGTATTTTGCTGCAGTTGCTTCTAAGGCCTTAGCGCGCACAATTAGAATGGCGGGATTGATTCGCATACGTCTCATCAGTCAACTAGCGTCCATAATTCGCGTCATGTAGTTTGAACCGTGCGCTGCCATTAGACTAAAGGTATCTCTTGATGGTACAAATTTAACCTTTAACTTAACATTACTTATGAGAAACTTTTCCTGATTAGATAAATCCTAGTGCACGTGACCAATCATCTCAATCTGTTTGCTGGCCGCTGCAAGTACTTGACGTTTCGAGAAACCGTTATTTGCATGTCTCATATAGGTCAAAATTTCGCGACGCGAGGCTTTCGGAGAAGACTGTTTCGGCGATCCCCACACAAACCCTCCCCGAACATAACCGAGATTATAAGACATGTGTAGGACGTCGCCCCTTGTCGCGATCGCAACTTGTTCGAGAGCCTTCCTTCATTGTCGCGGTACGCTTGGCGGAAATTTTGAATTTGTATTATAATAAGGGGCCTAATGCTAACTTGTAAGACAGGTGTAGTGTTGCGCAACTTGCTCTCGGTGAATTGCCCCTTGTCGAGGCGCCATTGGCGGGAAATTTGAATTTGTATTTGTATTTAAGTCTCTGCAGGTTATGGCTTGAAATATGAATTTGTATTATAATAAGGGGTATAATGCTAACTTGAAAGACAGATGTAGAGCTTACTTTCAGACACATGCCCCTGAACCAAAAATTTGAATTTGTTTGTGGCGCCATCAATTTGAACTTGTATTATAATAATAAGGAGGCCTAACGCTAACTAATAAGACAGACATAGGGCTTTGCAACTTGTTTTCGAGTCTTAGTCCTTGCGGGAAATTTGAATTTGTATTTAAGTGTTTACATTTTGATTATTTACTCCGAGAAATTTGAACTTGTATTCTAATAAAGGGCCTATTGATAACTTATAAGACAAACATTGGAACCTGTGTTAGGGGTTGTGCCTTCCTGTCGTGGCCCCTTGTTGGGAAATTTGGTTTTGTGTCGTCATCTAGTTGTGTATAGACTAATGCATATTTTCTGTAATATAGGTGGCACCATCTAGCGTTATATTTTGTGGGGCGAATCAGTGTTTCGTTTGTGGCATCATCTAACGATATATTTTTAAACTAGCGAATGTTTTCTGCAATAGAGGCGGGGCCGGTATATTTCTTAGACCAATTAGGGTTGTTTGTGGTGCCATCTAGTGGTGTAAAGACTAATGAATGTTTTCAGTAAGAGAAGTTGATCGTGTTCGTCTCTCCCTCTCAATATATCAACCAAATCAATCGCAACCAATCAAATCATAACCTACAGCCTACGAAAACTAGCATACAGCTCAAGAATACTGATTGGACTAACTTCAACTTTGCTAAAACCAACCAACCACAATTCAGAAATACCAAACTGATTTAACTTAATCAAAAAAATTAAACTGCAGCATTGTTAGTGCAGGTTCAAGCACCGTTAGGGAAAACAAGTTTATTAACAAGTCAGTAAAATCTCTAATGTTCGCTGATGTTGACTCATCTGCTTCGGGGAAGTTTGGAGTAGGGATCGTCGAAACAGCGAAGTCGAAGGTATTCTCCTGTTTATGAGTCAACATCAGCGGACATTAGAGATTTTACTGACTTGTTAATAAACTATTACAACATAACCGTTCAAGATGATGATTAAAACGGTGACATGTATAAACTGATTGTATTTCACATACAAGGTGATGGTGATGATTCACAGAAGTCTCAAAACCATGATGATGATAGCGACGAATCACGGTTCAAGAAGAAGACCGATAAAGGATGTGATTAAATAAATGATGTATTGGTGTTTATAATAATAATATATTTTCAAACGCTAAGCTTTTTTTCAATTTTTGTTAATAAACTCGTTTTTCCTAACGGTGCTTGAACCTGCACTAACAATGCTGCAGTTAATGCGAAAGGACGGTTAGATGGGTAGTTACAATAAGTGTGAGATTGGCGTTGTTTTGCACTCTGTGAGTTCAATCATACTGCTATTCTGTTAATTGAGAGCTGGCTCTTTATTAGGGGCTAAGCCCTACATCTGTCTTACAAGTTAGCATTATACCCCTCATTATAATACAAATTCATATTTCCAACCATAACCTGCAGAGACTTAAATACAAATACAAATTCAAATTTCCCGCCAATGGGGCCTCGACAAGGGACAATGCCCTGAGAGCAAGTTTCGTAACACTACGCCTGTCTTACAAGTTAGCATTAGGCCCCTTATTATAATACAAATTCAAATTTTCCGCCAAGGGTACCACGATATTACACGAAGGCCCACGAACAAGCTGCGATCACGAGAAGGGGCGAAGACCCGAGAACAAGTTGCGACGTCCTACACCTGTCTTACAATCTCGCTTATGTTCGGGGAGGGTTGGTGTGGAGATCGCCGAAACAGTCTTCGCCGAAAGCCTCGCGTCGCGAAATTTTTCCTATATGAGACATGCAAATAATGGTTTCTCGAAAAGTCAAGCACTTGCAGCGACCGGCAAACAGATTGAGATGATTAGTCACGTACACTAGGATTTATTTAATCAGGAAATGTTTCTTATAAGTAGTGTTGAATTAAAGGTTAAATTTGTACGATCAAGAGCTTTAGTCTTATGGCAGCGCACGCGAATCAATCCTGCCATTCTAGTTGTGCGCGCTAAAGCCTTAGAAACAACTGCAGCAATATACTCTGTTACAAGGCCCGAAGTAAAAGTGCTTACTATAACTGCAGGTATATAGTGTAAATCATTGGATAATGTCTTCCTGCGTTAGTTACCTAAACGATGCATCGTAGGTTTTACCCCAAGTTATTGACTTTCGCCTTAACTGTAACCCCATTAGTGCGATTCTTACCTATATGGAAGCACCGCATCGCTTTACTTTGCCTATATGATTAGATTTGATGTTTGTTAAAAAATTGCTGGACACTTTTCGCAATAAAGTCCTTGCCCTTATCCGTCTGTATACTTCGAGGTATCTTTTCGCATCTTTGAAAAATAACCGAAAATGCGTTGATTACAGAACACGTAGTTTTTCAGCTTCAGAGCTCTTGTCCACGTCATCTTGCTAAATACATCGATAACCGTCAGTATATAATTATACCCGTCATTATATTTACTTAGATTTTTCATATCGCAAAGACCCCACCTGTCATAACTCAGGGGTGTTTCTGCTAAGGCAGAGCTTGTATGTAAAATAGGTGATGGTATGACAACCCCATTAACAGTAAATCCGTAAAATTTTAAAATAGTACTCTAATAACCTGATTATAAAATCTAAAGTCGTTTTTTTTGGCAGAGGTATTTCTGATGAGTCAGACCTTTATGTATGTAAAATAATATAGAGGCGAAACCTAGTTGCATTGCATCTCTCTAACTAATGTAGCCTGTGATAGCTAAAAGCCCCCATATTTACATGTACTTAAAAATATGTACGGTGTTTATTATTATTGTTTACGTCCAATTGCGAAATCGTACATTCACTTTTGTATAACAAGTTCATTAACTGATTACGTAATACCCATTAATTGTTTTATTATCATTATGTAGAATTTAACAACGTATTTAAAATCAATTGTATGTGTTATCTTTATCTTGTTTAGATTATTTAATATCAGAAAAAATCCAATTGTTTATTAGCTCTACAAAATAGACCAAAAATACGATCTCCACGTGGGCATATAAAAAAATTGCTGCCAAGGTGTCCTATGACCACAAAAATGCAAGACAGCAAAATTTTAAATTGTTCGTAAACACATTAATTAATACGATGTCGATGGCTGATTGCTACTTTCCAATTAATATAAATGAATTTGTATAATTGTTTAGTAATAATAAACACAGATTAAGAGGCCCGCGAACAGATTCCCGTCTTACAAGACTAGGACCCTTTATTACAATACAACCCCCAATGCATAAATAAATTAGATCACAATCTGTAGTTGGGTTAAAAAAAAAGTAATAATAATTATGCAATCACCTTTGATAAAAACAACCCTAACACAGTTTTTTATTCTCAGAACACTGCATGCGCACGCATTTACCTACCCTCCAGGGGCTGAACTTTAAAAAATTTGTTAATACAGCCAAAAGGCTCCTAATTAGGGTAAAAATTCCATCAAGGGGTTGAAAAAGACCTCTGAAAAAAAACCATAGGGGTGAAAAATACGATCCCCACGTGGGAATATAAAAAAATGGCGGGTTTTCCTCAAAATATCCAAGATGGCGGCGCAAGTGTCTTGGTACTACTACTGATTGTGAATATCTATTACGAAAAATTACTACTGGAATGTAGAATAAACGGAAAAATTATAATAAAAGCTAATAAAAGACAGACAAGTACGACTATGGCAAAAAAAGCAGAAACCGATTGATTTTACAACATAATTCTCAGTGTTGCAAACACTAAGCAAAAAAAATTCTTAGATTTGACATGACGTCAGCTTCAATCATTAATAGACACGTGTTAGATACATGTGCTTGAAATCTCAGTTAAATGAAGTTATATATATTTCCACACTTGTGTGTTCACCGCGCATAAACTAAAAGGCAACATTAACACAGAAAACTAACATTGAAAAACTTCTCTTAAAACATCTATTCACGTTTAGTCAATTTGCATGATGTTTTGTAGGTTATGTATCTTATTTATTGCCATTGAGAAACAGTCCGTACATTTCCGCAATTCCAAGCTGTGTTGCGAAAACTTCTATATATTCCCTAATTTGTATACTTGACAAAATTGCACGAAAACATGGAACACGTCTCCCAAGTTTTTAGAAAAGTTTTCTTTTATCCTCCAAATATAGTATTTCTTTACAGAAAAATTCCAAGACATCATAAAAAAAATCCTGCAGGAAGAACGTATGCCAAATATTCTTCGGAAAGTGTAGCGGCAGCAGCAGAAGAAATAAAAAGTAAAACTATTTCTATGCAACAGGCCTCCAAAAAATACAAGATATCATTGGCTACGTTATCTCGAAAAGTAGCCAATAAAAATATAAAAGCTGTTGGCCGTCGGAAAGTTCTGACAACATATGAGGACGATTTGATTTTTGTGGTATCAGAGACAGTCGCTTTAAACCTGGGAAGGACTGGGTGTATCATTTTCGCGAGAGACATCCAGAATTATGAAAAATCGTTTTGAAAAAAACATCAAAAGAAATCGATCCCGAGTGTCTTCTGAAATGATTACAGAATATTTTCAAAATTTCAAAAATGAACTTGAGAATATTGGGCCAAACGCCATTATAAACTATGACGAAAGTAACTTAACCGATAAACCTGGCCGTTCTAAAGTGTCGGTGAAAGAAGGGTTGAAACATGCAGAACGGTGTTTTGTCACGTCGAAAATGAATTCTCCTATTTTTATAGCTTGTACTTCAAGTGGTAAATTATTACTTCCGTACGTTATATATAAAGCTGAACATTTATACGACACTTGAAGAGAACGTAGGCCTAAGAATGCACGATACAATCGAACCAAATCAGGCTGGCTGGATGCAAAAGTGTTTGATGACTGGTTTAAGACTGTAACACTCCTATATTCCACAACTTTAGGACCAGGGACCAAATCAATGATTGGCGACAACCTTTCCAGCCATCTTGCTCCAAATGTCAAAAATGTCAAAAAAACAACATTAAATTCATTTTTTGCCTGCTAACCCAACACACCTTTGTCAGCCTTTAGATCTATCTTCCTTTAGGCCGTTAAAAGCTGCATGGAGGAAAACGTTACTGAAGTGGAAATTATCGCACCAAGGAACCATTCTAAAGGCTTAATTTCCAGCTCTCTTAAAAGAGACTCTTGTATGGAACATAATCAAGAAGAAATAATAAAATCGGGATTCCGTGCATGCGGAATTTATCCTTGGCTAAGCCGCGGGTTTTATAGAGGATTCCTGACCAGAACACAACAGCAGATGAATCCGCGATATGGAAATGAAGCTCAACATCAGCAGATTAAGAAAAAGACAAGACTAACAGTAGAAGCCGGAAAAAATGTTTCTGATCCAATTCAAGAAGCTAACTCGAAAACACTTCTAAATTACTCCCAATCTTCTACTAGTTCTGTTTCTGAAGCAGAAATATCTTTATATGATTCAGAATCTTCAGTTGGTCCAGAAATCTTTTTTGATTTTGAAGAAACTAGTGATCATGAGAATATTGAAAATGACGATGAAAATGGTAATTTCGCACAGGGTCCAAGTCAAGAATAAGATGTTACAGTGGAGGTTGGTGGGATTTTATTTGTAGCATTTCCAATAGAAGGCAAGCCTCTTAAACAACAGAAATATGTTGGTGAAGTGACAGAAATAATTTAAGACGGAAATTTATGTGTTTGTAAATGTTTGTGCTTCCAGTAGGACTATCCAAAACGATATTTACCTATCCAAATGTAGAAGATATTGCGGACGTTGAACATTATCAACTCATTAACTAATTAATTTTATTAAATACAGAAATAAAAAGTTTACCTCGAGTAGGACTTGAACCTACGACCTGTGCTTTGCTCGAGTACCGCACTAACCAATTGTTGTGCGGTACTACAAAGTACAGTGTCGAGTACCGCACTAACCAATTGGTTAGTGCGGTACTCTAGCAAGTACAGGTCGTAGGTTCAAGTCCTACTCGAGGTAAACTTTTTATTTATGTATTTAATAAAATTAATAATAATTTTTAATTACATATTTACCTTTGAACTTATTCGTTCATAACAAAAACTTTAGAATATCCTATTAAGGGAGAATGTAATGTTTAGTTTAAAACTGTTGTTGATACTCAGATTTTTTTTAGATTAAGTTTTAAAAATATGATTTTGTAAGGATTAGTTTTTTTATTTGAAGAAAGTGTGCAATTTACGTTTTATACTCGTTCCAAGTTTTCCGAATGGAATAGAAATAACCATTAAATCTAAAAAGAGTTTCAAGTAACTCCACTCTACGGTAATAATTACAATATCAAAGTGTTCGGACCTTTTTGAGTTTATACCTTGATTTCTATTACCTAGCTGGTAGATCAGGGGTAACACGATCTGTTCAGCATTCGGAACGCAATGAGTTCGATTCCCGTTACCGTCTATTACCGTCTAGCCTGTATAACGTTCATTGAGGGGGTTTTATTTATTCACATGTAAGGGCATGATCACTGTGGCGTTTTTGGTAAATACTGGGGTAATAATTTCCCACTCAGCACCCTAACTCTGTTCCTCCCGATTTTAATTTCACTACATCTGTCCTTAACCACACAGTAAGTACATATTTAATGTATCTATGATGGGAATTCATCTCTGTGGTTGAAGGAGCTTAGAAATCTCAAGCAGCCCCCCACCCACTTGGGGAGGGAATGAAACACGTGTCGGCTTCCGTTTCGAACTTGCTGTTGTGGTGGATCTCAATTACAATTTTAATTTCATATTTCTTGCCTGTCCCAATCTTACCTTTAATCTCACGGTTTTCTATTATTCCACTTTGCTGCAATGTATCGCATGGTTTGGAATGATCTCATGTTGTTCCCTGTTAGATTGTGCCGTCTTGTCTCACTAGTTCAAATGGTGTTTATAGCTTTATACGCTACAACACTCGGAATAAAAAGATTGTCGAAAGGCTTAAATTTTTTCATTCTCACCTAATGTACTCGATGTCAAATTCTTCCTTACTCGTTCATATTAATGCAATTTTCTTATTCTCGCATTGTGTCGTATATCGTATCACGTATCTTATTGTTTCGTATCAAACTCTCTTGCATTATCAGTAGAATGAGGCCAGCCTTCCTCCACCACTTTTTCGTGATGGCATAGACTACGCCCATGACGAGTGGGAGAAGCCACATGGTCCCGCTCCTTGTTTTGTCGGCTTCCTTTCCGTCGCCATTTTCAACCCATTGATGGCATTTTTAACCCATTGATGGCGTATTTTGGGTTACTCACCCCCCCAGTTAGGACCCCTTTGGCATTATTAAGAGCCTTTTTGACAGCCCAGTCCTTGAATGGTGCCTACCCGTAATAGTCTTGCGCGCATACGGCATACAGCGTGACGCGGTGGGGGAAAGGGAGGGTTAGGTCGCAGTTCAATTATTTTAATTATGAGTCATAAATAAATTGTTCCGCCATTTTGTTTTTAATTATGACGTCTTAATTAAATTCCGCCGCCATTTTGTTTTTAATTATGAGTTATAATTAAATTTTGTCGCCATTCAAATCAACATCAATCAAACGATTGATTTTATTTATTAAACCAATCTCATCATCATAAATAAATATTAAATTGGTTGTTTTGCCTAGTGGTCCTAAAGAACGCATTGAAACATATTTACTCTTCAACCGCTAGTTAAATTGTTGCCTATGATGGCCCTTAGGCATGAAAAACTTATGGAAACGCTCGGGTAGCACACATTTAAACTTCTCCAGTTCCACAACCACCCTCTCACCGTAGTTTGTTGATATTACGATTAAATATCTTTACTCTTCAACCGATCTTTAAATTGATGCCTACGATGGTCCTCAGGCATGAAAAACTAATGGAAACGCTCGGGTAGCACACATTTAAACTTCTCTAGTTCCACAACCACCCTCTCACCGTAGTTTGTTGATGTGATGATTGAATATCTTGTATTCATCCCCAGTCTCTTTTCCTTAACGCTTTTAAAAGGTTTAAAGCATGTTGATGCATTTAGAGCTGATAAATTCATATCTGTATTATAACGCAACGTAAACTGTACAGGTATTTTATTAGCTACATCAGTCCCTTGGTCCTGGTGTTGCATTTATTCAGATTCGTGTTTTTCAATCTTCTTTGAACTCCCTAAATTTCCAGATCCCATTTTAAACTTTTTATCTTTAACAGTAATTGGTCTATTAATGCAGCTGTTTTAGGCATGTCAACGCGATTGTATAACGGCTGGTTTTTGCTGTTTATATATGTTAAGGCATGCCACATTCACTTTTCTGTGCTTTGCTTATATATGGACAATATAAAGAATCGTTAACATAAAGTAATTATTTTCTGGATTTCCCCCGGTTATCTGACCACAATAACAAACTTTCACTGGTCAAATACCTCTAGGGAAACACCCACTAATTAATTACCTAATTACGTGAAAGGCAATCAAGTTGACCTTCATCTAAAATTTTGGTGTTTACGTTCTAGAAAACAAAAACATGGTTTTGGTATTAAAAAAAGATAAGCAAGATAAAAGGAAAATATACCGGTGATCAGGATATTGCAGAT
The DNA here is from genome assembly GCA_036346205.1 of Vesta saturnalis. Classification (NCBI taxonomy): domain Eukaryota; kingdom Metazoa; phylum Arthropoda; class Insecta; order Coleoptera; family Lampyridae; genus Vesta; species Vesta saturnalis. Next base: position 1,197,848 of record JARFJB010000559.1, on the reverse strand, counting down.
TTTTCATTAGGTATTTAAGGGGATGATGGTCGAGTGACCATTAGTATCGTTTCGACATTCAAGACAGAGAGTCAGTTTAAGCATCCCTTTTCCGCAATACTTGCGTGGCCATCGGGCTATGGTAAATAGTGTTTTACCGTCAATTTTCTAGAAAATATCGAAACTGTCTGCGGCACAACTTTTTAAAAAAGCGACTGTCAGCCGTTATTCAAAGATCTCTCGGTGGAATTTCATAGGGGTTTACGTGATATGGAACAGTTTGACGGAGAATAACCGGTCTTAAGAATAATTGACCATCTAATGCACCAAATTAATGGTTCAGTGGTAAATATTTTTACACACGGTTGTCATCATAGAAACCTAGGTATGTTTTTCTTAACGCAACTGCGTACGAGGATACCACTTCAAATCCACGGGGGTATTTATAGTTCGATTTAAAGCAGAATGTGCAGTGTGTGCCACGATATGGAACAAATATATTTGGGCCGCAAGGTATTTGTCAAGTGTATATAGGGTGAGTCAATAATCACTCCCCAGCTCTCGGATGTGTGTTCTACAATTAAAAATAAGACAAAAATGAAGAATAGTAAAATCCCGAAAGCGATGCCATTTTCGTGTAAAATTGGAATGAAGAATTAACATTTATTAATTTTTCATTTAATTTCTATAAATTCAAATTAAAAAAGTAGCTAGAAATATTGAAAACGAGGAATTGTCTGGGTCGAGTAACCGAAACCAAAAGAGTAACTTGGCGCCAGACAAAAAATGTAGTAGCCATGGATATACGTGACTTTGACGTTTTTATGTTTATTTGACTTTTACCATTTAGTGAACATTGGAAGCTTCAAAAGTTTTTTAAATTCAAGATGCCAGAGTATACTAACCGAGAATACGTCGATATAATAAAAGCTTTGGGCGCTTGCAATGATAACGCCCGGACTGCCGAGCGTTTATACAGAGAACGATTTCCGAACCGACGTCATCCAGGTCACAAAACAATCCAAAATGTAGAAACACGTGTTGTGGAGACAGGATGTATCGCTTCAAAACGATCTTTGCATGCCGGTCGACCTATAAAACTTACATGGCAACAGGAGGAACAGTACTCCCAATACACGTTGGTTGTCAAGAAATAGACAACACACCCAATCCTCTGTTCATAGATGTTTTCGAAGATACAACTTGTATCCATACCATCTACAGCCTATTCAAATGTTACATCCAGGAGATAACCTATTTAGAGTAAATTTTTGTACATGGACATTACACGAAATTCAAAGCAATTCCGACTTTTTCCATAATGTTTTATTTACCGAGGAAGCTCATTTCAACCAAAAAGGAATTTTAAATTCTCACAACCTTCATTATTGGCACTATGAGAATCCGCATGTTGTACGTCGGCAAATCAGCGAAGGCGCTGGTCTGTAAATGTTTGGATAGGTATGTTTAGAAAACTAATCATCGGTCCATATTTTCTACCAAGAACACTGAATGGTGAAAATTACAATAATTTTCTGGAGAACACTTTGCCAGGTTTGTTAGAGGATGTTCTTTTACAACAACGTGCAACAATGTTTTTTAAACATGATGGAGCGGCTGCACACCCTACATTACAAGTGCAAGATATTTTAAATCGCCGTTTTCCTAATAAATGGATTGGACGGGGTGGACCAATTTCGTGGCCAGCCCGGTCTCCCGACTTAAATCCAATAGATTTTTGGCTGTGGGGATACATAAAAGAGAAGGTCAATTTTACTGTGTCTGCCGGAGTGGATGACGTTATTGCCCGGATTCACTGCAGCAAAATACCCCGTTACAAGGACAGGCATAAAACCGTTAACTATGGACATACAACGAAAATCGTTGGATAATGTTTTCCTGGGTCAGTTACTTACACGATGGATCGTAGGTTTTGTAGCAAATACAGCCTTCAACGGGTGTATCACATCTTGTTCTCCGGTACGGGTATTAACCTTTCTAATGATGGTAACGGTATATCGAGAAGCGATTACCCGAACGGTTACTGTTTAATGGCCTTTGACCTAACTTCTGCCATGTCTGCAAACGCTAGCACGCACTGGCATTTAATTAGAAACGGGTCTCTGCGGCTGGAAGTCGGCTTGGAAGAATCTCTCACTGAAAGCCAGCGTAGATTTTACCTGTTAAAAGGGGGTAACTCTAGATCACAAGCTTCAGTGTACAGCAGCAGTTGAAACAAGATGAACGCACACTGGGACGTACAAGGGTTTAGAGGTGTTGAAAACGAATTCATACCGAAAGAGATTGCAGTGGTTACATATCATGTAGCTTTATTGCTGATGCTGATGAAACCACCTCGAAATTTTTTTATATCAAAACCCATGTCAAGCCATATAAGACATTTAGGGAATAAATATCATCGCCTGAAATGGCGATTGGGGTATGTACCCTACAACGATTTCCAAGAGGAGTTGATAAGAGCAATGCAGCCGTTTAACAAAATTCATGTTAAGGGTAGTAAAAAACAACAGTCGTTAAGATTTTTTAACAAACCAATACTAAACCTGGACGAGATTGGTTGTCCGTCGATTGAAAAATTGAAAATGGACGCAAAGACGTATAGTTTAAACCGTAATATCGAGGCGCCTATGTGAACTCTGGAAAACGCGTTACTATTGCATGGCTGGTTACGTACCAACGTCAAAGATGTATGCGGTACAAGTGTTGAGTTGTTTGCAATTGATCCCCTGCCACAAGAATGTGTTTCGACTTGTGTGTGCTTCCAAACAGTTACCGAGGCACGCACCTAGGTTGTGTGAAATTATTGTGAACACGAATCCATCAAGCAAACCAGGCCAGCATTTGACAGCTATCTACATTGACGAGAATGGCAACGGTGACTATTTTGACCCCTTTGGACGACCTCAACTAGCTCACTATTTACGCTGCCTGGAGAAGAATCCTAGATGGTTCCATTACAATAAAACGATGCTGCAGGATTACCATTCGGATGTGTGCGGACTTCATACGATTGTATTTTAGATTAATTAGTTTACCAATGCTTGATTTTGTAAATAAGTTTTTTACTACATGTTTAATTATGAATGATGAAATACTCAAGTTATTGTATAAAGGAACCTAGAGCAGCCGAGGGGTTCAGAATCCCTATGCTGTTACCACACTATTTCAAATTCCCCGTCATAACAGTTTCCCAAGGAAAGGTTATATAAAAGATGAAATGTATCATCAAAATTGGAAATGAAAGTTAATTGCTTGCCTTTTACATAATTAGCTAATTAGTGGGTTTTCCCTAGACACGTTAGAGGTATTTGAGAAGTCAAAGTTTGTTATTGCGGTCACATAACCGGGGGAAATCCAGCAAATAATTACTTTACATTAATGATTGTGTAAAACCGTTAAGTACTTCAAATTGTACATATATAAGCAAAACACAGTAAATATTCCCTTACTATATATAAGTAACAGAAAACCAGTAGTTATTCACTCTATTGTCAACCGGCCAAGGAGTTCTATCAATACAAGTGGTAAGTGATTGTTTTTGATTTTAACCATTACCCCTTATTTTATTTACTTTATTTTATTACCTGTACAAATTTTTTATGTTATCTTATAATTACAGAGATGGATTTATCAGCTCTAAATGCATCAATATGCTTTAAAGCTTTTAAAAACATCAAACAATTACAGACAGGGGTTGAATACAAAATATCCAATCTGAACATCATATCAATAAAGTACGGTGAGAGGGTGGTTGTGGAACTGGAGAAGTTTAAGTGTGTATTACCCGAGCGTTTCCATAAGTTTTTCGTGTCTGAGGACCATCGTACACAACACGTTAACGAGGGGATGAAAGTAACGTTGTTTAAATGCGTTGTTTAGGACCAATAGGCAAAACAACCAATTTCATAAAACGGCTTCATTATTATAATTGCTATGTTATGCAATGATGATGACGATGAGATTGGTTTAACAAATAAAATCATTTTTGGTTCGTAGTACTTGAGATTGATTTCAATGGCAACACAATTTAATTATGACGACATAATTAAAAACAAAAAGGTGGTGATGCAATTTAATTATGACTCAGAGCGATAAACGCCAACGACCCTAAGAGTCTGCCGCCACCACACACCCAAGAAAGAGTATGATACTGTTATCACTTCCGGTTCGGGACACAAATAAAAAATTGCAGACCACCATGCAACGAGAATCCGGAGAACGAAAAGGCAAGTCGTTAAAGGAGGTATACGACTCGCAGAACAAAAGTAACCCGCCCAGGGAGGCTAGTAGCTCACGACAGATGCACCATACATACGACTCGCAGAGAAGGGAAATATCAAGAGATACGAAAGAACTACCTAACGCTAACAAAGCCAGCAGGAACCTTGCGAAAACTACGACACGGGATCGAACATTTTATCGAGACGACAAAGGAACTACCGGTGGCCACGCAGGTTAGCAACAGACCGGTTTGAAGCAGCAAGGAAGGAATTCCAAGTCATACTACAACTGGGAATTTCACTACCTTTCTTTAGTCCATGGGCAACGCCGCTACACCTAGTTTCAAAGAAACTTTTTTCGACGATAGACCGGACCAAAGCATACCACCATATCCCCGTAGCAGAGAAATATATACCGAAAACAGCAATAACAACCCCATTCGGGTTATTCGAATTTTCATACCATGACCTTTGGTCTGGGAAACTGGGCGCAAACCTTTCAACAGTTCTTTGACGACATATTAAGGGACATGAATTTCTGTTACGCCTACATAGACGACGTCCTAGTAGCGTCAGAGAACGAGGAACAGCATGCGGAGCACCTCAAACGAATTTTCCAACGACTAACGGAAAACGGAATGGTAATCAAACCGGAGAAGTGCCACTTTGGAAAACCCGAGCTACAGTTCCTTGGATACGAAGTCTCGAACCAGGGTACGAAACCCCTGGAAGAGAAAATCCAAGCAATAGCAAATTTTCTAAGGAACGAGACAGCGAAGAAGCTACGCCAAGTACTTGGTATGATAAATTATTACTGGAGGTTTATCAACTATGCCGCCAAAAGCCTTCCCCATCGCACGACTTGCTAAAACGGAAGATAAAAGGTAACCAACCCCTACAGTGGACCACCGAAGCCGACGTAGTCTTCATAAAACCAAACGACAGATCGCCGAAGCCACAATGCTCCATCACCCAGTCGCAAACGCACCGCTAGCCATTCCCACCGACTCATCGCATTTTGCACTAGGTGGCGTCATACAACAAATGATGCGCGAGGAGTGGCAACCACTCGCGTTCTTCTCAAAGAAGCTATCACCCGCCGAAACAAAATACGGAACTTACGATCGCGAGTTACTCGCAATCCACAAAACCATTAATCAACATCTACACATGCTAGTGGGACGAACCTTCATGATATACCCAGACCACAAACCCATTACTTACGGTTTCCAACAGAAACCAAACTTGTTCCCCCGACAGTTCCGATACCTCCACTATATAAGCCAATTATCCATGGATATCAGACACATCGCCGGAAAAGAAAAAAGTCGCCGACACATTGTTCAGGATTTACCAGGTATCGAAAGGACTAGACTTCGAAGCCCTACGAGTTGACCAGAAAGATGACCCTGAGCTAAAGAGGTTGTTAGTTCACGACGGCACGAGCCTCCAATACGAAAAATACAAATCCCAAACACCACGAAACCAATTTATTGCGACGTATTACAAGAAACGGCAAGACCATTCCTAACACTCAAATTCAGGACGGCACACCAGAGCCTGCACCAGTTATCACACCCAGGGGCGCGAGAAACAACCAGGTCAGTAATATGGACTAGGTAATGCGACCGAGGCCAACTAGCGAAGATAGCAAGGCACAACAAACCCTCAGTAGGGATTTTTCCTGACCAAGCAGCCGGTTCGAGCATGTACACATAGATACAATCGGACCACTACACGTAAGCCAAAGGTATAAATACATTTGTGCTTGTGTCGATAAATACATACGATGGGCCGAAGCCATACCGATACCAAACATAGAGGCAAAAAGGGTAGCCAAGTAATTCGTCCACACACGGACCCCTCGTTTCGGAGTTCCCATGAGAGTGACGGCAGACCAAGGACGGCAGACGATGAGATTGGTTTAACAAATAAAATCATTTTTGGTTCGTAGTACTTGAGATTGATTTCAATGGCAACACAATTTAATTATGACGACATAATTAAAAACAAAAAGGTGGTGACGCAATTTAATTATGACTCATAATTAAAAACAAAATGGCGGCTGAATTTAATTATAGTGTCATAATTCAAAACAAAATGGCGGCATAATTTAATTATGACTGATAATTAAAAACAAAATAGCGGAGGAATTTAATTATGACGCCACAATTAAAAACAAAATGGCGGCACAATTTAATTATGACTCATAACTGAAATAATTGGACTTTGACCTACCCCACTCGTTCCCCCATCGGGTTACGTGACTACATAATTAGAAACAATATGGCGGGGGAATTTATTTATGACGTCATAATTAATAGCAAAATGGGAAGAAATTTATGATTCATAATTAAAATAATGGGACTTTGACCTGTCCCTCTCCTTCCCCATCGGGTCATGTGACTACTGCGACCAAGTCCCCAGGGTCACGTGACCCCATTTCTCCCCCGGTCGCGCAAATAACCCCAACTGCTGCCCCCACTCCTAGTTACACCCTCTTCCCACTCTCGTGGGCGTGCCCTATGACGTCACAAAAACGTGGTGGGGAAAAGCTGGCCCCATTCTACTATTGTCCCATATTGAGTTGTGTTGTGCCGCACCGTTACCTTACATAGTCTCATATTATCTTACATCGTTTTGTAACGACTGTTATTGTGTAGAATGGTCACGTATTATCACATATTGCTTTGGGTTGTCATCTTTGGTATCGTATTCCCTGTTTTGTGGGATGCTGTCTCGTGTTGTTTTACGTATTTCGTAGTTTTGTATTTTAATGTCTCGTCTTGTCGCGCATACTTTTGCATCTTTTTATGTTTTCGTATTTTCTTATATCTTCTCGCATATCATGGGAGTTTTTCAACTTTCCCGTATTTTCACGTATTTCTGTATTGACTCGTTTCATATCGTCTTGTATTGCTTCAAATTGTTTTATATTATCACATTTTGTCTAGTATTGTTTCATATTGTTTTGTGTTGACTCACAATGTCTCGTATTGCTCAGTACGATTATAAGTTGTCTCGCAACGTCTCGTGTTGTCTTATATGGCACAGAATGCGCCGTATTCTCTCGTTTGGTTGGTGGCGTGCTGCCTCGTATTAGCGTGAATTGTGTGATATTGTCTCACATTGTCTAATGTTATCTTAGATTGCCTATCATTGTCATGTATTGTCTTACCCTATGTCGCATTGTTTTGACATGCCTCATACTGTCCCGCATTATCCTAATGCTCGCATTGACTCAGATTTTTTTCTGTCGTATAGCTTTGGCGTATTTCTTGTTATTTAGTTTTTCTTACATGGGTTTGTTGCTTTACGTATTGCTTTATATTCTCCAGTATTGTCTATTAATGTCTCGTGTTGTCTAGTATTCTGTGGTATATTTTTATTTTTTTTGCAATCTTGTACCTTTTCTAGCTTGGTTGTATTTTCTCGTATTTTCACGTATTGTCTAATATTGTCGTTTATTGTCTCGTATTATCTCATATTATCACAATCGTATTGTCTTAAATTGTTTCTTGTTGTCTCGTATTGTCTTATACTGTATTGAATTGTTTCGTATTGTATCGTATAAACACGCTTTGCTTTGTATTGTCTCGTATTGTGGTCGTATTCCATATTACCTTACATTGACTCATGTCATTTTACGTACAGTTTTGTATTGTCTATTAATGTCTTGTGTTTCCTTGTTTTCTCTCGTATATTTTCAATATTATTTTGAACAGTTTCTTTTCGTTTTCTCTCGCATTTTCTCTTATTTTCCCTTATTTTGGAATATTATTAACTAGATTTAATTGTCTTGTTTTGTCTCGTATTTTTTCGCAGTTTAAGATTGTCGCGTAATGTCTCATTTCGTATTATTTTGTATCGTATTATCACATTTGCCCGATTTGTTTTATATTGTTTCCTGTTCTCTTGCATTGTTTCGTACTGCCTTGAATGATCCCGTACTGCTTCACGTTTATTGTTATTTAGTCTGTTTGTACCGTTTGTCTGTTTTACGTATTGCATATTAATGTTTTCCTTTCTCTTGTAGTCTTTCGTATATTTTTCCTTCTTTCATTCTGTCTCGTATTTTCTTATGTCTTCTCGTCATTTTTGAAGTTTTCTTGTCTCTTCTTAAAATTTCTGGAATTCTCATGTATTGTCTATTTCCTCCTATTTTTGCGTGTTTTCTAGCGAACTCTAGCGTTTTCCTGTATTTTTTCCTGATTTCTTATTTGTATTCGTTTGTGGTTTTGCGTATTTTCTTGCACCACACCTCGCATTTTTCGTATTTTATCGTGTTTTATTGCATTATCTTGTGTGTTCTAGCACTTCTTGCATATTTTCTGCTACATTGACGTAATTTCTTACAATTTCTTGAATTATCTCATATTTCCTCAAGTTTTCTCACGTTCTCTCATATATATTTGCAATTGTTTTTTATTCTTCGTATTTTATCAAATTTTCTCATGTTTTCCCATGTTATGGTATTGTGCAGCTCGTACTGCATTGAATGTTCTCGTACTATCTAGTATTGATTATTATTGGCTTTAACTTTTTGTTACTCTTAATTACTTTGCACTCCTTCGTACTACTTGTTATTGTCTGTTATTTCTTGTATTTGTTCTGGGATTGTACCGTATTATCACATCTTGTACTGTCTCGTATTGCCTTGTGTTGTTTCACACTGTCTGGTATTCCCTTGCATTGTTTCATATTGTCTTATGTCATCTCATATTACCTCGTATTGTCTAGAATTGTCACGTATTGACACATATTGGTTTGTTTTATCACGTTTTGTGTCGCATTCTTACGTTGTCAGCTGTCTCGTATTATTTTCAATTGTCTCGTATTGCCTTTTTACCTCGTATTGTCACACTATTTCGTATTGTGTCGCATTGTTTCGTACTGTCTTGTGTCGCCTCATATTGCCTCGTATTGTCTAGAATTGTCACGTATTGCTTTGTCTTGTAATTTTATTTCTCGTGTCCCTTCGTTTTATTGCGCGCTGTCTCTTATTAGTTTGAATTTTTTCTTATTACCTCCTTGTCTCGTATTATCTTATGTTATTTCATTGCATTGTCTAGAATTGTCACATATTGCCTTGTACCATGTACGTTCGTTCTCTTGTGCGCTGTCCCGTTATCAGTTTGAACTATCTTGTATTGCAACATTATCTCGTATTGTCCCGTATTATTTGGTTCTGTCTTGTATTGTCTAGTATTGTGTGCTATTGTCTAATTTTGGCTCGCATTCTCTCAAATTGCCTCGCATTGTTTTGTATTATCACGTTTTGTATTGCCTTATACTGTGTCACAATTTTGTGATATCCAGTAATTTCCACACTGTTTTGTTGCTTTACGTAATTCTTTGTTTTGTCTTTCAATGACTCGTGTTACCTAGTATATTTGGCATTCTTAATATTTTTTCGTATTTTCTTATATATTTTTGAATTTTCTCGTATTCTCACGTATTTTCTAATACTGTCTCGTATTCTCTCGTAGTATCACGTTTTGAATCGCATTGTCTTATATTTTTCCTTGTCTCGCATTGTCTTGCACGTGTTCAGTTGTCTCGTATTGTTTACATGAATTGTCATGGTGACTAAACAATTATTTTAATTATCATATACGCGATAAGAACTAACATTTGGTTACAGAAACAATTCCGTGTAAAGGAACGTAAACGAAAAAGTTTAAAGTAAATGTACACAATTAAAGCATTGTTTGATACTAGCAACACAAATATGGTTAGAATTACTTTTTGGAATAACTAATTAAATAAATTCATGTAAGTTTGTGAAAATTCGGTATATTAAAGGACAAATAATGTTTCATATTTAGCCTGAACTAAAATCTGATTTAAAACAATTTCGAATAATTACAAGTAATAAATACGATCACGATCAAAATGTTCTGATCTGTTTGAGTTTGGATCTTAGTTGCTGTCCGCGACTCGGTTTCGGTCATAGTCTTGGTGTCTCGGTTTTTGATGTGGATCTCAACTACAATGTTAATTTTATTTTTCTGGCACATTCCAATCTAAATCTCACAGTTTTCTATTACTTTAAATATGCGGTGATATATCGTACAGCCTAGAATGATCTCACGTTGTCCTCTATTAGATCGTGTTGTCTTGAGCTTTTTATTTGTCTCGTTTAGTTTGTGCTGTACGATGTCTCGTGTTGAAACGCATTATCGTATTTTATCAAGTTCTGTCTAATGCCTTTATTTCTTCAAGACTGTTAATATCCAGTTGAAGTGTTTTTTTTATAGGTTAGGTGCTACAATACTCGAAATGAACTGATTGTCTAGAGCTTTAAATTTTTTCATTCTCTCATAATGTATTCGATGTTGTTCGTTGTCTCGTATTGTCTCTTATTATCTCGTATTGTCTCGTATTGCCTCGTATTGTCTCGTATTGTCTCGTATTCTTTCGCATTGTCTCGTATTGTCTCGTATTGTCTCGTACTGTCTCGTATTGTCTCGTATTGTCTCGTATTGTCTCGTATTGTCTCGTATTGCCTCGTACTGTCTCGTTTTGGCTCGTATTGCCACGTATTGTCTCGTATTCTCTCGTATTGTCTCGTATTGCCTCGTATTATCTTGTATTGTCTCATATAGTCCCGTATTGTCTCCTACTGTCTCGTCATGTCTCGTATTGCCTCGTACTGTCTCGTATTGTCTCTTATTATCTCGTATTGTCTCGTATTGCCTCGTATTGTCTCGTATTGTCTCGTATTCTTTCGCATTGTCTCGTATTGTCTCGTATTGTCTCGTACTGTCTCGTATTGTCTCGTATTGTCTCGTATTGTCTCGTATTGTCTCGTATTGCCTCGTACTGTCTCGTTTTGGCTCGTATTGCCACGTATTGTCTCGTATTCTCTCGTATTGTCTCGTATTGCCTCGTATTATCTTGTATTGTCTCATATAGTCCCGTATTGTCTCCTACTGTCTCGTCATGTCTCGTATTGCCTCGTACTGTCTCGTTTTGGCTCGTATTGCCACGTATTGTCTCGTATTGCCACGTATTGTCTCCTATTGTCTTGTTATTCTCGTGCCTCTTCTTGAATCGTCTCGTATTCTGTCGTGTTGTGACGCATGACTTTGTATTGCCTTGTATTACCTCGTACTACCTCGTGTTGTCTATTATATCAACTCGCATTGTCACGTATTGTTTCCTATTGGATCGCATTTTCTCGAATTGTCTCGTATTGTCTGGTATTTTCTAGAATTGTCACGTATTTTTATTGTTTCTCGTATTATCTCTCGATTTATCTCGTTTCATAGCATCTTTAGGTATTTTCTAGTGTTTTATTGCGCTTCATCGTATATTATTTTAATTGTACTTTTAACTGTACTTTTAATTGTACTTTTAAATATTGCCTTGTGCAGTATTCTTTCGTACTGTCTTCTAATGTCTCCTATTGTTTTGTATTTTTTATCATGCTGTTTTGAATTGTCGTGTGGCTTCGTATTCTTTCATATTATTTCTTATTGTTCAACTGTTGTTTTGAACTGGCGCTTCTGGCGTTTTTGGTATTCTTCTTTGTAATTTAAGCGTGTGTTCTCGTATTACTTGAATTTTTCTTCTGTTTTTTTTTTGTATTCTTTCTCATTTTCTCAAGTTCTCGTATTTTATCGTAGTTTGTTGGATTTACAACTGAATTTAGCAATTTCCAATGTATGTACATACAGTGTAAATCATATGTACGAACATTGATCGTCCATTTGAGATACCCTCTTATCAATAGTGTGAGTACATAGTACATTACATATTTATAAAATTTATTCGTACACGAACGTACGAATTGTCTCGTATTTTCATATTCTTTTGGATATTGTCTCGTATTAGTTCGTACTATCTCGTATTGTGTCGTACTACCTCACTGTCTGCATTGTCACATATTTCTTGGTACTGCCTCGTTTTATTCTCTTTTATCGCGTATTACTTCGTATTATTTTCCATTGTCACGTATTATATCGTTCTGTCTCACACTGCCTGGTATGGCTTTGTGTTGCCGCATAATATTCTGTATTGTATTGCATTGCTTTATATTCCTTCTCATTGCCTCGTATTGTTTCTTGTTGTCTTGTATTGTTTCCTATTGTTTCTTATTGTCCCATGTTATCTCGTATTGTTACGTATTATTTTGTATTGCTTCGCACTCTCTCGTACTGTTTAGTATTGTCCCGAATTATCTTGTATTGTCTCGTATTATCTTGTATTGTTTCCTACTGCCTCGGGTTGTTTTGTATTGCTTCCTATTGTTTCCTACTTACTCGTTCTGTGCCGTATTGCCTTGTATGGTCAGGTACTATATGGTACCCTTCCGTATTATCTCGTATTACCTTGTACTGTCTCGTATTGTCTCATACTTTATCGTATGGTTGTAATGTTTGCATTATTTCGTGCTGTACTATATTGTTTTCGATTGTATTCTATTGTCACGTATTTCCATTTATTTCCTTGTATTGTTTCCTATTGTCACGTATCATCCGTGTCGTCTTGTAAGGTCACGTAGTGTCACGTATTGTTTCATATTACCTCGTTTTGTCTCGTGTTGTGTTTTACAGTTTCTTATTCTTTTCTAATGTTTCGTATTGCCTTGTATAGTCACGTACTACCTCGTATTATATTGCATTGTTTCTCATTGTCCCGTGTTGTCTAGCAATGTTTCCTATTGCTTTCTACTGTCTCGTATTCTGCATATTGTCTCGTGTGGCCACATATAGTCTCGTGTTGCCTTGTATTAATTAATATTGTTTTCTATTGCCTTGCATTGTCTCGTATTGTCTTAACTTAACTTAGCCTTCATGCTATTTCCTTGCGGGGTAGCTAAAACAATCCTTGCCTCTCATTTATTTTTCATTCACAATCTTTCTCCATGTTTTCTTACGGCCGCATACCTCTCTAAGTTCCACAAGATTCATACATTGTCTATGACATGCCCTTTTATTTTTAAAACTCCTTATCTTTCTTTCCTTTATCATACATTCTACTACATTCAGCCAAGTTTTACGCGACCTACCAGACAGGGCCTTTCCTCTAACCTCACCCATATATATATATATATATATATATATATATATATATATATATATATATATATATTTGCTTCGTTAATCTAATGTACTACTTTTATATCTATCCATCATCGTCTTTTCCTCGCCACACTTCATTATGCACTCATTCTTCATCTGGTCCCTTTTCGTTTTACCACATGCGATTCTCAGTAATCTCATACCCACGGCATCTATTTCTCTTTCGTGCTTTTTTTGACATACCCTTGTCTCACTTCCATACAGTACAGGACAAACACGCCATTATATATTGCTCGTTTTGCAGATAGGCTCATGCTTTCGTTTCTCATCGTCCACATACTTCCAATCACTTCCCTTTCAGCATTGACCCTTCGTCCAATCTCACCTTGTGCCATCTGCAGTAAACATTCTATCCAGATATACCAGCTCGTCCACTTGCTTCACAATTTCATCTTGCAGAGTAAGTACTCTATTCTCCTTTCCACCTTCCCAATTGAACACCACAATCTTAGTTTTTTTCACGTTTATCGTTAGGTCTATGCTCTCACAGACTGTATCAAACTTCCTCAGAGCAGTTTGTAGTTCATCCGCACTGTCACTTAATAAGATTGTGTTATCTTAATACACCAGAAGTCGTACATTTACGTCACCAACCATTACACCATTTGCATCGGTACTTGCTTTTCTAACACATTTATATTCATGTACCCATTAAACAACCACGGTGACATCACACAGCCTTGTCGCACTCCTTGTTCAACGTGAAAGTGTCCACTAACACATCCTCTCACCCTAACATATGCCCCACTACCGTTGCAGTGCACAGCGCAAACGCACAGTACAGCTTCCTTTTTACACTTAAACACTTTTCGAACACCTGCTGGAGAACAGCTATCTGATCAACACATCTTCTCCCTGGCATGAAGCCACCCTGCACATCCTAAATCTTATTTTGTGTAGTTTCTCGTACTCTATCAATCAGTATTCTTCCAAATACTTTATCAGGCACGCTGAGCAAACTTATTCCTCTGTAGTTCTTGCAATCACTCTTGTTTTCTTCACCTTTATGCAGTGGTACAGTGATCGCGCTCTTGCAACCCCTCGGCACTGTTCCACACATAAGGAATACATTGAATAATTCACACATTCTTCGTATAAGCTTTGCACCCTCATACTTTAGCAATTCACCAGTGATCTCATCTACGCCTGCTCCCTTGCGGTTTTTCAACCTTCCTAACTTATTTATCCCAATATCTTTTTCATTCACCATTCCTTCTACATTCTCCTTATTTAACCCTTCAGTCTTACTTTCTTCACTACTATATAGCTTTCCGAGATATTCTTGCCAGCATTTTCTCACTTTACAATCGTCCCATACTACTTAGTTGCTCATATTCATCACTCCCGTAGCATTTTGTTTTGGGCTACGTTTTGTGTTTTTGGCCCACTTCCATCAGAGTTTGTTGTTTCCCTCAAAATCATTCTGCATTTTCTTTCCTTCCACAGCCATCACTTTCTTTTTACTTATTCTCACTGCCTCCTTCGCTTCTTTGTTTCTTAATCTGTCCACCTCATACAATCGCTTTTTCTCAGTCTCATTTTTGCAGCAATCATTGTTGCATTCACACCCAACTCTTTACTCACAGCATCTACGTATTTCATTCTCGCACCATTATCCACTACTTTATCTACCCTAATTCTGGACGTTCGCAATATGTTTAGCTTCCTTCTCCAGACCTACTTTTGCCCTAACCACACACTGGATACAACCAAAAAGTGGTCCGATCCAAATTCCGATCCGCGCCTTACTTTTGTGTCTTTCACCAGGTTTCTAAGCCGTTCATCGTACACTATAAAATCTATCATAATTTTAGATTCACCTCTTCGCCATGTATACATATGCACAGTTTTATGTCTAAACCATGCATTGGATACAAACAGGCTTCTCTCCACACAGATGTTCACCAGGCGTTCACCACTCTCATTGTCTCTTTGGTCTCAGAACCTTCCTAGAACGCGTTCAGTGTGTTCTCTCTGGACACTCAACCATCCGTTCATTTCGCCCACTATCATCACTATTTCGTTTGGCGTATATTCGTTCAACACGTTTTCTATTTCATTCCAGAAGTTCTTACGCTCTTGGTCTCTTTCTCCATTCACCGGTGCATAGCATGCAATAAGAAAAATACTTCGAAACTCCACTTTCATTCTAACCCACATTACAAGGGAAGATACCAATTCGTTCTGTTTAACACATCTTTTCGCCCTTTCACTTACGCTCACCCCAACTTATTTTGCGCCATGCACTTCAATCTCAACTCCTGCCAATGGGGCTAGGCTACCATCCTCCATCACCACAGCATCTTTTCCTTTGTGCTTTCTCTCCGATACACTCAGAACATCAAGGTGCCTTCCGTGCGTTACACTCGCAATTTCAAATTCTTTACCATGCATACCTCTAACATTCCACGTACCGACACGCCATTTATTCCTTGCATAGACGTCAGCAACGGGGATTGTCTGTTTCTACCTTGACTGCCCCTTGTAGCTAGGTCGATCCGAGGCAATTGTATTGTTCTCTTGAGTAATACCATAGCAAGCAGACTGGTAACTGGCGCCCCGGCGTGCCCCGGACGATGTAGCATTCCCTGCTTACGGTATCGTTCTACTACCGGACAGTTATTTGTCTACTGCCTCGATATGCAAGTTAGTAAGGAGTAGAAATATAGACAGAGTCAAGAAAGATATAGATCATAGATCGTATACTTGCTGAATCAGTATCTAAATGTACATCTATAGATATAACTTTTTTCACTTGCATACCCGTCAATCACATCACGTTTCAAACAGATTTCTACCTACGCGATTCCTGGCTCTCGCGCTTCTCACCGGACATGCTGTTATTTATTTGCGACCAAATGTTTCAATTATTTTTAATTTATATTTCCGAGTTATAGTTAGTTCTTTGTTATTTAATTTTATTTATTTATCAAATGTTTTATTATTGTCGGGAACCGTGACAACTTAAACGTTTCCATCCTCTAAATTTGACTTTTATTCAATTAAAGGGTAACAATAAATAACGATAATGGCCCTGTTAGCACTCCCGACATTAATTGCCTGCTTTTAGGATTAATTAATTACAATTAAGTTCAAACATAGTATCAAAGGTTAAAGTTAGCTTAAATTTTGAATTTGTAGTCAAGGACAAATATATTATTATAAGTTTTTGTTATGAACGAATAAGTTCAAAGGTAAATATATAATTAAAAATTATTATTAATTTTTAAGGACAAATATAGTATAAGACAATATGCAACACAATGTTATAATTAAACTTAAAATCACATATAGTACCAAAAATAAAAGTTGGATCAACCCTCTTATTTGAAAGCAAAGAAAAAATGTTCAAAAACTTACCACTGGGTCTGCCATGCACAGTCACATCTTTGTATTTTTTATTTGTGTCAGTATGATTTTATGAATTTCAACAACCATCTGGCATGGGTTTTAAAGGCAGAGTATTTTTCGTAGAAGTTTAATACCGTAGCAATGCTAAATATTATTTACTCGTCTTTTTTTTATTTAAACAGGCATTTTACACGTTACAAAATTCTACTGTTTAGATTATTATTAGTTTTTTATTTTATGTATTTCTTTGCTATTTTTACATATGTATTTTTTGGATTACGGATCGATCTAGTTATTTATTTTTATCATTTAAGTTAATAGAACAGTTCCTATGATAGTGCTTACGTTTGAATTTGTTATAGAAAGGGATTCATTGCAAGGATGGATCACGTCTTGTGTTTTTCCTACAGTTACAGATACGTCTTTATGATTGCTTTCTTTACCCCGTGCTACTGTGGGATACAATAAGTTATTTTTATTAGTTCTCTATAATCCATTGTTACTGAAAGAATTTTTACATGTTTGAGTTCAGCCCTTAGACAAAAGGGTGGTATTTACGCTTTAAGTTTACTTTATAATTTTACTGGTTTTAACAATCACATCTGGAATGGGTTTAAAGATCGTGACAGTTATTTTTGCACGTTTTTCAACTAAAGAGCCCTTTACACGTTACAAAACTTCTACTGGTTAGATTATTATTATATTTGTTTATTATTAATATTCAAACCTCTGGATATAAAGATTTGTTCAAAAGTTTAAACAGGTATTTGTTTCATTGACAGAAAGATGCACGCGGAGCAACCTTAAACACGTCCTATCTCTTTGACGCCCCGATTAAGTAAAGCATGGCTTCGTATTGTCCAATATTGTTCCGTATAGTCTCGTGTTGGCTCGAATTGTCTAGTATTGTCTTTTATTTCCTTGTATTGTTTCTTATTGTTTTGTATTGTCTTATATTGCCTTGTATTATTTTCTTTTGTTTCGTATTGACCCATATTGTCTCGTATATTTTCGTATTGTCTCATATTGTTTTGTACTGTGTTGTATTGTCCCCTACTGTGTTTGATCTGTTATTGTAAGGAGTTTTTTGATTATTTAATATTGTTTCGCAACTTTTCGTATTATTTTTCAGTTTTAAATTGTTTTTCTTAAATTTCTGTTAAGTATTGTCTACTGCACTTTATCTAAAATTTTATTTTCACTTTTTGTAATTATTATAAAATTAATTTGGATTTGTATGCGTAATCCAAAAATTAAATCACCTCTAGAATATTGTTTTGCTTTAATTAATTCACTGTTCAACATGGCGTAATTGTTCTCAATTGTATGTGCAGTAAATTATCACAAAAAACCAAAATTTTGCATACTAACGGTCCATGAAAAACGATGTAATAAAAACCTGAATTAACTATTTATAGAGTCATAATGCATAAACCGTGTTTGTAACAGAAAAGAAAGGTAGTATGCATTTCTTGCAAGCTTTGCTAATCGATAATTAAATTCTTTGTTTTACGTCAAACTGTCAAAAAGAAAACAGGGACGTAATCATTAACATTGCATTCATCACACTTAACTTTAACTCGTGAACATATCGCTCAACACTTGCTTCTATTTAAGTTTGAGCTTTCCGTAAAACTTTTTTAGAGATTTCTGTTCTTTGTCACTTTTCTTAAGACTATGTATATTCGATTATATTGAAATAACTTTTGTTTACAAAACTCCAAAGCTCATTATTAATGTCTTGTTTAAAGCACGTGCAGCAGGCAAGCTTCCGTATTTTAGCAATAAACCACTCGTTTATATGGAAACTAGTTTCCGTTAAATATAATTAGCATACTTTTAATGTGATAACAAAAAAATCTTTACAGTCTTCCGATTAAACCATAAGAGAAAACAAAAGCTCGCAAATCTTATTGCGTGTTTATGATGGTGGACGAAACTTAGGTACTCAACGAGTTTGTTTGAAAGAAGACAAACTTGCCTGATTCATGATTATCAAAAGGGCCCCGAAGGATTTCAACTAAATTTAACACCACGCCATTAAATCCCCTGCGCAGTTTTTGATTTATTAGCTCTGTTCGGTTCCAAAGCGCTTTTCAAACATCGCATCTTCTAAATTACGTTTCTATTAAAAAAAACGCTTAAATTTAATTAAAAGAAATACCCACATTTTATTACCTTCAAATTTAATCTTTTGTGAGATACAATGTATTTGTTCGTAAAATTAAGTGATAATTGTTAGTTTGTTGAATCAATTGGAAACCCGAAATATTCAATGTGTGTAATCCAGGATTTAAAACAATAGAGCACTGTGCTATTACTTTATTAGTTCCGGAGCGTCTCTACTGGTTTTAATCCTATCTATTTGTTAAGTTAAAAAAGGAAAATTAATTAACTTCCGAAAGTTTTCTTTTTTGAGGGGATTTAAACAAGAGTTTACAAAATAATTAGGTTAGTTAAGTAATTAATTTAATTTTAAATTATTTATGAGGTAATTTATAAATGTGCGTTAAGCTTTAATTTTTTTACTTTTTAACAATTTTTTGTACCGTACAGATTGGCGAAGTCGAAGTATAAGACTTTATTTTCTATTTTAAACATCAAAAATAAACTGTAGATTAACTAACCACTATTCTTTTACTTATCTAGCTTCTAATACGTAGTACATGATTTGTGTATTCTTACCAATAAATATAAACTTCATTGACAGCACGGAAACTTACCTGCAACAAAAAGACATAATTAAAAAAAAAAAGTTAATATATATGTTCTTAAATGTAAATATGTAAAACTTTAGCTTTTTTAGTTTCACATTTATACCTAGACTTTAGCGCCTTTAAATATGAAGGGATATTCCACGTCAAGTGTGCTTAGTCTACCAAATGCTCTAATTTTTTGGAATTCAATTAAAACCACTTACAGAACAGTAGGAGTAATTGTACTTAAAGATTGAGCGTCGTTAATCAGTATAACTTTAATGAAACAAATTTATTTACCGATATACAAAATTTCTTTAACGTTCTTTTTGATGCAGAAGATTCCGCAACCTTCAATTTAGTGTCTCGTTTTTTCGTAATTGATCCTCCATTACGAAGCTAGGCGATATAACCCAAGATCACGACACCTTCCACCATCTTTTGGGGAAAACCCACCATTTTTTTATATGTCTACACGGGGTCGTATTTTTCCACCACTATGGTTTCTTTTCGGAGGCATTTTTCAACCCCTTAATGGAATTTTCACCATAATTAGGACTTTTTTGGATGTATTAAGAAATTTTTTTAAAGTTCAGCCCCTGGAGGGTAGGTCAATGTGTGCGCATGCAGTGTTCTGAGAATAAAAAGACTTAATCTGATTTTAATTAGGATCCTTTTTCATCAAAGGAGATTGCATAATTACGATTACTTTTTTTTTAATCCTATCTACCGATTTTGACCTAGTTTACTTATGCATTGGAGATTGTATTCTAATAAGGGGCCGTAGTCTTGTAAGACGGGAATCTGTTCGAGGGTTTCTTAATATATGTTTATTATTAAACAGTTATACAACTTCATTATGATTAGAAAGTGGCAATCCGTCGACATCGTGTTAATTACCGTGTTAACAATTAATAGGTGGTAGGCATGTATACTCCATGCCAGCCGGGGAGGTACCACCACCCTTACCATGGGCTCCTTAATATTGGGTCTCCGATTTTCTGAGCTCGGTAAGGGCTGCCGGTTACCTTTTCCATCATCCTTAATCTATTCTCACTCTTATTCTTCCTTCTCGCCCTCACTGTCTTCCTATCGGATTAAAAGTCCCAAATTAAAAAATAAGATGGCTGTGGTTTCTAGGGTTATAAATTCCGGACGTCAAATCCTGCCCCATTCGGATGTCCGGGAGGGCAGGGCCCAAGCAACCTCGGTCGTCGAAAGTATCAAACTTTCTGATTCACTACTGCAACAACCGCGGTATCAGGTCTAATCTTAATGCTATTCACCAACATCTTGAACAATTACAACCTGATATATTGTTTCTATCTGAAACACAAGTCTCCTCTGAAAGCTCCGAGTCAAGTTGCAATTTCCTCAATACCATCTGCACTCTAACTTTCGATATATAGAAGGCGTATGTGCGTACATTAAGGACAGAATTGCTTGCAAGAGGGTTTCTTCCTTAGAAAATAAAAATTTTGACGTAATTTGGTTTAAACATTCTGGTCCTAATTTTGTGAATTCTACTGTTGCATTTATAGGTCTCCTAATGACAGCAACTTTCAAGACCTCTTCGATTACCTTAGTATAAAAGTTGACTATCTCCTGTCTCCATCTTGCGATATCTCATTTGTAGGCGATTTCAATGTTCATAACTCTAATTGGCTTCAATTTTTATCTACTACAAATCCCGCTGGTCATAGTGCAGAAACATTTGCTATTTCATGTGATCTCACACAAATGATTTCTGAACCGACAAGAATCCTTGATAACCCTAACCATACTCCACATCTTCTAGATCTCTTTCTTACATCAAACCCTCTTGTTCATAAAACTTCCGTTCTTTCGCCTTTAGGTCTTTCCGACCATTGTCTAATAAAAATCATTTCTACTGTACATAATTCCACGGTTGTTCGCAAAACCGATAGAACCTTGTGGTGTTTTAAGTCAGCTCGATGGAGTAATTTACGGGATTTCTTTGCAACTTTTCCATGGCGTGAATATTGTTTTAAGTCGTCCTCTTCTTCGGACATCGCTCTTTCAGTATCTGAAGTCATCCTCATGGGAATGGAGTTATACATTCTCAAAAAACAGTACCATATAGGTCATTCACGTTCCCAACCCTGGTTCAATAAGGCTTGTGCTGATGCAATATCTTTAAAAAATAAATATTACATTAAATGGCAATCTAATAAACCGGTCGACAGTCATGTAGAATACGTTGGTGCTAGAAATATCTGCAAAACTGTCATCACTAAAACTAAAAAGTTGTTCGAACAACGAAAATGCAATGAACTAGCTACATCTCCTTTAGGCAGTGGTAAATTTTGGTCTTTAGCTAAATCCATTAGTAAAAACTTTGGAATATATTCATTTCCCCCCCTGACATCTATTGACGGATCGGTAGTTGCTGATTCTGTAGACAAAGCCAATGTTTTTGTGGATTTGTTTGCATCAAACTCGTGCCTCAATGATTCTGGAAAAGATGTGCCCCTAGTCAACTCTTCTTCATACGTTATGAAACCAATTCATTTTCGGTACAAGCTCTTGGAATCGATCATCAGTAGGCTTGATCTCAATAAGGCGACTGGCCCAGACGGTATTCCAGCTATTGTCTTAAAGAAATGTCCCCCGAACTAGTACCAGTCCTATCTAAGCTCTATACGATCTCTATATCTTCTGGGGAATTCCCTTCATCATGGAAATTAGCAAATGTTTAACCTATTCCCAAAAAAGGTGATAAGACCGATCCCTCAAATTACAGACCAATTGCCATCACTTCTATTTTGTCTAAAATCATGGAAAAAGCCATCAATCAGCAACTGTTCATGTTCTTTGAAACTAACAAACTCCTTAGTGACCACCAATATGGGTTTAGGCAAAGTCGTTCAACAGGCGATCTTCTTTCATATGTGACCCAAGTTTGGAACAATACAGTAGAGCAGTCCGGTGAAACAGTTGTAGTCGCTTTAGATATCTCAAAGGCATTTGACCAAGTTTGGCATAAGTGTTTACTTGCCAAACTCACCCCGTTTGGGTTAAATGATACGCTCATCAACTGGGTTTCTAGTTTCCTTGATAAAAGACGAATACGTGTCGTAGTTGATGGCTTTTTTTCAAAACAAGTTAGCATTAACGCGGGCCTACCACAGGGATCCGTTATAGCGCCTACACTTTTTCTGCTGTACATAAACGACCTTATTTCTTCAACAACTAACCCCATCCATTGCTTTGCTGACGATAGCACTCTTCACTGTAGTTCATCTCAGTTTACTCATAGTGATAATCCACCTTCTATGTCAAATCAAGAAATTAAAGCTGAAATGGCAAATTCAATCAACAAAGACATTCCACGTATTCTCGAATGGGGAAGCAATAATCTAGTTAAATTTAATGCTAAAAAAACTCAGTGTTGCCTGATGTCCGCCAAAAAAGATCGATCATTTCCTGTTGTACGTATGAATGGCTCAGTTCTTAAGTTTTCAGACTCTATTACTCTGTTGGGTATGACTGTATCTTCAAATCTCTCATGGGTGGACCATCTTCTGTCAGCTACCAAAACAGCTGCTCGTAAAATAGGCTTTTTGTACAGATCTAAGCAGTACTTTACCTCTCGACAACTCTTGCTGCTGTATAAGGTCCAAATTCGGCCTCATCTGGAATATAATTCTCACCCTTGGGTTAGTGCTCCCCAATACGCTCTCGATATCGTTGATCGTATTCAAAAGAGAGCGATTAGGCTTATAAATGACCCGTCCTTAACTTCTCACATACAGTCCCTTGAGCATAGAAGGATGGTTTCAGTTCTTTCTTTGTATTATCTATTGTGCTGGTGAATTACATTCTTTGATACCATCTCCGGCTATCTTCGCGAGAAACACTCGGTTCGCTCATTCACATCATCAGTATGCAGTACAAATCTCCACTTGTCGTACCAAACGGGCGCAATCCACATTTTTCTACACGGCTTCTAAACTCTGGAATGATCTCCCTAGTTCCTGTTTTCCTCTCACTTATGATATGAGAAAATTTAAGGTAGCTGTTCATAGGCATCTATTGGAAATTCATTATCCCTCTATCCATCCTCCTAAGTGTTCCTGAGTGCTTTAGCACGATAGGCCTTATTTAGCCTGTTCAGGTCCACAATCATAAAAAAAAAAATTTTTTAATTTCACTATCTTGGATTTTTGTAGCCCTGGGACACCTTGGCAGTCGTGTTTTATGTGTTCACGTGAGGATCGTATTTTGGTCTATTTTGTAAAGCAAATAAACAGTTAGACTATTTCTGATATTATAGAATCTAATCAAGATAAAGATAACATATACAATTGATTTCCAATACGCTGTTAAATTCTATATGTAATGATAATGATAACAAAAAAAACAGTTAATGGGTATTGCGTAATCAGTTAATTAAATTGTTGTTATACAAAAGTGAATGTAAGATTTCGCAATTGAACGTAAACAATAATAATAAACATCTTAAGTATATGTATATATCGGGGCTTTTAACTAGCGCAGACAGGATTAGTTAGTGAAATGCAATGCAATTACGAAGCTGTATAATTAAATTAAATTACTAACTCAGAATAAAGTATCTATCAAGCTCTTCGTGTAAACCGTTTACAGCCAAAACCAGATATATATTTGCGTAAAGAGGTTATTTAATATTGTAATGTATGCAGCGAATTGCCATGTTTCTTCTTCTTTATGCTAGATTTCACCTCTATATTATTTTACATACATACACAAAGGTTTATAATCGACGTATTTTCGGTTAAATTTCAAAAATGCGAAAAGATACCTCAAAGTATACAGACGGATAAGGGCAGGGACTTTACTGCGAAAAGTGTCCAGTAATTCTTTAACAAACACCAAATCTCATCATATAGGCAAAATTTAGCGATGCGATGCTTTCATATAGGTATACGGATTACAGTTAGTGCGAAGGTCAATAACCTTTACACGTTATTTCTCAAGGGTTTATTTGCTGTAAAACCTACGATGCATCGTTTAGGTAACTGCCCAATGATTTTCGCTGTATGCTCACAGGTATAGTTAGCATTTTTATTTCGGTCCTTGTAACAGAGTATTTTGCTGCAGTTGCTTCTAAGGTTTTAGCGCGCGCAATTAGAATGGTGGGATTGATTCGCATACGTCTCACCAGTAAACTAGCGTCCATAATTCACGTCTTGTAATTTGAACCGTGCCCCACGATTAGACTAAAGGAATCCCTTGATCGTACAAATTTAACCTTTAACTCAAGACCACTGATGAGAAACTTTTCCTGATTAAATAAATGTGACCAATCATCTCAATATGTTTGCTGGTCGCTGCAAGTAATTGACGTTTCGAGAAACCGTTATTTGCATGTCTCATTTCTCGACGCGAGGCTTTCAGCGAAGACTGTTTCGGCGATACTCACACCAACTCTTCCCGAAGATAACCGCTATTGTAAGACAGGCGTAGGGCGTCGCAACTTGTTCTCGGGTCTTCACCCCTCGTCGTGATCGCTACTTGTTAGTGGGCCTTCGTGTATTGTCGTGGTACCTTTGGAGAAAAATTTGAATTTGTATCATAATAAGGAGCCTAATGCTAACTTATAAGACTGGTGTAGGGTTGCGCAACTTGCTCTCGGTGCTTTGCTCCCTGGTCTCTTGGCAGAAAATTGGAATCTGTATTTAAGTCTCGGCAGGTTATCGCTGGACATATGAATTTGTATTATAATAAGGAGTATAATGCTAACTTGTAAGACCGATGTAAGGCTTAGCAACTTACTTTCAGGCCCTCGCCACTAGACCAAAAATTTGAATTTGTTTGTGGCGTCATCTATGAGCGGAAATTTGAACTTGTATTATAATAATGAGGCGTAATGCAAACTTATAAGGCAGACAAATGGCTTCGGAACTTACCTTCGGGCCTTAGTCCCTGGACCCTTGGAGGGAAACTTGAATTGGGATTTGTATTTAAGTGTTTATATTCTGATTACTTATTGCGAGAAATTTGAACTTGTATTCTAATAAGAAGCCTATTGCTAAATTATAAGACAAAAACAGGAACCTGTGTTAGGGCAGGCGCCCTCCTGTCGTGTCCCCTTGTTAGGAAAATTGAATTTGTGTCGTCATATAGTTGTGTATGGACTAATGAACATTTTCTGTAATAAAGGTCGCACCATCTAGCGTTATATTTCTAAGACTAATCAGTGTTTTGTTTGTGGCACCATCTAATCGTATATTTTTAAACTAGTGAATGTTTTCTGTAATAGAGGTTTATCGTGTTCGTCTCTCCCTCGTCCCTTTCTGAAACATACAATCCAACTAATCAAATCAATTAAGCAGATCAATCCCAAACAAATCACGTTCGATCAAATCAAACAATCAGGTCAATCAATCTCAATCAATCAAATCATAACTTACAGCCTGCGAAAACTAGCTTGCAGCTCAAAAATACTGATTGGACTAACTTACACTTTGCTAAAACCAATCAACTACAATTCAAAAATACCAAACTGATTTAACTTAATCATGCAAAATCAGCTCAGTTCAAAAAATAGCAGTATGATTGAAGTCACAGAGTGCAAAAGAAAGACAATCTCACATTTATTGTAATTACCCATCTAACCGCCCTTTCGCATTAACTGTAGCATTGTTAGTGCAGGTTCAAGCACAGTTAGGAAAATGTTTATTAACAAAAATTGCAGGAAAGCCTAACGTTTGAAAATATATTATTATTATTATAAACAACAATACATCATTTATTTAATCACATCCTTTATTGGCCTCCTTCTTAAACCGTGATCCGTCGCTATCATCATCATGGTTTTGAGACTCGTCCTTCTCCTCTACCTTATCGCCCTTCTTGCTCCTCTGTGAATCATCACTATCACCTTGGATGTGAGATACATCTAGCTCACCCACGTCATCGTTTCCATCATCATCTTGAACGGTTATGTTGTAATAGTTTATTAACAAGTCAATAAAATCTCTAATGTCCGCTGGTGTTGGCTCATAAGTAGGAGAATACATTATAATAATGCTCACTCGATGACGGTTACACTTTAAAGAGCGAAACGCGCGAGAAACGAGAATGCTGCTAACCTTGGGTCTCGTGCGCGGTCGTGCTCGTCAATGTTCGGGTAGAATCGGTTATCTTCGGGGAAGTTTAGAGTAGGGGTCGCCGAAACATCTTTCGCAGCCGCCTTAGGAGAATATATCTCAGACAAAAAAAGGAACTTAGATTTATAAACATGCCCCCAGGGAAGATATTGGAGTGTGTGAGATTGGCTTTCTTTTGTACTCTGTGACTTCAATCATACTTCCATTTGTTTGAATTGAGAGCTGATTTTGTATGATTAAGTTAAATCAGCTTTGTATTTTTGAATTGTGGTTGATTGGTTTTAACAAAGTGTAAGTTAGTCCAATCAGTACTTTTGCGTTTTAAGCTAGTTTTCGCAGGCGGTAAGTTATGATTTGATTGATTTGGTTTATTGATTGAGTGATTGTGATTGATTGATCTTATTGTTTGATTTGATCGAACGTGATTTGTATAGGATTGATCTGCTTAATTGATTTGATTAATTAATTTGTATGTTTGAGAAAGAGACGAGCTAGAGACGAACACGATCAACCTCTATTACAGAAAACATTCATTAGTCTTTACACCATTAGATGGCACCACAAACAACCCTAATTAGTTTTAGAAATATACCGCTAGGCGGAGCCGCCTCTATTACAGAAAACATTCACTAGTTTAAAAATATACCACTAGATGGTGCCACAAACAAAGCCCTGATTAGTCCTAGAAATATAACGCTAGATGATGCTACTTTTATTACAGAAAATGTATCATGTATAATGTCCTCAAAAGACCGTTTGTTGCAAAACGACGTCACATTTTACATGACAACCATACTCCCACAATTCTACATTTTACCACCAACGAAAATCAAATACAACGGGTAAATTTTGTGAGGTACCCATCACAATTTCCGACTTGGAAGTCTTTATTTCAAATACCAAAACCTCAACCTGGTGTAGTTTCTTTACATGAAATCACAAAACTGTTAAATAACTATATATTTCAGCTCGGGCGCAAGGGATTGTATCCGCACCACTTCTTCTACACCCATTTGATTAGTTGCCTCTTATAGCAAGCAGTTGGCCTCTGCTGTAGAAAAATTCTAAGCCCGCTCTTACACAGCCAAGAACACACCTGTCTCACTTAAACTCAATGCTGAATTCTGCATCCAATTTAACAACAGAAAAAACAATAATATGTTGACCGCACAAAATGTAGTACTTCACTTTCATAAAATTTTGAGTTTGGTTCTGAATGTTTTGTTGAATGAAGGTGAATTTCGAAATTGGGTATTTCAGTTTTACGTTTATCTTAAAAATTTTAAGATGCCGCAAATAGACGAATTTTCAGTTTAGTTGGTTCCGTTGCTGATATTTTGCTCGACAGACACGTGAAATTTAAATTCTTTGAGAGTGGTTGATTTCTTGATATAGCGGGTAGATTTTTGATGACTCTGGCAAGATCAATGTGACCATCTAATAAAGAGAAAGGGTGGTGGGCTAGAAGACATGTTTCTTTTTGAAAGAAAACGTAACGGTCTGTGCTGATTTATGTTGAAAAAAAGATTGTGGTGCAGTTAAAGTTTAGTTGTTTTTTGCCAAAACCCATTGTTAGAGATAAAATATTGAAACGTTTACAAGTAAAGTAGTTATATGTAAATTGGAAGTGGTTGTAAAACTTTTCCAAAAATTTAAGTAAAATGTTGTATTAAAGATAACCTTTAAAATAATCCTTTGTAACAACGAAAAATGTTTAAATCTTGTAATCTGAAGTTAAAATAGTATTGAGTAATAATAATAATGATGTAAACGCATGTACGTTTAATAACGGCATTAATCACATCGCGTTAATAAGCACTTAAGAATTTAGATACTAATTGAGTTAAAATATTCTTTCAGAGACATTTAGTGGGCATACAGTAAATCAGCAGCTTTTGAAATTTTGACTACATAACTGATGCTCTGAGAATTGTTTATTTTTGGACAGACCGACCACAAAAATTAACTGGTTTTTATTCATTAATGTTATTGAATATACAATATCGCTCTTAGTTACAAAGGCCGTTTATCACAATATTGATCACGATTCATTTATGTAGGTAAAACTAAAAACTTCACATTTGAATTAAACTTGTTTAATTAATTTAGATTTATTTATTTAAATTTCATTAAGTGTTGATCATTTTGTTTTCATTTTAATCTAAAGACTGAAAATTGATTTAACGTGCATATACGATTGATTTAAGAACTCACCTAAGACCATCTATTTCAGAAAAATTTTGAGTGTGGTGGCGCCTGGAAACATTGTTTTCAGGTTTGAATTTAAATTTAAGCCGTTTTACAGTTTATCTCAAAACCGTCCATCTCCATTGCAGTTAGCTTGGAAGCCCGCTTATCTTGGTAATCCTTTATGACGCCTAGTAAGGGTTTCATTGTGTGCATTCTTGTGCTTAGGCGTTTACTTAATTGTTAGCTTCTTTGTTTGCGTGTTTTCATGTATATAGATTTACATGTTTGTGGTACTTACATGAATGTTGGTTTTTTTGTTGGCATTGCGTTGGCATTAGTTCTTGCATGTTTCAGTCTCTTTGGTATGTTTCTTTGAGTATATTGAGGTTATGTGATTGTCGAGTAATTTCTGTCTATTATTTGTGTTGTTTTAGGTAACATAAAATATGGTGCAAAATGTCTACGTAGACCTTTAAATTATAATAATGTTTGACTTTCTAATTTTTCAAGATGCGGTCCATGTTGTGCTTGTTTAACAAGAAATGTGTGTAGTTTTAACCTACCGTTGAAGCAGCATTGTTCAAAGCATAGTTTTCTGTTTGATACCTATATGAATACTGCGATGTTGCAGTTTTATGACAGTAACAACTTTTCTAATAATAAGTGAAAGGTGTGGATTTTCCTAAGGGTTTCTTATATCATCACGGGTGTCAGTGAAAGTGCAATGTTATTAAGAAGTGTTACGAAATTATTGGAATACGATAAACATTCTTCTAAAAACGAAAACGAATTTAAAACGTTTTTCATAATGTTCAGTTTTTTCAACTTTAGTACGTTAAAAATTATTAGGATATCGACGTCTAGTGAAGCGAAAGGGTTCTGGGAACCTCGTGAAAGGTATAGTGTTTTAATAACAATGCGGGTGTGTACGCGTCAATTGTGATAAGTTACACATTTAATTTTATAGCTGATTATTTTTCTAAAAATAAGTTGCTAATTGCGCAAATCTTGCTTTTTCACCCTTTAGCATTTTTAAGCTGTCAACGAAAAGGTCGAAAGTAATTAGTCATGAGTGAAAAAAGCAATCCTCATATAATTTTAAATTTATCCAATACTAGATGCGGCGAAGGGTGAAATTGTGGTCCAAAAAGAAAAAGACGACAAATGAACCGAAAATGAAGGAAGTGTCTCCGCTGAGTCGTAACGCTTAAGTGCCGGTTCTAGCAGGTGTTTTACTGCTGCCATTTAAAGTTTAAAGGATTGAAAAGACGACTTTTAATTAAATAGAAGTAACTTTTAAATTTTATTTAAACAAAAAATAAATGCTTAACGAAACAAATGAAAAAGTCTAAATTTAAGTTCAAAATAATAACAACAACATTATTCAAAATGCATTTGCTTTAAGTTTTAGAAGAATTTTTTATTCAATGTCTTAAAAAAAGCACGTAATTTTTTTTTGTACTTTATGTAAAAATTCACTATCATAACCTCACATTTTCTCAATTTTTATTATAATTATAAAGATAACATTCCAATTCTTTATTTTCCGTACAGATAACCTCATGAAAAGTAATACAAACTTAGATTCTTCTCTCTTTTTCAGTTTCTTATAAAGATTGAATGATTAGAGCTTTAGATCAAAATTCAAGCTAGTTTCTTTATCTCGGTGTAGATTGCTTGCCTCATCGAGTTTCTCTATTTTTACTTTTTATATCATGCATCTCAAGATGTAGGACATTAGATTAGCTTCCTTAAATTTATTTCTCTTAAAAAGTGGACAAAACAACGTTGACCAAAGCACAGCGTTGGCACGATTCCAAATCACAATCAGAAAAAGCGCTCTGGATTAAAACAAATATCATGAATATGTGTAACGCTAATTGATATTTGCATAAATTTCTCCACCACTCTATTAATTAAGAGAAGCTTTGAATTATTTACGTGAATCAAACACAGAATAATACATTTAGAGCCCAAAAACCCTTTATCGATCACTTCTTTAAGTAACACGCTCTAAATTGGGATGGAATCCGTAAAATCCAAATAAGACGAGCTTTATCTTACAGGAGATCTATTGAGTTGTTTTATTTTAAGCGATTGTGTATACAAAGTTTCCAATTTCCCAAAAGGTCTATTAGCCTAGTTATTAATTGCGAACAGGATTTTTTGTGTAGATTAAGATATATTGGGTAAAATGGTTGGAATATTAAATTAAAAGTACACAGAGATAAAGTCAATTGTAATCATCCACTAATTAAATCTTAGTAATGAAACACGCTATTATCACTCTTATAAACCAACTTGTTTAAATTGCTCACGAAGTAGGCATAGTTTGTTTCATACGAACGTTCAATTTACAAAATAGCTTTTTTACGCACAATATACAGTGTGTGTTTTTTTATTGTATGTTTAAGCATGTACAAAGACGAATCAAGTATCTACCTACAGTGTATAAGGTTCAAGCATTAACATGCAGGAATTTTAGTGTCCATTAATTTAAGTTGATGTTAAATAAATACATAAAAAGGAAATAAATGCCCTACTAACAAAGTTAATACTAAAAAAGGAAAATAGAGAACACTTAATTTAATTAAATGGAAACAGAGCAATCCGCATGTTTTTAACATAATTTATTCTGGATCTACTTAATTATATGATAGCATCGATTTTATTACTGCATATAAAAAGCAAAAGGTTAAAAAGTTAAAAAGTGAATAGTTTATCCTTTGACAGTTTCACTAAAATTATTAGTATTAAGTATGGCACATACCAAAGGTTAAAAAATATGATATCTGTATAGATGTCGAAACATGTACAACGTAATAAAAACTTACCACGAGGTAGCGCTCGCTACCTATAAAACTCGCCCTTTTAAGGTTAGAAACTTAAAATGCTGAATAATGTA
Organism: Vesta saturnalis; assembly: GCA_036346205.1. NCBI lineage: Eukaryota > Metazoa > Arthropoda > Insecta > Coleoptera > Lampyridae > Vesta > Vesta saturnalis. The sequence continues at coordinate 1,166,282 of JARFJB010000559.1, read as the reverse complement.
ATTATTACAGTTAGACCTGTTGTAATACGATCTACTTAACATTCGGAAGGTAATGGGTTCGATTCCTGTCTTCGTCTACCTTTTATGAGTTTTTTTGAGGAGGTTTTCCCATATCATTTGCGGCTAATCAGCGAATGCTGGGATAGTACCGTACAACTCAGAACCTTAACTCTATTTCCTCCAATGCAATTCTAACCGCACATATCGTAGTCTCTGCACGCATATTTAAGTAAGGTATATATGTACACTGGGAATCCATCGTTGTGGCTGAAAGCTCGAGTTTAAGCAGCCCGTCCTTTTCTTTAGGGAAGGAATGAAACACTGTTCCTTTTTCCATTGTAACAAAAACTTACCACAAAGCGACGCTGTATATAAAACTGTCCATAATAAAAATTTTAAACGTTAGGAATGTAAGAGCCTGAACAATGCAATGATTAAAAAGAGTCCTCGAAGCTATCAAATTTTTGATAATTCACTACTTAAACGGCAAAGGACGCGAGGTATCTGGTAGTTTTATGCTAAGCATATAGTGGTCTATGCTTATTTATTTAAAGTATTTGTTCAATATTTCTATTTAAAGTGTTGAAAGTAAAAATCCACTTGACCACTCTGTATATGTGAAAGATATTGGGAAATTAACAATGTTATATAATATTTTTATATTAAAAAATCTCCTTTAGCAAACTGTTTTGAATCAGCGTACACGGTAAATATTATTGATCCATTTATTTTTATTGAACACATATATGTCCCTAAAAAACGAACAACGATAACGATGACAAAAACGGTGTGAACGCCGCCCGAGAACGCCAACCACTACAAAGGTTTACCCTGTAAATTAAGAAAGGGGATACATTTCTAAACTTTCATTTTAACAGGTTCAGTGGTTTGCTATATTAAGTGTGATAAACTGAAACCGCCGACAACAATGACAACTACGACGACAACGACGACAACGACGACAACGACTACAACGACGACAACAATGACAACGACGACGACGACAACGACGACAACGACGACAACAACGTCAACGACGACAACGACGACAACGACGACAACGACGATAACGACGACAACGGTGACAACGGCGACAACGACGACAATGACAATGACGACAACGACGACAATGACGACAACGACGACAACGACGACAACGACGACAACGACGACAACGACGACAACGACAACAACGACGACAACGACGACAACGACGACAATGACGACGAAAACGACAACGACGACGGCTACATCCAAGACATCAAATGACGACAATGACGGCATCGACAGCAACTACCACAACGGCGATAACGACGCCGACATCCATGCCAACGACGACAATGATGACAACGACGACTCCAACGGAAACAACGACGATAGCGAAGGCAACGACGACAACGACGACAAACAGCGACAACGACGACAACGACCACAACGACGACAACGACGACAACAACGGCAACGACGACATCCATGCTAACGAAGAGAATGACATCAATGACTACAACGGCGACAATAACAACGACGACGACTACGTCAACGACGACAACGACAACGCCGACATCCATGCCTACGACGACAATGTCAATAAAGACGACAACAACGGCAAGGACGACGATGGCGACGGCGACTGCAACGACATCTATGCCAACAACGAGAATGACATCAATGACGACATAGGCTACGATAACAACAACGGCGACAACGACAACAACGACAACGACGACAACGACTGTAACAACAACAGCTACAACGGCAACAACGACGACAACGAGGACATACACGGCGCATATGATATCAATGACGACAACAACGACGATAGAAACGATAACAGCGACGCCGACATCCATGCCAACGATGACAATGACAACAACGACGACAATGACAACGACGATGGCGACATCCAAGGCATCAAGCGACGACAATGACGGCATTGACAGCAACTACCACAACGGCGATAACGACGCCGACATCCATACCAACTACGACAATGACAACGACGACAATGACGACAACGACAAATCCAACGGAAACAACGACGATAGCGAAGGCAACGACGACAACGACGCAAACAACGACAACGACGACAACGACGACAACGACTGCAACGACGACATCCATGCCAATGACGAGAATGACATCAGTGATGACAACGGCGACGATAACAACGACGACGACAACGCCGACATCCATGCCAACGACGTCAATGACAATAACGACAATGACAACGACGACGATAACATTCAAGCCAACAGCAAAGACAATGATGGCATCGGCGACAACGAGCACAACACCGATAACGATGACAACGGCGACGACGACGATATTAACGACGACATTGACGACATCCACTGCAACGACAACAGCGACAACGACGACGACGACAACGACAACGACGACATCCACTGCAACGACAACAACGAGAACGACGACGACGACAACGATGACAACGACGATAACGTCAACGATGACGACCACAACGCGAGCGACATCCAAGCCTACGACTAAAATGACAACGACGACGACGACACCGTTGACAATGACGATATCAATGGAAACGACCCCGACAACGACAACAACGGCAGTAACGACTACGACGATATCTATGGCAACAGCGGCAAGTACGTCATGGAACATAGAGACCTACTTTTTGTAATCCAGATCATTTCAGAAATGAGTACCTAGGATATTACGTTGTTAAATAAGAAGAAATTTCGTTTATGCGGTATACCATAACATTCGTTTTATGCATAAAACCAAATTCTGTTTATTCAATCAGTAGTGTAGCTATTTGCCTTTGGCACAAGAACATATTTCTAATGTATTTTCGATAACCCTGTATATATAAAGTATTTTACTAGAAGTCAAACTCCCAAGGAGTTTACATATTTTCATAATCTACAATCACAGAATTTTGCAAATCTCTTAGTAAGAGTAACAAACTGTCTTGACATTTCCTGTACATGAAGATTTAAAATTTTATCCTTGATAGAACAGAACTTGGTCTCCAAAGTTTTACTTCACACGGTTCAATACTAAATGCGAAAAGATGAAGCAGACGACGTTTGTGAGGTATAGTATAACATCCGGTTTATGTGTAAACCACATTTTGTTAAAACATATGCCCGTTCAAATACATAGCGACGGCTACGTCGATAACGTCGGTGACTACTATAACGACAGCCGCGACGATAATGACGGGCACAACAACGATAACGATGACAATGAGGATATCGATGACAACAACAGGGGCGACTAGGACAGCAAAGGCGACGGCAACGAGAAACCCATGAAACATAGAGATGTACTTTTATAATTATGTTCATGCCTGGAGTGGAGTATCTAAAACATTACAATGCATATAAGAATAAATATTCCGTTTATGAAATGGGCTATAACATCCGTTTTATGCATATATCTACATTTTTTAAAAATGCATAGCGGCGGCAACGACTAGAACGACGCAACTACGACAACGACAACGACGGAATAACGACAACAACGACAATGACAACCACGACAACGACGAAAACGACAACGATGATAACTATGACAACGATAAGGACGATATCGACGGTAGTGACAAGGACGTCAACGGCAGTGAACACGACTACAACGAAAGACCCATGGGACAAGAGACCTACTTTTCATAATCCTGATGATGTCACAAGAGAAGTATCTAAAATATTACAATGGCAGAGATGAATAAATTTCGTTTATGAAATATAGTATTACAGAGCACTATTACATGTAACATACATATGTTAACATATATTAGTTTCGATTCCACATCACGTCCTGCTTTCATCCTGCAAATGAAGCTCTGTATAGCGTTTCTTACCTAACTTCGTGATATCCTCACAAATCCCACTTAGGTAATTGCAGGCCTCAACAGGAAGTACACATTATAAAATTTATTATAAGTTTTGTTATGAACAAATAAGTTCAAAGGTAAATATGTAATTAAAATTTTAGTTACACATTATGACCTTTAGGTGATTCGTTCAACGTCACCTGGAGGTTGATTGCCTACTGGTAGTTTACATAACATCTCAAGAGGATGTTGAGATATTTGGAATCAGAAAACTAACTTCTTAGGAAATAAAGCAACATGTATCATTCCCTCCCCAAATGGCGCGGCAAACTGCTCGACCCTATCACGCTGCTGCAGTCACCACGATAAATTCTCAGCATATGTAGGTAGATTAATATGTATGCAGAGTAGGATAAAAGATAGGTGCGGCTAGGATGGGATCGGAAGGAACAGAGAGTTCTGAGGAAGTTACTATTCTCGCGTTCGCTTAAATCACCACCATGTTGTATATATACGCAGTAATCATGCCGCTGTATGTGTATGAAGAAAACTCCCTGAAAAACCTTAAACACGGTAAACGGTAATTATCCATTGGGGCGTAGGAGTCTGGTGCGTGACGAGTGTTTCAAGTGGGTATTGGTAGACATTTGTTATGCGACGCCAATAAACCCATAATCATAGACTTCTGTATTATGACAAATGTTGGTGATTTAATTTCTTTAGTACAGTCTGATAAATGTATTCTATAGGTACTAATGCTGCATGTATACAGATAATTTAGGAAGAATAATCTGTATATAGTCTAATTTTTTAAATTCTAGAAACGAATTGTGACAATGATTAAGGTCTAACACTTAATGTTTAGATTCAACTGTAGACCTTGTGTTGTGGCACAAAACGGTAGGGTATGTTTACCGGCTGATAGGCAACACGTCGGTAAGTAAATACTTACCGACGACTAAACTAAACTAAAAGTAAACTAAAGTAAAATTCAATGTTAAATTAAATGTGTTTGTTTATAACAAAATACAAAATGATATTTGACAAGTTTAACTCCATGAAATATAAACGTCACTTTTAACTTTAATACACCGCGACAAATGATCTTAATTTCCGATATAAAGTTAATATAGAAATAAAAAGGAAAAGTAAATAGATAAAAATACTAGAATATTTAAGTCCGAGCCTGCTTAGTAGAACACGGTGGAAAACTACTAGTCCTATACTGCCTTCCTTAGGAAAAAGGTCCGATCTGCAAAATGCTCAATTTGAAATATTTGAAGTTTTGTAAATTTTCAATTGGCGTCGATCGTATTTACTCCACAATAATCAAATTAAAAGTAGATATACAACTCATGTTACTTCTAAACTTGAACTTTTGCATAATTTTCGTTCTGTTACACATGGGGCCTTTATCCTTAGTGAAGGTAGTTTGAAGAGGTAGATGAGACTTCTAAAACACACCATACAAGTCCAGAAAAATAAATAACTATTATAAGTTTTTGTTATGAACGAAAAAGTTATTAAATGTAATTAAAAATTATTATTAATAATAATTTTTAAATAAATAACTAGTTTTTATATGAAATTTTATTTAGTATTCAAAAAGAGGTTTACAGAACTCCTACTAAACAAGTTATTTCTTTTATAAAAAAAAAAAATTATAATGTCAGCTTTAAATATTTTCAGACACACCTGTTCAAGTCATTGGATACCACTGCTCTATATAAGTCATAAGAAATTTTGAAATTCTTAGTCATTGTACATCAATGTTATGGTAATATCTGAGGGTAAATACCTTGTGTTAGCCGCATATTCTTGCTGATAGTGTGACTGAGTCGGATTGAATCCGTTTACGTGATCTTCAATCATTTGTCTCTGAATTTTGTAAGGGCGCGGTTGGCGTCCTCTCTGGTCTGGTTTGGGCACCAGTAATTTAGAATCATTTTTTCTCACATTTTAACACTCTGGCATTATTAAAAAAAATTGCTTGCACATTTTAACCTCTAGTGCATTTTTTGTTTTTAAAAAATACTTGAATGAAAATTGTCTTGCAGAGTTTGCTTCTTCTGTTTGTCTCGCTTTTTGCTTCTTTCTAACTGAATTAAAATAAAAGATTTTATGCTTCCTCACTAAGTTTCCAATATTGAGTATCAATAGTAGTCTTTATTGATAGTAGCAGTACATTTGGGTCTACAGGAATCTTTACAAGGTCCTTTTAGTTGTAATTTATGGATTATATTTACTCTTTAACTTTTTTCTTTCAGAAGGTTAGATATCAAAACACCTTCTCTTACGTATTTGTCCCTTTTTGGTATATCTCAACTTTTGTTTATTTTCAAGATGAATCAGAACTTTCTCAAGTATTGTTGGCAAAATGGTTTCCTCAATAAACTCTATTATACTGCCCTATTATTATTATTTTACTTGAGGCACGTTCTGATATAGAATTGGTTTTTCTTTAGTTGTAGTCTCCTGGTTACTTTCAATATCGGAATCAGAAGTAGAATTCCACTTTCCTCATTTTCTAAGACAAAACCAGTCTTCTTCCTCTCCCTTTCTTCGCTTAGCGGCAGATTTACCAATTTTGAATAATTTCTTTTGTAACTCTTTATTGAGAGCCATGCTAACAATATGGCAGCTGTCATCCTACAAGAAATATATCGTTGTAAATTTCTAGTTAATTTCAATTTAATATTTAACAACTCACCCACAATAATTATAATAATAATTATACTAACACTAATTGAAAATAAAACTAATAATCTAAGCATAAACAATCAAATAAAAATAAGTAAGAAAACATTTTTAAAAAACGCTTTTATTTCCAAATGTACTAAAAGAATAAAATAACTTTTTATCTACTCATTAACATCAAAATTTTGTGACTAAAAATAAAAGAGTGGGGCGCTCTTTGTAGTGCCTTGCATTTCATTGTTTGAATATAGGTGTTGATAGGCTTTGTTATAAGTATAAGATATCACGTTTTTTTAGTCGCAAACATTTTTAGGTTAATGAGTAGATAAAAAGTTATTTTATTTTTCTACATTTGGAAAAAAGCGTTTTTAAAATGTTTTTTTATATTTTTTTTCTACTTTTTAGTCGCTTGGGGTAAGTTCCAACAAACAAAGACATTCAATTTTTCAAGACCCTAGTTTTATAAAAAATTTCGAACTTATTTGGCCAATATAAACATTTATGCCGAAATACAGCTCAACCGTAGATCGGATTTTTCACTGAGTACAATACTTTGAGCAGCGCACCCCTGATTTTGAACTCAACTTGTCGTTATTTTTGTGCATGGTCTTATGCTAAAAGCTTAAGTCCTGAATTTCAAGGCCTATAGCTTTATAAACAAACATTTCGACCATATTTGGCCAAATTTGACCCAATGCAGTCCCCTGAGTGCGAAACTCAACTCATATTTTTGTTCATGGTGTTATGTGAAACGTTTAAGTCAAAATTTCAAGGTATTTAAACAAACATTTCGACCATATTTGGCCAAATTTGGTCGCAAAAGTAAAAAAAAACACATATTCGTATATTATCATCAATTGAGCTGAAATTTTCACGGTATCCTTGGAGATTAGGAAGACGTTGAAAATTCAATTACAAGATTTGAACGGACAAAGTCAACCCAACGTCGGAAAACGTCTAATTTTTAGGTTATATGTAATAAACAGGATTGTCAACATTGCGATTTGAAACATCTACTAATCAAAAGCCGTCCTAAGTGCAACGAATTGTAGATGGGACTCACTTTTAGTATGTAACAGATCAGACGTTTTTAGTTCAACCCATATAGTTCGTGCAGATAGGACAAACTACATAGTGAATTATGAAGATATTCCAGTGCATATGGAATTTCTTACTTAGCAAATAGATACGAAGAAATAAAAACCTAAATTCACAAATTTTGCAGATCGGACCTTTTCCTAAGGGGAAGTATAGTGTTATCGTAGCGTGATTTTGAGTTGAATATTTTCAACTCGATAAGAACGAGGTGAATGGTTGTTATACCTGTTCCTAGAAAATCAGTAATTTTAAAGGGACTTGTACTTCTACACTGCTTTATAACTATATTTTAAAAAGAAATCGTATTTCATATCATACAAATGGAATTTATAAACCCAATTTTAATAAAGGAAATTTAACTTATATTTACAGGGGTTTATTAACTAACGGTAGTCTTCAAATTAAGGTTTAATGTTAAGAACGGGTGGGACTCTAATTACTTTTCGTAATTAGTAGAGATTTTAATGAAAAATAATTGGTGGTGTTTAGAATTATTTACACTTGGAAATTTTACGCTTGTATTGAGTAGTTGTGTGCGTAATGCGTTGGCTGATTGGATACGCCTTGCGCGTTTAGTTTAGGTAGCGAGTCGTGGTTACCTGGGGTAACTCGGAGCGGCATAAATGTTTACACTTTTAGCCCTTTTGGTTTACTGGAGTGTTTATCAGGTAGGCAGGATACTGAACTAAACGTTTTAAAGGTATTATTAAAGAGGTTACTATTTAATTCCGGGTTATCGCGACTTGCGATTTAAGAGCGAAAGCGGCTATTTTAAACTAAAATTACGGTGAATGAGGTGGAGTTTGATACTCATACGTTGTACGTAGTATTTTAATACTATCGCGCTTTGCAGCTGGGTGACCGAAATATGGTCTGATTTGTGTAAAATATGTGTTGAATAACAATTAAAATATTCTGAGCTACGGCTCGTTGCGCTGTTCAATTGACAGCCTGGGACTCGATAGAACTTAGACAAGCAGCTTTTCTGTTCGACGATGTTAGTAAAAGCTATACCGGGTATAATCACCCGGCATGCAGGTGGCCACAGATTTAAGTAGCACTAGTTCGGTGTACAAAGTAGTTCCAGGCGGCCAGTCAAGTTTACTGAATTGAGAATAGTAATGAAAAGAAGGGTCGGTAGCGTGGGTCTCCATTTTTGAAATCCACGGAAGACGGCGATGGCTTTCGGTGATGCTAATTCAGAGATTGATTGTTAGACTGGAGGAGACGTGGCAAAATTCTTAACATTTTCGGATAAACGTCGGAGGTGACACATATTCATTGTTTGATGAATTTTGCAATCTAATTAAAATTGGATAATTAACAAATAATTAATTAAAAAGCGTCGTAAACGTTTCTTATTTACATAATGCTGTAATTATATTCTCTAATCCGTTCCAAGTGGTTTATTTTTCGACTAAAGCGTGTTTTATATTTTGGAAAACTTTCGGTCGTTTGTTTCTCTGATAGACTGCATCTCCGCTAAGGCATAGTTTGCTTGTTATCTGATAGTCAATAAACCAAAGTCAATCAACCTTATTTTTGTGCATGGTCTTATGCTAAAATTTAACCAATGCATTTATATGATAGTTTTAAACAACACTTTACATATATGGCATTTCCATTTCATTTCCCCAAATAATTAGTGAAATGATACGAATGTTTGGATATGTCACACTTTAATTCAGAAATTTCACCAGCTGAGATACAACAAAGTATTCACCAAAAGTGACTCAGATTGAGACTACCGATACATTTAAAATGTCAATACCGTAGATGGAACACATAACAAAGACCAAAATGTCGAAGCTTGCAAGTTTTAAAAAATCTGACCACAAAATTTGAAATGTATTGATTGTAACAATATGAAAAGTCAATTATCAAATTTAGACCATCTAAAAGGATTCCATTCACCTAGTTACACACAGCAAATCTGCTGACAGTGAGTTGTCTTTGGTATCAGTACTCGTTCTCAACAGGTCAATAAGTCTTTTTCAAGAAGATTGAATCAATGAAAACTCCATAGGAAAAGCAAGATATCACACTAATGATTGCCACTGATTTGAACCATTTAAATATCAACAATGGCTTCAGAAATTTTGTGGCATTTGCTAAGATCATATGGTTACTAGTAAAATTTGAGGAACGCTTACAACGATAGTGTCAGAAGCTCAAAGAAATTAAAAATTTCAAAATATGCTGCTATAGTCGGACTCCTGGTCATCAAAGCAACTATTTATATTTGACTAACCTGTATTTTGTTCAGTGATTTCGAATTGGAATTTAACCTTTTACAAAGCAACTTAACAATGGTATATTTACAGGGTTATATATTTACGTATTTAAATTACATGTTTCATGTTAAGATACGGATAAGGACTCCTATAGTAACGACAATGTAGAGATTTTAATCAAAACATGGGTTTTGAAAAAGTTTACACTTGAATTAATACGATCAATTTATTGAGTAGTTGTGTGCTATGCGTTGGCTTATGATACTTGCGATTTAATTAATTGGAGATTGTAAACCTGGAGTTTAACTCGGAAGTCGGCATAAAGTGTTACATTTAGCCTTTTTACTGGAGTGTTTATCTTTCAAGACTGTACGATTACCTTAGTTTTAAAGGTTGATTATCAAGGTCTCAGTTTCCATCTTGCGTTATCTCGACTACAAATCCTGCTGTCATAGTGCAGAAACATTTTACTATTTCATGTGATCTCACACAAATGATTTCTGAACCTCACAAGTACTGATTTCCTAACCATACTCCACATCTTCTAGATCTCTTTCTTACATCAAACCCTCTTGTTTATAAAACTTCCGTTCTTTCGCCTTTAGGTCTTTCCGACCATTGTCTAATAGAAATCATTTCTACTGCCTGAACTCGATGATTAGAAAACCGATAGAACCTTGTGGTGTTTTAAGTACATGGAGTATTTACCGGATTTCTTTGCAACCTTTCCATGGCGTGAATATTGTTTTAAGTCGTCTCTTCTTCGGACATCGCTCTTTCAGTATCTGAAGTCAATTCATGGAATTGGAGTTATACATTCCCAAAAAGCGTACGTGGTTCACGTTCCCAACCCTGGTTCAATAAGGCTTGTTCTGATGCAATATCTTTAAAAATAAATATTACATTAAATGGAAATCTAATAAATCGGTGACAGTCATGTAGAATACGTTGGGTAGAAATATCTGCATAAGTGTCATCATAAAACTAAAAAGTTGTTCGAACAACGAAAATGCAATGAACTAGCTACATCTCCTTTAGGCAGTCGTAAATTTTGGTCTTTAGCTAAAGCCATTAGTAAACCTTTGGAACATCTTCATTTTCCTGACATCTATTGACGGATCGGTAGTTGCTGATTCTGTAGACAAAGCCAATGTTTTGTGGATTTGTTTGCATCAAACTCGTGTCTCAATGATTCTGGAAAAGATGTGCCTAGTCAACTCTTCTTCATACGCTATGAAACCAATTCATTTTCGGTACAAGCTCTTGGAATCGATCATCAGTAGCCTTGATCTCAATAAGGCGATTGGCCCACGTATCCAGCTATTGTCTTAAAGAAATGTTCCCCGAACTAGTACCAGTCCTATCTAAGCTCTATACGATCTCTGTCTTCTGGAATTCCCTTCATCATGGAAGTTAGCAAATGTTCAACCTATTTCCAAAAAGGCGATAAGACCGATCCCTCAAATCTGACCAATTGCCATCACTTCCATTTTCCTAAAATCATGGAAAAAGCCATCAATCAGCAACTGCTCACGTTCCTTGAAACTAACAAACTCCTATGCCACAATGGGTTTAGGCAAAGTCGTTCAACAGGCGATCTTCTTTCATATGTGACCCAAGTTTGGAACAATACAGTAGAGACAGTCCGGTGAAACAGTTGTAGTCGCTTTAGATATCTCAAAGGAATTTGACCAAGTTTGGCATAAGTGTTTACTTGCCAAACTCACCTCGTTTAGGTTAAATGATAGGCTCATCAACTGGGTTTCTAGTTTCCTTGATAAAACACGAATACGTATCGTAGTTGATGGCAGAAGCTAGCATTAGCACGGGCGTACCACAGGGAACCATTATAGCGCTTACACTTGTTCTGCTGTACATAAATGACCGTATTTCTTCAACAACTAATCGATTGCTTTGCTGACGATAGCACTCTTCACTGTAATTCATATCAGTCTACTCATAGTGATAATCTACCTTCTATGTCAAATCAAGAAATTAAAGCTGAAATGGCAAATTCAATCAACAAAGACATTCAACGTATTCTCGAATGGGAAGCAATAATCTAGTTAAATTTAATGCTAACAAAACTCAGTGTTGCCTTATGTCCGCCAAAAAGATCGATCATTTCCTGTTGTAAGTATGAATGGCTCAGTTCTTAAGTTTTCAGACTCTATTACTCTGTTGGGTATGACTGTATCTTCAAATCTCTCATGGGTTGACCATCTTCTGTCAGCTACCAAAACAGCTGCTCGTAAAATAGGCTTTTGTACAGATCTAAGCAGTACTTTACCTCTCGACAACTCCTTCTGCTGTATAAGGCCCAAATTCGGCCTCATCTGGAATATAATTCTCACCTCTGGGTTAGTGCTCCCAATACGCTCTCGATATCGTTGATCGTATTCAAAAGAGACGATTAGGCTTATAAATGACCCGTCTTAACTTCTCACATACAGTCCCTTGAGCATAGAAGGATGGTTTCAGTTCTTTCTTTGTATTATCGTTATTACAACGGCTATTGTGCAGCTGAATTATATTCTTTGATACCATCTCGGCTATCTTTGCGAGAAACACTCAGTTCGCTCATTCACATCATCAGTATGCAGTACAAATCTCCACTTGTCGTACCAAACGGGCGCAATCCACATTTTTCTACACGGCTTCTAAACTCTAGGATGATCTCCCTTGTTCCTACTTTCCTCTCGCTTATGATATGAGAAAATTTAAGGTAGCTGTTCATAGGCATTTATTGGCAACTCATTATCCCTCTATCCATCCTCCTAAGTGTTCCCGAGTGCTTTAGCACGATAAGCTAAATTTAGCCTGTTTAGGTCCACAATCATAAAAAAAAGGTAATACAGGAGGTAACAACACGCTGGAATAGCGCGTTCCAAATGATTAAAAGATTTCTGAAAACCCACTCAATAGAACTTTTCTGAAGATTCCTAAAGTCCTCAACCTCTGGCTGCACAAGAAGTAGTGGTTTTGAAAGAAGCAGTGGATATGTTTTGATGAGCCCACTACAAAGATATCGGGCATCAAATATGTGACAATTTTTCTTGTGATCCCCATCATTCAAGGAATCGACAAAACATTGCAAAAACAAGTTGTCATAATTGCAAACAGATGAAGGGAGAGAAATTTGTGTGAAATTGTTGGACTCAAGCTCGCTATTCTCATTTATGGACACTAAAATACAACAGAGAATAAAGTCGTCCACGGCTGATGTAATCATAATGAAGCGGCAGTACATGGAAAGGAAAAATTCAGCCCCAGACAAAAATCCATTTCTTTTTTGGAAGGTAATGCTATCATTGTGTTTAAATGAAAATGATTTTAGACCATTAAAATTACGGGCGCAAAAATATCTGCATTCCAGCGTCATCGGTGGAATCGGAGAGAACATTCAGCAAGACTGGGCAAATAGTAGCAGAAAGAAGACCGAGACTAAAGCTCAAAAATGTCGATATGCTGGTGTTCCTAAATAGGAACAACTGGTTGGTTGAGAAAAAGATTAATTTTTTTTTATGATTGTGGACCTGAACAGGCTAAATTAGGCCTATCGTGCTAAAGCACTAAGGAACACTTAGGAGGATGGATAGAGGGATAATGAATTGCCAATAGATGCCTGTGAACAGTCACCTTAAATTTTCTCATATCACAGGTGAGAGGGAAACAAGAACTAGGAGATTATTCCAGAGTTTAGAAGCCGTGTAGAAAAATGTGGATTGCGCCCGTTTGGTACGACAAGTGGAGATTTGTGCTGCATACTGATGATGTGAATGAGCGAACCGAGTACTTCTCGCAAAGATAGCCCGAGATGGTATCAAAGAATATAATTCAGCAGCATAATAACGAAAATACAAAGAAAGAACTGAAACCATCCTTCTATGCTCAAGGGACTGTATGTGAGAAGTTAAGGACGGGTTATTTATAAGCCTAATCGCTCTCTTTTGAATACGATCAACGATATCGAGAGCGTATTGGGGAGCACTAACCCAAAGGTGAGAATTATATTCCAGACGAGGCCGAATTTGGGCCTTATACCGCAGAAGGAGTTGTCGAGAGGTAAAGTACTGCTTAGATCTGTACAAAAAGCCTATTTTACGAGCAGCTGTTTTGGTAGAAGATGGTCAACCCATGAGAGATTTGAAGATACAGTCATACCCAACAGAGTAATAGAGTCTGAAAACTTAAGAACTGAGTCATTCATACTTACAACAGGAAATGATCGATCTTTTTTGGCGGACATCAGGCAACACTGAGTTTTTTTAGCATTAAATTTGACTAGATTATTGCTTCCCCATTCGAGAATACGTTGAATGTCTTTGTTGGTTGAATTTGCCATTTCAGCTTTAATTTCTTGATTTGACGTGGAAGGTAGATTATCACTATGGGTAGACTGAGATGAACTACAGTGAAGAGTGCTAGCGTCAGCAAAGCAATGGATGGGGTTAGTTGTTGAAGAAATAAGGTCATTTATGTACAGCAAAAAAAGTGTAGGCGCTATAACGGATCCCTGTGGTACGCCCGCGTTAATGCTAATTTCTTTTGAAAAAAAACCATCTACTACGACACGTATTCGTCTTTTATCAAGGAAACTACAAACCCAGTTGATGAGCGTTTAACCCAAACGAGGTGAGTTTGGCAAGTAAACACTTATGCCAAACTTGGTCAAATGCCTTTGAGATATCTAAAGCGACTGCAACTGTTTCACAGGACTGCTCTACTGTATTGTTCCAAACTTGGGTCACATATGAAAGAAGATCGCCTGTTGAACGACTTTGCCTAAACCCATATTGGTGGTCACTAAGGAGTTTGTTAGTTTCAAGGAACGTGAGCAATTGCTGATTGATGGCTTTTTCCATGATTTTAGACAAAATGGAAATGATGGCAATTGGTCGGTAGTTTGAGGGATCGATCTTATCGCCTTTTTTGGGAATAGGTTGAACATTTGCTAACTTCCATGATGACGGGAATTTCCCAGAAGACATAGAGATCGTATAGAGCTTAGATAGGACTGATACTACTTCGGGGGAACATTTCTTTAAGAGAATAGCAGGGATACCGTCTGGGCCTGTCGCCTTATTGAGATCAAGCCTACTGATGATCGATTCCAAGAGCTTGTACCGAAAATGAATTGGTTTCATAGCGTATGAAGAAGGGTTGACTAGGGGCACATCTTTTCTAGAATCATTTAGACACGAGTTTGATGCAAACAAATCCACAAAAACATTGGCTTTGTCTACAGAATCAGCAACTACCGATCCGTCATTAGATGTCAGGGGGGGAAATTGAGATGTTCCAAAGTTTTTACTAATGGCTAAAGACGAAAATTTACGACTGCCTAAAGAAGATGTAGTTAGATCATTGCATTTTCGTTGTTCGAACAACTTTTTAGTTTTAGTGATGACACTTTTGCAGATATTTCTAGCACCAACGTATTCTACATGACTGTCGACCGATTTATTAGATTTCCATTTAATGTAGTATTTGTTTTTTAAAGATATTGCATCAGCACAAGCCTTATTGAACCAGGGTTGGGAACGTGAATGACCTATACGATGCTGTTTTTTGGGAATATATAACTCCATTCGCATAAGGATGACTTCAGATACTGAAAGAGCGATGTCCGAAGAAGAGGACGACTTAAAACAATATTCACGCCATGGAAAAGTTGCAAAGAAAACCCGTAAATTACTCCATCGAGCTGACTTAAAACACCACAAAGTTCTATCGGTTTTGCGAACAACAGTGGAATTAGGTACAGTAGAAAAATTAACGATGAATCATACAAAGGTCATGTTTTAATAGTTGCATAAATAATTAGCAGTAATAGATTTCTTCCTTTACTTACACTTACCACTATCGAAAACTATCGATAGTCATACCTAAAACTACCGACAACTATCGATGGTCGCGACTATCGATAGTTCTCCACCACTAAATTAACCGCCAATTCTTCAACACCGTAAAGAACTAGAATCGTACGCGCTAAATTCCAACTGTCATCAGTATTAAAGAATCACCCGGTATAAACGCAAAAATTAGAGAAATAAAATTAGTGTAAACGTGCAACTTAAAATTGTAGATATGAGTAAAAGTGCAAAAGTAAAAAAATATGCTAGGAGTACATAATGAAGTATTGGATATATGCATTAAAATAAAAGAAACGTCCAACAAAAGAAAGTTTAGAAGTGTGAAAGTGAATGAATCTGGATTTTCAAAAATTCCCATTAACGTATAAGCACATTCCCTCACATTAGCCCTCATTAACCAGGTGAAAGATAAACTCAACATCATCCTAAATCGCAACCTTTACAAACATCCGTCCAAATTACTTCCCATATTTCCCTATATCAACCGTATAGCGTAAACTCCTAGAATGTGCTTTTCGTAATTTCCCTTCCCAAGTATCACTTTCTCCATGTGATTAATAGCAGGTACACACGATATATTATATCTTAAGATATGTGAAAGGATCGACTATATAATTAATGAAGATGATTTTGCTCAAAAGAGCATTTCATTTGCATTATGCTTGAGAGAATATACTGCTACTTTAACGTTAACAAGACGATATAAGGCTCAAATTCGCCAACTTGATTACGTTCGAGGAAAATCAATATGCCAATGTACAGACGGCATGTGAAGTACACGCGTTCATTTAAAGCTAATCTTAATATTTATTAACAGTAAATGAATAATTAAAATGCCATTAAAATAAATCGTTTGACCGATATATCAAAGACTGCGTTTACAGCACCTTTTGTTGTAAACACCTCTATTTCTTGTTCCATTAGAAAAATGAGAATTTAACATTAATGGGTCATCAAACACGTTAACGTCAGAAGTCAATTTATACATTTTAGTTAAGGTTATCAAGTTCGCTTGCTTGAGTGCCTTCAGTATATTGTCTCACAAATCAAAATTTGGCAATCATCTACGAAAAGGTTTAATCATAATTTTTGAGTAGAATGCCTAAAATAACCAGATTGATGAAAACTAAATTGCTAGAAAGTTGATATTTTAAATTTTTATTAGATGGATAGGTGCCAAGTAATTGATTACTCACTTTAATTCATAATCCCGAGTTTTCTTCTTCTACGAACTGTTTTTATTAGAATTTATAACAATTTTAGCGACTTTGACATATGTTATTGATGTTATCTTATCCGTACAAATATTAATAGTACATGTCGCAGGTTCCAATCCTACTCGAAGTAAACTTTTTATTTAAGTATTTAATAAAATCAGTAATAACTTTTAATTACTATAAGTGCAGTAAGTTGTGTATGAAGCGAAATTAAAAAAGAGGGTATGTAAGGGTAAAGCGTGTAAGATGAGGGTTATAGTATGTAGAGTATGCGGTGCGGATTATGGGGTATGAGGATTGGGGAATAGGGAATGGGGAATGCGGTATGGGGTATGGGGTATAGGGTATGGGGTATAGGGTATGGGGTTTAGAGTATTCGATATGTGGTATGGGGTATGGGACATGAATATGAAGTATAGATCATGGGGAATGAGATACGGGGTATGTGATAGGAAGTATGGAGTATCGGTTATTGCGTATGAAGGTATGGGGTATGAAGAATGGAATGAGATATAAGGTACGGAGTACGAGTAGGGTACGAACAGAGTACAATCGAAGTACGACTGGAGTACGATAAGAGAACAAGTATGTAACAAGTACGAGTAGAATACGAAGAGTACGGGTACCAGTAGAGTACAAGTGAAGTGAGTCAGAAAAAAAATTATTACTGTAACAATCCATAAATTAGTTAAAAGGTCAACAGTACACGAAAACACTATACAATAAAGGTTACGCGTTAAATAAGACTAAAGTGCTCAAGTACTAATGCAGTGATAATGTAGCATGGGCGAGGAACTGTTCAACTACGAGAGGTGTACTAATAAAGTAGGCATAGTTTAGAAAGACACTAAAACGGTTGTAGTAAAGTACAAGTAGGGAAGAGCGCTTTTCAACGTAAATTAATTTTGATTTGCCTATTTACGATGGTGGTAATCTATTAATACACACCGTCTACGTAATATACTTTGTTTAAAAATGAAAGTACGATAATAGTCACAATAAACCAACCAGATGTACAATATTAGGTTAAAAAAATGAAGTGTGCGTACTATCACTATTAAAATTCGTAAGTGTAGAGTACAAATATAATATGAGCAGAGTACAAGTATTGTATACATATACTATGAGTAGTGTACCAATTAAACAAAAATATAGTACGAGTAGAGGACTATGTGAGACTGGTAGGGCACGAGTGAAAAATGGAAAACTACTGGATGTCCAAAACTAGATTAGAAACTTAGAGGTCTTTCTGCAAAGACGTATAACCACTAACTTATACAAGCCTTAATCGAACGACAATTATACAATGACCTACACTAGTAAAGTGCAGCATTATGCAGGGTTCCCCATAATAGGCTATCCATTTTAATATTTGCATTAAAATTTTTTTAGTTAGCAAAACAAACTATTTATTATACTACATTACAGCTAACTCTTTGGGATTTATGATAACTTATAAATATTTGGCTAATTTAATTCTAACTTTTAAAAATCACGTCTTCTAAATGAACTCCACCAACTTCAACACATTTTTGAATATTAGATAAAAAGTGGTTCATTACACGGCGTAGCAAACCTTCGTCTATTCCTTCAACTCCTTCACGAATTCTGACTTTGAGTTCCTCGATTGTACCTGGACGACTCGCAAACACTTTGGCTTTTAAATATCCCCACAGGAAAAAAATCGGGTGCCGTTAAGTCGCGGGACCTCGAAGCCCAAGGCAAATCTCGGAATCGAGAAATGAGTCGGCCATTAAACATTTCTAGCAGAACACTCATTGAGTTTCTGGCGGTATGAGCTGTTGCCCCATCTTGTTGTAATAGTAAGGCATTGTTTAGTAATCCTCGTCTATTTAATTCTGGAATGAGGAATGTCTCTAGCATGTTTACGTAGCGCTCGGATGTTACTGTTACAGCGCGGTTATTTTCATCCTCAAAAATATATGGACCAATAATACCAAAAGATCCTACTCCACACCACACAACAACTTTTGGATTATGGAGGTTCTGTGTAAAGATTTCACGAGGATTTTCATTTGACCAGTATCTAAAATTCTGTTTATTAACCATGCCGTTCAAATAAAAATTTGCTTCGTCGCTCATTAGGAGACTGTGAACTGCTCCTTGATGTAAATCTAAAAATTCTTGACAAAATGCTAACCTTGCCTCTTTATCTTGATTGCTAAGGTGCTGTGCAATTTGGTATTTATAGGGATGAAATTTTAAATCCCTTTGAAGAATTCGATCTAAGCTTCCCTTTGATATTTCTAGGATAAGGGTTTGTCGATTAGCAGACCTTTTAGGACTTCTCGTAAACTCTTTCAATATTTTCTGGTGTACGAACTGTTCTTCGACGTCCAGGCTTCTTCAAATTTTGTACAGAACCATTTTCATGCCAATGACGGACTCATAACTTTACAGTTTTACGATTTGGCGCGCGACCCCTATTGATGTTATTAAACTGACGCCGCAATGCACGCCTAACTTCTTCTATCGAATTGCTTCTTATGTAAGTTTCTACCCAAACACACGTTGTTGGACTGAGTAATCCATGAAAGTTCAAACGGATGTTGAAATAATGTCTCAAAGCAAAAAAATTAAATAATTATTGATGAAAACTAACAAACTTCTCGTACTAAAATGACGTTACACGTATTAATTTATAACTTATTTGTGACGCTTACCTGTTTAATAATTAACTTAAATCCCAAAGACTACAGAAGATAATCCCACAGAGAACAACTTATTTAGTTATCTCGTAGGGAATTTATTAATAAAATAAAATGGGTAGTCGATTATGGGGAACCCAGTATAAGCAGACTACGAGTAGACATCGGGTTGAGAACGAGTAAAGCACAAGTACACCACAAATAGAACACTAGTAGAGTATAAGTAGAATACGAATTATAGTAAGAGAAAAGGGTTGAGTATAAGTAGAGCGCGAGTATACAAGAAGTAGAGCACAAGTAAAGTATAAGTAGAGTGCGAGTGGAGTGCGAGTAAAGGACGAATAAAGTACGAGTAGAGAATAAATACAATTACAATACGAGTAGAGTACGGGTAAACTACGAGAAGAATAAGAGTAAAGTACAAGCACAGTACCAGTAAACTACGAGTACAGTGCAAATAAAGGAGGAATAGTGTTCGAATAAAGTGAGTGGAGTATAGGTAGGGTACGAGTAGAGTACGTGTAGAGTACGAGTTGAGAACGAGTGGAAGATGAGTAGAGTTTGAATAGAATTGGAGTACAAGTAGAGCAAGTATAGAGCATAAATATAGTACAAATACAGTACGAGTCTGGTGAGCGTAGCACGTGTACAGTACAAGTAGAGTATGAGTACGACGCAACTGAAGTATGAGAAGAGTACGAATAGAGCATGACTGGAATTGGAGTACAAGTAGAACAGGTATATAGTATGAACAAAGGACGAGTGGAACACGTGTAGGGTGCAGTAGGGCACGGGTACAGTACGAGTACAGTACGGGTAAACTATTAGTAGGGTTCGACTAGAGCACGAATAGAGTGTGAGTAGAGCACAGGTGTAGCACGAGTAGAGTACGGGTAGAGTAGAAGTAGGTACGAGTAATGATCGCGTAGAGTACCAGTAGGGTATGAGTAGAGTGAGTAAAATTGTAGTACGAATAGAGCACCTATTGAGTATTGATGTGGTACGAATAGAGTACTAGTAGTACACGAGTATGCTGCGAGTAGAGCACGGGTACATCACAAGCAGAGTAGGAGTACAGCAAGACTAGATAATGAGTAGGGTATGTGTAGAGTACAAGTACAGTACGAGCAGAGAACATGTAGAGTGCAGTAGGGCACGGTTAAGGTACTTGTAGAGTACGAAGAGAGTATGAGTAGATGTTAAGTAGAATTCGAGTACAAGTAGAGCACATATAGAGTATGGATATAATACCAGTAGAACAGGAATAACGTGCGAGTAAAATACAAGTACAGTACGGGTAAAATACTAGTAAAGTACGAGTAGAGTACCAATAGAGGATAAGTAGAGCACGAATAGAGTACGGGTAGGCTCTAAGCAGAGTACGGTAGAGTATCAGTAAAGCATGAGCAGAGTGAGTACAGTTAGAGCACGTATAGACTATAAACATACTACGAGTAGATCACGGGTGCAGTAGAAGTAGGGTACAAGTCTAAGTAGAGTATGTATATAGTACTAATATACCATAACTGGGACACAAGTAGGGCGCGAGAAGAAAACGGATACAGCACGATTAAGATAGTAGTAGGGTACGAGTACAATATGAGTAGTGCACAATTAGAGTACAGGTATAGTAGAAGTAAAGTACGAGTAGAGTAGGGTAGAGTACAACTGAGGTGCAGGCATAGTAACAGTCGAGGACAGTAGAAGATGAGTAGTTTAATTCGAGTTGGAATACGAGTAGAGTACGTACAGAGCACAAGTAGGGTGCGAGTAGAACACGGGTACAGTACAAGTAGGTTACGAGCCCAAGTAGATGTTTGATTATAGTTGGAATACGAGTAGATTACGTGTAGAGCAAAAGTAGGGTGTAAGTAGAGTACGGGTAGAACATAGGTATGGTTGGAGTTAGAATACGAGTATAGTACGGGTGTAGTACCAGTAAAGTACTAGTAGACTACTAATAAGGTACGAACAGGGTACGATTAGAGTATAGCACAAGTAGTGCAAGAGCAGGGTGTGAGTTGAGTACGGGTAGAGCACGAGTGCAGTACGAGTCGACTACGAATACATTATGAGCAAAGTACAGTAGAGCATGACTAGTAAAGTACCTACGAGTAGAGTACCAGAAAAGTACAGTATCGTACAACTCGAGTACGAGTAGAACATGGGTACAGTTCGCGTAGGGTTGGGATACGAGTAGAGTTCGTGTAGACCACGGGTATGATGCGAATAGAGTTGCATTACGTGTAGAGTAGGTGTAAAATATAAATATAGTACACATAGAATACGAGGACACTACTAGTAGGGTCGAGTAGAGTGCGAGCAGAGTATGGAGTCGAGTACGAGTAGAATACGCGTAGAGTACGTAAAGGGTATGAGTATAGTGGAGTACGTGTGGAGTAGGTATCGACTATGAGTAGAATATGAGTAAGGCTGAGTACAGTTGGCGTCTGGTAGGGTACGTGTAGAACATGAATGTAGTAGAAGAAGAGCATAAGTAGAGTGACGGTAGAGCACAGGTATGGTACGAGTAAAGAGCGATTGAAGTACTAGTTTATACGAGCAGAGTAAAGTACTAGTAGAATAGGAGTAAAGTACGCGTATAGTGTAAGTAAAGGAAGAGTTGGGTATGAGTCAAATACGAGCAGAGTGTGTATGGAACGAGTAAATTTCAAGTAAAGTATGAGTTGAGTACGAGTACAGTATACGTAGAGAATGAATAATGTTCCAATGGATCACTAAGATTGTACTGGTAGAGGCTGGTGTAGTACGAGTAGACAAAATAGACTATGAGTAGAACACAAATAGAGTAAGAGTACATGTATATTCTGATTATAAAATGAGCAGAATACAAATAGAATACGAATAGATCACCAATAAGGTACGAGAAAAATAAAAGTAAATCATAAGTAGAGTACAAGCACAGTACAAATCGGGCACGGCTAGTATTTGCGTAAAGTAAAACATGGTACGCCTAGAGACGAATCTAGTACGGGTACAGATCGAGTAGCGTATGAACAGGGTACGGTAGGGCACGAGTAGAGCACGTGTAGAGTACGAGTAGAGCATGAATAGAGTTTGAGTAGGGCATGTACAGAGTGTGTATATAGTACGAGTAAAACACGAGTAGAGAGCAAATAGAGCACGGGTACTGTAGATGTAGAGTACGAGTAAAGCACGACTAAGTGGTAAGTAGAGTATGAGTTGAGTACGAATACAGTGTGACTTGAAAACTAGTAGAGTACGAAAAATCTGGAACACTGGAACTGTGGCAGGACCTGTAACTAATAAAATACACCCACGTAACACAAAAATAAAAATAAAAACACCGAACGCGTTTAAATAGCTAAGCTATCATCAGTGGGCGACTGGGATAAACTAAAGAAACTTCTAATATATATATATATATATATATATATATATATATATATATACCATCAGCGGAATTTGTTTTTGAAGATCTCTAAACTTTCATAACAATCCAGTTCGTGCTTATTACTAACATGTTTGATTAAGGACACATACTCCAACATAATATGTAGGACTACGGCAGACTTGTCTTAACGTATGTATTTTATATGAGCTAACGTCCTTTAAAGCGAATTTTAATAGGTCGGTTAGTTTTCCCCATATCTTTCTTTAGTTCATCCCAGTCAACCGCTGATAATGATAACTTAGCTACTGAAATGCGTCCGGTGTTTATATTTTATTTTTGTGTGGTACGTGGGTGTATTTTGTTTGTTAGTAGAGTATGAGTAGAGTACGAGTGACACACGATTAGAGTACGTGTGGGGTACGAACAGCGTATGAGTAGAGTTTGGATAGAGTTGAAGTACAAGTAGAGCATAAATAAAGTGTGGATATGCTATGAGTAAAACACGAATAGGGTGCGAGTAGAGCACTGGTACTGTACGAGTACAGCACCAGTAAAGTTCTAGTAAAGTACGAATAGTGGATGAGTGTAGAACGAATATTGTACTCTAGTACGAGTAGTGTACGGATGGAGTAGAAGTAGAATACCAGTAAAGCATGAGACGAGTGAGTGGAATTGGGGTACGAATAAAGCACGTATAGAGTATAAATATTGTACGAAGATAGTATGAGTAGAACATGAGTAGGGTGCCAGTAGAACACGGGTACAGTACAGTTAGAGTACGAGAATAGCACGACTAAACAATGAGTAGGGTATGAGTAGAATACAAGTGCAGTACGAGTAGAGTGTGAGTAGAGTACGGGTGGGACACGATCATAGTACGTGTAGTACGAATAGAGCATGAGTAGAGTTTGAATAGATTTGTAGTACAAGTAGAGGAGATATAGAGTGGATATAATACGATTAGGGTACCAGTAGAGCATGAGTAGAATTAGTAGAATTGGATTACGAATTCAGCACGTATAGGGTATAAATATAGTACAATTTAGGGCGACGAATAGTGTGCGAATAGAGCACGGGTACAGCACGAGTGAAGTACAAGTAGAGTATGAGTGAAGTACGAATAGAGTACGAGTAGAGCGCAACAGGTAGAGTAGAAGTAAAGAACGAGTACAGTACGAGTAAAGTACGGGTAGAGTGGGAGTAGAATATGAGTAAAGTGCAGGCACAATCAGTGTCAGGCACACTAGAACATTTGCAGGGTTCGATTAGCGTTGGGGAACGAGTAGAATACATGTAGAGCACGCGTAGGGTGCGAGTAAAACACAAGTACAGTATGAGTATAGAAGAAGTAGGGCACGAGTATACTACGAGTATAGTACGGGTATAGTACCAGTAACGTACGAGTAGAGTACGAGCAGGTTACCAATAGAGTATTAATGTAGCACAAATGGTGTAGGAGTAGGATGTGAGTAGAGTACGGATAAAGTACGAGTAGAATACGAATAAAGTACGAGTACACTACGAGTAGATTATGAATATAGTAAAAGTGGGGTACGAGTATACTACGGTGAGAGCACGAGTACAGTACCAGACGAGTCTATCAGGAGTACAGTACAAGTCGGGTAAGAGTAGAGCACGAGTAGGGCGCGAGTAGAGTACGAGCAGAGTATGAGTAGAGCACGAGCAGAGTATGGGGTCTAGTATGAGTGGAGTACGAGTAGAGTACGCGTAGGGTACGAGTAAAGTACCAGAAGGGTACGAGTATCGTAGGAACAGAGTGCGAGTGGATTAAGTACTGACTACGAGTGTAGCATGAGGGTATGTGTAGAACATGAGTGTAGTAGAAGTAAAGCATAAATGAGCTGCGAGTAAAGTACAGGTATGGTAAAAGTAAAGAGCGAGTGAAGTACTAGTAGGGTATGAGCAGAGCACGAGTATAGTACGAGTACAGTACCAGTAGAATACGAGTAAGGTACGAGTAGAATGCGAGTAGAGCACGAGTTGAGTATGAGTCAAATACGTGCAGAGTGCGAGTATATCACGAGTAACGTGCAAGTAGACTACGATTACAGTAGGGGTAAAGAACGAAGTGTTTGAATGAAGCACAAAACTAGTACCAGTAGTACGAGTAGACATAACAGGCTACGAGTAGAGTACAAATAGAGTAAAAGTAAAGTACGAGAATAGTACGATTAGAAAATGAGTAGGGTACTAATGTAGCATGAATAGAGACGATTTGAGTACGAGTCGATATAATAAGCTACTAGCAAAGTGCAAATATGGTAAGAGTAAAGCACGAGTATAACATGATAAGAGAATGAGTGGGACACGAGTAGGGTACAAGTACAGTACGAGTAGAGTACGAGTGGAGTATAAGTAAAGTACTGGCGGGGCGCGCGTAAGGCACGTGTAGAGTACGAGTAAACCATAAGTAAAGTTCAAGTAGAGTTGGAGAACGAGTAGAGCACGAGTAGAGTAGGAGTAGTGTAGTAGTAGAGTATAAGTGGACTACAAATAAAGTACGAGAAAGTACGAGTTGGGTATAAGTAGAATACTAGTGGAGTACACGTAGAGCTCGGAGTAGGGTATGAGTAGAGTACGAGTAAAATTCAAGTAGAGTACGAGAAGAATTCGATTGTAGTACGGGCAGAGTTTGGGTAAAGTAGCCGTGGATTGCGTGTGATGTGCTACATAAGATAAAATAGTATACACGATGAGGGCAGTTCTTTGAGGGTAAGTATAGTGAATAAATTTTGAGTATTAACAGCCTATTAATACAGTGCACGTGCACGCAAAAGAGTGTGTTAAGAAATAAAAGTACCATTAATAGCACAATACAACATGTGCAAGAGGAGGTTAAAATATTGGGCCATGCATTTAATCTGCAAAGATTTACAAGCACTCATCTAAACAGATGTTAAACAACCGAGAGGCAGCTATGGAGTACGTGTATCAATAAGATTCATGGTTCTATAAACAGAATGCTAGAAGAATACTAGTTCAGATAGATTTAAAGAAACTACCAGTTCACATGGGTATAGTATGAGTGAAAATCCACTCAATTACGGGTAGCGTAACAATACAAAGAAATGTAGTACGACTAAGGCACGAATGTGGTGCT
This sequence comes from Vesta saturnalis, assembly GCA_036346205.1. Taxonomy (NCBI): domain Eukaryota; kingdom Metazoa; phylum Arthropoda; class Insecta; order Coleoptera; family Lampyridae; genus Vesta; species Vesta saturnalis. Next base: position 1,140,180 of record JARFJB010000559.1, on the reverse strand, counting down.
AATGGAGTTCGGGCAGAGTTGAATCTTTTTCAACGTATATTTATTGTGCTACATTCTGATTCACGGTATTAGTAACCTGCTAATATATAATAAAAGTGCAATAAAAGTAGTCTGCAAAAAAACAAAAATAAAACATCATTGTCAAACACCAATTGAAAACTTAGTTTTCCTACAAGGACTAATGCAAATGGGTATTAAACAGCCGAAAGGCGTACATTAGTGATAAGTTTATTCACAAGTATTTATAGCATAGTGAAAGTTAATTAGGAGCAGAGTACCAGTCAAGAACAATACATCTACTGGTACTGTACTAGTAAGGAGGAACTAGTGTACGAGAAGAACAAGAATGCGGTGATAGAGTATGAGCATTGTGTGATATTTTTAACTTATTACATTTTGATTTCTATTATTTAGGAGCAATGTACAGCTGTGTATCAATATGAACGTAAAGCTACTAAAAGGCAGTTATAGAATTATATGCATCAATGAGATGCAGTATTATATGAACAGAATAGGAGTAATTTACTAGTAGAGTTCCATTAAATTACGAGTAGATCACAAGCAAAGTGCATGTTTAGTTTCTAAACGCGTTTCTTATATACAGATTATAGTAATGATTTTAGTTAAAAGACCATAGTCAAAATTTTAAGGATATACTCAGAAGATAAAGAAGATGTATTCCACATATTGCAATTTTACGATAAATGACGTTCCTATTACTTTGTAATCGTAGAACTTTCAGCAGTTTGCGGTCTCGGTACTTTTACACAAACACGATTCAGATTGCATACTTGACGAAATTGTTTCATAGATCTTTAAATAAATGCAGAAAATTTCCAACAACTCGACCAAAAAAAAACTACATAACGCACTTGTCTTAAAAGCTGGCTAAGATTACTAAACTTTATAAATTAAGCCTTAACTACGTATAACGTTGTGATCTGGTAATGTGTATTCTTTAATGTCCACCAGTAGTCTTACCCTCATAGTCCATTGCACCGGCCTTAAATCAATAAAAACGATGACAGACAGCTTTCCTTTGAAAAGCCTTACGTTTTTCTAAACAGACCACCATAATAGTGAGATCTTTGCTACCGTAGAAGAATAGTAAAAAATCTCGAAGGGATTTGATTGGTATGTCTTAAAATTAGTCAAGGAGATTTTTTACAATTATAAAGAAGCAGGACACTCAGATCCCTGGCACGTCATCGCAAATTTATTTTGTGCGTCACTTAATTATTAACAGAAATAATTATCTATTCTTACTGAATAATGTGTATGTATTTTGCTAAAAAATAAAAATACTATCACAGAAGCAAAAAATTGCTAGTGCAAAGTTAAGCTAAGCAAGTACGTGTGAAAATTTAATTATACAAACTTTAGAAATTAAAACCAAGTGTAATTACAATTGTGAATAAATATCAAACAAGTCTAACGCAATAATAGGATTAATTGAATTTATAAGGGCACAGAATTCCGTATAAATCTAATCAGTTACAATTAATAAGCGATTTATTACTGAAGACAGAATTTGTTAGTAAATATAATATTCAACGAAATAATTAAAAGCTTTATTTTTTTAAACATAGCTTTTAATTTGTTTCAATTCCATAACCAGATTCAGATTAATTTCTTTCTGTATCTGGATACTCTAATTCGTATGGTTATGACATGCCCTACTTAAAGTTTTAATTTCTTTTCCGTAGAAATTACATCTTAACTCGTCATACTTTATGTGAACCGTCAAACAATATTGAAATACCCAAGTAATGAATGTGATAAATTTTAGGAGAAAATCTAAAAATAGCTAACCGCAAAATACGGTCTTCTCTTTAAGTGTATTTATACTAACATTTCATTTTGTAATTTTAGGAATATGAACCGTTTATTTGCAATTTATACGCCCTTAATGTAAACTTCGTACATGAGAAGCAATAAAAGCTAAATCTTTCATTTCAGACATATTTGACTACCTACTTTTACGTTCGATTATGTTGTTAAATTAAAAACGATTTGCAATAGAAAAATTAATGACTAATACATTGAAGAAGCCATTTTGAAAGAAATTTATGTATTAGTTCTTTTTTCGTTGTGTTTCAGAAAATTAAAAAAGGATACGATTTATTGGATTAATCCGTTACACAAAAGCATTAATTTTATTCTTGAACAATGTAATAGAGTATTATCCGAATCTACTTTATTAGATCCTTTCTCCATCATTCGTAAATACAATATCTATAAAAGGTTGTTGAATGCAGGATGTAACATACATATTATATAAATGTACATTAAATTAAATAAATTTAAATCAAAAATAGCAATTTTAGACATATAGGAGCGTATGGGAGCACATAATTTATGCCAGTCTATAATCTGCATTAGTAAATGAGATCGCTGTGTGCTTTGCTTTCTTTTGCTCTATAAAATAGTTACCCTTTAGTATCTAAAATGTTTTATTAATTTTACATTTATGTTATATATGAAGCTCGACAAAAAATATATAAAAAATGATGTGTTAAGCGCTTTTGAACTTTACACATTTTGATTCAGATATCATCTGACAATTTTGTGTCAAACGTCAATAACTTTACATTATCAAGTTACACAGTTCAGATCGTTTATTTAAAATTGACGTTGATCGGATAATGTTGCACTTGTTTTTTTACGTGAATGATGGTTTGCAAAATACAACTTTAATTAAAAAATACATTAATTATACAACGAGTGTTATTTATTAAAGTTTGAAATTAGTCAAATTGTCAAATGCCAAAGTCAGTAAATAAAAATTAAAATTTATGATCAGTTAAACATGAAATAAAATAAAAAACATTAATCAATACGAAACTTTATTGACGACGATAGCAACAGTTGCTATTCAAACGTTAAATGTAATTTTGAATTAAGCATCATCGTGATCGAATGGTATGTAAATTGGCGTATATTTGATATATTAGAAATGGTAATTTTTATACTATTAATTAATTAGATATTGTTTTCAAGTTTGGTATTTGTCATCGAACTAAACTAAAATATTAATATAATGTAATTTTACCTCAGTAAGGTAAGATTTATCTTAATGCTTTCGATTTTGTTATATTTAAGTATTTGCAGAGGTAGTTATCGTTGGGTTGGTAAGTGCAAACAATTCTATAAGCTACATTTAACTACTTATATTTTTCTGAAATTGTATGTGTTGTGGAATTGGTATAATGACAAAACATCTTGTTCTATCTACCGATACCACTTTAGATAGCTTTGATGCAATTATGCATGTCCAAGCTTCATTACATTCAATTTAAGAGAGTTTTCCTTGTGTTTTTGTAAAAGAAAAATCTGTACAGGTGAATGCATTCAACCTTACTGCATTAAAATTATTTTAGTGTTATCGCATATTATTTAATTTATTAAAAACTTATGTCTAGCTGTTAGACATTGCAGTGTACTTTCAGGCTTAGAATTTACGTTTTGAATACTATACTGTTATGTACATATGCCTTGTGGGTGGCCTATGCAGTAGGGTGTATATTTTATACAAGATAGAACGTCACTTACAGTTTAGCATTTGAATAAATTTTTTTAAGTGTATACATGATTCAGTTTAAGAACGTTTAGTTAACTTTGGGTTACCCGTATTCAATTATTCATTTGCTATTAATTAATATAACAGAACCTATTTTACTTTACCAAATTCTGGGTTGTTTTGATTCATAACCAATATATGTTAAGTTTATTAAAAAGGGAAAGAGTATATTAGAATTTTAATTAATTCGTAGTGTTTCTTTTAGATGCTGTCCAGATTTTACTAATTATATTTGTTGCTCAGCTATAAAAGTGATCAATGTTACTATAATGTTTAGGGTTGCTGGCGCCTTCCCCGCTCCTAACTTAGTAGCTCCATTTTCATCATTGTTAAGGACCTAAGTGCGATAAAGATAATAAGGTTGTTTGTATATTTTACACTCTAATTATAGGGGAAATCAATAGGTGGTTTTTACACAACCTAGAAAGTTGTTTTTTAGTTTGACAAGCAACACAAAGCGGTGACTATCACTCGTGAAGTAGTGCCTCAAAAACGTTCTTTAAGTACAGAGCTGGTAAGTGTGGTGTTAACCCTTTATTTATTTACAGAAAAAATATTAAGGCGTACAACATTTTAACGGTCGGATGGATGTTAAACATATTTCAATGCAGGTAAACTATGTTTTAATATTCGTTTTAGAAGACAATATTGCTGTTATGTAATTAATTAACTTAATAAAAATTTGTTTAATTAGACCCGAATGTCAGTAATTTTTTTTATAACTCACTGAGGTTTTTTAAATTATGACATTTACAATAAAAATAAGTGTTCTATAATTAAATTTTACTGTAATTCAAATTCTCCCACGCAAGATCAATCCTTAACACAGCTGCTGTCTTACCACCTTATTAGAAACGTTTTCTCGTATAGGTAAAAGATCATCCAATAGCATTTGACCATTTTAAAGCAGTAGGATCGATAATAATATCTTATTAATTATGAAATTTCCAACATTGTATGCGTGTGCAACCTCCAGGGGCATTGCTCTTAATATAGCCAAAAGGACCTTAATAACCCTAAGACCAACCCAAGTCCAAGTCCAACTCCAGGTCCAACCCTAAGACTTATCCCTGGACCAGCCCCCAGCCCCCCAGCCCCAATGCCTACATCTGCCCCTCGCGTGCGCAAGTACAGAAAGGCTCTAATTATGGTTGACCCATAGGGTAGAAAAATACGCGTCCTATACGTGAGCTGTCAAAATAGGGGTGAAAAAACACGTCCTACACGTGAGCTATCATAAAATCAGGGTGAAAAAACATATCATACACGTGCGCAAGTAAAAAATAATTAGGGTTGAAAAGGGCCTTCGAAAAGAAAGGGTTGAAAATACGGTTTCACACGCTGGGTATGTAAAAAATAATTAGGATAAAAGGGTTGATAATACGGTCTCACACGTGGATGTGTAAAAATAGGAGTGAAAAAATACGTCCTACACGTAAGCGAGTAAAAATAAGCGTGGAGAATACGGTCTCACACGGGGGTATGTAAAAAATAGGGATGAAAATACACGTCCTATACGTAAGCGAGTAAAAATAATTAGGGTTGAAAAAACGGCCTTCGAAAAGAAAGGGTTGAAGAATACGGTCTCACACGTGGGTGTATGTAAAAATAATTAGGATAAAAGGGTTGAAAATACGGTCTCACACGTGGGTGTGTAAAAATAGGGTTGAAGAAGGCCTCCTAAAAGAAAGCATAGGGGTGGAAAATACCAACTCACATGTGATGGCAATAAAATAAGGGTGTGGGTGGGGCTTGTGACGTAAAAAAAGTGGGAGGTAAAGGTGCCCCGGTACTACTCTCGTAATAAAATAATTTCGATAGGGTAGTCTCTTGTAGATTGGCATCCTAGAATGTATAAATTTACGGTGGGTAGGTATGGGGTGATCAGAAAGGTAGCATCTTTTGTGAAGAGTAGGCTAACTTGTGTCAATACTGACAGGTTGTAACCGGACTACCTGGTATTAAAGTTATTAAAGAAACTGCATAGGTTTGAATATAAATCAAATGATAAGGTACGAGCAAAAGAAGAACGAGTACATTGCTAGTACGTAAATGTGCTTACGAGACACTGTTGTCAATTGTGTTGGACAGATATGTGGGAGAGCGACTATGGGCATGCAGAACAGATTATTTGAAGTAACTCTGTAAAAAAGTCCGCAAGAAAAAAGATGCGTACGCGGAAATGATTGCTGCAACAATGATGCTGAAAAGAAACTCTTATATGAGGTGTACAGCTTGAGAGAGAAAGAAGCGAAAAAGGCAGTAAGAATAAGTAAAGTAAAATAAAGAAGTTAACTAAGGCAAAAATAAATAGTGTTTAACTGTAAAAATAATTAAAATGGAAATAGGAATTAAAAGCAACGAAAAGTGAAAATTTATTGGCCGATAGCATTGATTAAATTTTGTATATTTTTAAGTAACTTAAAGAAAGGTACTCGGAATAGATTAAAAAATATTCATTACAATCAACAAAAATTAGAAGAGATAGGAAAGTTTAATTTATTTTTTATGATAAATACAAGAAATCGTCTGACATGGATTTAATAAGCAAGATATAGTTATAAGATATAATTTTATTGATTTTATGTAAGTGAACAAAGTTTGTTAGAAAGCGGGATAAGAGAAAAACAATTAGTTAAAATAGAGGAGATTTGATTTAAAAACTGCAGGTAGTTTATTACCATATATGGCTGGGAATGAAAAATTAAAACAACTGTTCGATTCAATTAAATTGTGTGCAAGTTTATTAAACTAAAGCAGTCATTAAATGTTGATAGAGCATGTTATCTGAAAATTAGGTTAAGCAGATCAACCAAAAGCGCAGCAGTCTTAGCAAATGAATTACATAATGTAAAACAATTTAAAACGCCTATTTCAGTAATAATATAGACAATTCACAAGCAAACCAAACTCCGGGTTGCGACAGGTAGACTAAAATTTAATTCTAATGTTAAACAAGGTGAACAAAAAACAACGATAAATAAACAGAATTTCAATTATAAAAATAAATTTTACAATAATAATTTGTGTAACAAAAGATATTAAAACTTTGTTATGGATTCTAGAGAATTAATAAAAATATAGACAAAGATACATTTTTTTTACCAAATATTACTTGTACTCTAGACTTATTAGGTGGTGCGATATATTTTTCATGTTCATATCACTAACATAAAGTTAATATCAAATCGATTTTGGGGGAAATAAGAAGCTTTTCTTGTGAATACGCGAATAAGGAGCGGTACTTTGCGTTTATAGACTGAGTGCAAGCGAACGATCTAGTAATGGGGAGGAGTTCTGAGACACTTTAAGTGAGTATGGACTAAGTAGATATCTTGGAAATGGAATAAGAGAAGTATATGGCGGAGTCTTGAGTGAATAGTTTGAACTAGAGCAATGTATTTATGGATGTGTTAGACAAGGACATACCAATACAAATAGTTTAATGGTTACTGACGTCTACATGCGAGTTCTGGTGTATGATAATAATACAGTTCTACAAACCGAAAATGTGAGAAAGCTATAAATAATGCTAAGGATAATAAATGTTGAGAAAGGTAAAGTTAGGAATGAGTGGAAAATGAAAGAAGTACGCTTCGTTTGTTTGGTCTCATTGAAAAAGCAGATATGTGTAGGTAAAATTAGGGGCAGGACCACATAAATGGTGGTTGAATGCAGTAAAGAGCAAGATTAAGAAAAGAAAGATAAGGACCTTTAGCAACAAAAGGGCTTGTCCAAGTCAGTGAAAGGATTTTGCAGAAACGAATCTGTTATTATTTTTCAAAAGGTTGTATATGTAAAAAAGTGTTTGACTGCCTTCAATTGCGTCATAAATGCCTTATGAGGTTCTACCTTGCACACGTTAACTGACTTTGGAAGTTCAGCAATAATGTGTTATTTTATCACTTACTTTCTCTTTATTTAAATAAGCACATACGTAAAGCAACCTTCATATTAAAAAAAATCCTTTGAAAATGGACAAGATTTTTATGTCTTTTTAAAATAGAAAAATATTCATTACAATTAACAAAAATTAGAAGAGATAGGAAAGTTTAATTTATTTTTTATGATAAATATAAGAAATCGTCTGATATGGATTTAATAAGAAAGATATACTTATAAGATATAATTTTATTGATTTTATCTAAGTGAACAAAGTTTGTTAGAAAGCGGGATAAGAGAAGAACAATCAGTTAAAATGGGGAAAGATTTGATTTAAAAACTGCAGGTAGTTTATTACCATATATGGCTGGGAATGAAAAATTAAAACAACTGTTCGATTCAATTAAATTGTCATTAAATGTTGATAGAGCATGTTATCTGAAAATTAGGTTAAGCAGTTTGCTTGTGAATGAGATAAAGTCAAATTCAGCGACGTTAATTTTTAAAATGAATTTTCATAGTATAACCACCACGAGTTTTTACTTCTCGCACTGTAGTTGCTTTTGGGAGATTCGACAATTTTGTATCATTCTCCACACATTATTTACAATAAAGGGCTAATTACAAATTACTTAAACAGTTAAATGTGCAAACGATGTTTTATTTGTAAAAATTATTGTTTGAAGCTAATCTAGGTTGGGTTGTACGTAAAATTCAAAGTAAGTTAAAAATAAGTTCGACAACCTTACGTCATTTTGATATTTGTGCGCATTACCCGAATAAAAACGTGTGTCAAAAATTTATGAGCGAACCAAAACTAAGTTCTTCAAGTTTAATAAGAATTTTCTATCAACACGAGAGTCTTTGGTAATTCTATTTTATTTCGTCACGTTTGGTAATATTTTAATCAATGGTTAAATGTGCAAACATTACAAAGTGATATATTTGTCAAAATTATTGTTCGAAGTTAAACTAGGTTTGGTTTTATGTATAAGCCAAAGTAGGCCAAAAATAAGTTCGGTAACCTTGCGCTGTTTTGATACTTGTGTGCGTTCTGTGAATAAAAACAGAAGACAAAAATTGATACGCAAGCCAAAGCTAAGTTCGTCAACCTCCTTCATAAAATTACCAAACGAGCCAAAGCTCAATTCGTCAACATTTAGTTTAAAAAGATTATTAATTTAATGCCTTATTTTAATAACTAAATATGCAAAAACGTCTGATCAAGACAAAACTGAATTCGGCAGCATTGATTTCCAAAATAATTTGCGTAATGTATACAACGCAAACCTCTATCTTTTATGCTGTAGTAGACTTTAAGGAGGTCGACAAGCTTTCATTATTTTGGCACTTATGTATTACCCGAATAAAAACTAAAAATGTGCTAATGGTAAGTTCGGCAATCTTCACTTTTACATTGAGGACTTCGGCAATCTTGTTTTTACGTCGTAACGTTTTGAGGAAAAATTAAATATGCATGCATTGCGGGGCGAAACTGAACTAAGCTCTAGAACGTTTAATTTTGAAAAATGTAATAATTTTGAAAAGAATATCTTTATTGCTATATTAAGTATTGTTTTTTTTCTCTAACATAGTGGATGTTCGACAATCTTATTTTATTGTTGCACAACTAAGTTCGGCAACCTTCAACCTTAAGAAAAATTTTCTTCAACACAGTGGTTTACTTTGAGACTTTCGACAATCCTATTTCATTGTCACTCCTGATGATTTAGTTTATGAAAAAGTTGTATTTGTAAGAATTACTGTGTGAGGCTAAACATGCTAAGCAGTTTTCAATTTTATAAAATTTTGGGTGCTTAGCTTTCATATTTCAAACGGCGATTGGCTTAGAAAGTAATCTTTATTTTATTACTTTTTATGCGTTGTTTTAATAAAAAGTTGGAAGCAAAATTCAAAGCTAATTTGGGCAATATTAATCTTTTTTTTATAATTTGAGCAGTATATGCAATGCCAACTTTCACTATGCACACCACTGTGGCATGTAGCAGGTTATGCTATTTTGTTGCATTTCATACATTCTCTAAATAAATAGTTCTACGTAAATATTGCCAACAACTGAAGCTAAGTTCGGCAACCATCAATTTAAAAAAAAATTCCTGTTATAAAAAATAGGGTTTCTGTCTACCTTGTAAAGACATTATTTAGCTTCGACTCGTTTGGTAATTTTTATGAAGGAGGTTGCCGAACTTAGCTTTGGCTTGCGTATCAATTTTTTGTCTTCTGTTTTTATTCACAGAACGCACACAAGTATCAAAACAGCACAAGGTTGTCGAACTTATTTTTGCCTACTTTGGCTTATACATAAAACCAAACCTAGTTTAACTGTGCTGAATAAAAATTGCCGAGTGAACCAATGGTAAGTGTCGCAAACTTCAATTCTTAAAAGAATTTCGTTGCTATAATATTGTCGTAATAAGGGCACTTCTTATCGTTTATTTTAACAAAAATATATAAAAATACTGTGCAACGCCTAACAGGGTTACTTTTCATAACTTATTTTAATAAGAAGTTGAACGTAAAAAGCCAAAGTGAGCCAAAAATCAGTTTGGCAACCATTTTTATACTTTTATGCATTACCTAAAAAATACCTTGGTAAAAAAATTGATACGCGAGTCAAAGCTACATTCGGCAATCTTGAATTCTCGCACATACGTGGTTGTCGGTAAAAGGCAAAGTGATCCAAAAATAATTTCGGCGATCTTGTGTCATTTTGATGCATTTATGTATTACCTGATAAAAACTTGGTACAAAAAATTAATAAGCTAAATTCGGCAATTTTACAAATATAGCGTAGCAATTTTGAACTTGAAAAATTATTGTTGAAAGCTAAACTAGGTTTGGCAGTCTTTACTTTTATAAAAATTTTGCAACAAATGCATTCTTTGCTTTCACATTTTAAACGGTGATTGGCTTAGAGATCATTTTTTCTGTTTGAGTACTTCTTATATATTATTTTAAGAAAAGTTGCACATGTATTAACTGCTATCGCGACAATATTATAGCAAGGAGATTCTTCTGAGAATTAAACTTTGCCGAACTTAGTATTGATTTACGCCTTTTGTATAAATAATGTTTCGTTACAGGGTAGATGAAGCCCTCTTTGCTTCTTATATTTGCTTAGCACGCGAATTTTTTCCACAGTATTAAAAACATGTTGTAACAAAATATAATACGATTGATAAACCTCTGACAGCAAACCACCAGGTTAAAAGGAAAACCTCTAACAAGAAAATTCTTCTCAAAATTAAATGTTGCCAAACTTAGCTTTTTTGTTGGGCAATATTTAAGCAGAACTATTTTTTAAACAAGTATAAAGAGTAACAAGATACCACAGTAGTTGACTCTGCAACTTTAAAAAGAATTCTCATGTTACATTGTGAAATTTTTCTTTCGATTTTCACCAACCCTTATTTAAAGCCTTATTTTCAATAAATAAATATTTAAGTATTGGTGATCAAGACAAAACCAAATTTGGCAACATTTATTTTCAAAATAATTTCCGTAGTGTGTTATGCTAACTTTAAGGGGTTTCGACAACATGGCAGCATTTTGACATGTATATATTACTCTAATAAAGACTTGGTCCTAAAGAATAAACAGCGTGCAAAGCCAAGTTCGGCAATCTGCAATTTTAAAAGAATTTTTATAACACCTTAAAGTGCACGACACTGAGATATTTGGCAATCCTATCTTATTACGTCGTGCTATTTTAATAAAAAGTTAATTATGCAAATATTGCAGAGAGGGACTAAACTAAGTTTCAGAATGTTCAATTTTGAAAAAAAAAACATTTTGATTGCAAGTATTGGTTTTTTCTGTAACACGGTGGTTTGCAGTGTGATGTTAGAACGAACTATTTTATTGTTACGATTTTGTTACTCGCATACTTTAGTTGAAAGAAAAGTTGTACGTATAAGCCAAAGTGAGCCGAAACTAAGTTCGGCAACCTTCAACTTCAAAAGGAATTTTTGAACCTATTGGCTTACTTTTTATTGTCACTATAAACACATTTTGATGAATGTATTTATAAGAATTACTGCGCCAAACTAAACCATATTCGCTATTTTTCACTTTTATAAAGTCTTGAGTTCTTAACTTTCACATTTCAAACGGTAGTTGGGTTAGAGAGTAACCATTCTTCTTTTGTTACTTTTCATGCGTTATTTAAATACAAGGTTGTAAGTAATAAACAAAGTTAATTTCGGCAACCTTTAATTTAAAAGTTGTCGGCTTACCTCAAGTTTTTTGCATAATCCTATATATATATATATATATATAGGGTGAGTGGTGTTCCATACCTCCTATACTATTCCAGATAAAAATAAAAATTTGAAATAAAACCTGTAGAGAAACATGAGCACTATATTCTACAAATATTTTCCAATATACAGGACGGTCCAATAATCAGTGGTGACCCAAAGTTATGTTTTTAAGTGGAACACCCGCGTTTGATTACATTTTTGAAAAGACCTTAAATGCTTTTTGATGTGGGTATTAGTGGTCTAACTTTAAAGGTTACTGAATTATTTTAATTTTGAAAGAAAGAAGGGCTCACTTTTGGAAATTTATTACTCAAAAGTCTAATAAGATTGTGGGCTATAGCTAGGACTATGGATTGCTTATTACGCCTAGTTAACGGTTGTGGACTAATATTGAGAAAAATTTTTACGCAAATTGTTACTTTACTCACAATTTTTAAATGGAACACCCGGTATAGTTTTTTATTTTTGAGAAGGCAATAACGTAAAGAAATGGCCTTAAAAGGTACAACTACTAATTAGGCTACCAAAATGTCACTATTTAGGCATTTCTAATCACGATAGATAATCGAATTTGACGTTTATCGTTAAAATTATCTACCTAAACAACACATTTCAAACAGTAATTGACTTAGAGAATATCACCGACAAACTTCTACAGTGAGTTCCCAGGACCGAATTACGACATTATTCCCTTTTTAAATTTTATCCCAAATTTCACCCCTAAAATGTTGTACGCTCTCAGAGTTCCAACCTATCTTATACAAATCAAAATTTGATAGCAAATTAAAAAAAAATCGCATCACTAGAACTAACCGTTCAGCAATAGCATCACCCCTCAAAATTAAAAAATAATTTTTGTAAAATAAATTAAATTTTTTTTTGCTTTATTTTGGTAATACATTTTAAAATAAAGGAATTTTTTTTTCTTAAATTTTTGTTCTAAAATCGACGGTTCTTGAGAAAATTTGAAAAATAATTTGTGTTCGGCAACTAACTGATCTGTGCTTACTTGATAATCAAACAAAATAAAAAAAACTAATTTTATAATAATTACTCATTCACTTGAATTCGCTCGACGTATTACAGACATTCGTGTTGATCGAAATATCCCTGCAATCTACCTAATTGCGATTCCAGAGATCGCCTCAAGTCATTGGAAGACCTGAATAGACCTGTTGTTTAACAGCACCCCAAACAAAGGAATCTAAGGGATTGTGATCGGGTGATCTAGGCGGCCAGACTATCGGCGTATCGTTACTTCGTCCGATCCACCGATTAGAGAACTAGGCGGGCAGGTTGCCTTACAGATAATCCAAAATGTGGTGGGGCACCATCGTGCATAGAGATTGTCTCAGCTCTGACATTTAATGGCACATCTTCTAGAAGTTCCCACAGGTTATTCTGTAAAAACTCCAAATACGCAGCGCTGTTTAGTCGGTTGGGCAGCATAAAGGGCCAACAAGAAATCCTTCAACAATTGCTGCCCAGACATTTATGATGAATTTATGTTGAAAGCGACTTTCTTGAATTACATAAGGATTCTCATCTGCCCAGTTGGGGAAATTATAGAAATTAAAGATGCCATCTGTAGTAAAACAGGCTTCATCTGTAAAAAGAATTCGCACAACAATCTGAGGATATTCAATGAAATCGTTCATCCACCATAGACAATATTCTCGTACTGTTTTAACAATTGTTTGGTAAGTGTTCGGTGAACAGTATTTTTAGAAATATTCAATTGAGAAGCGACGCACTGAGTGCTTGTAGTTGGATTATCCTCAATAATTTTCATGAACATGAACAGTTTTTCTTTTGCAAAAAACTACCTGTTTCAGAAAGACGATAGTTAATGGAATGCTGCGGTTGATGTCTATTTGGAAATCTTTCAGAATATCTTCTTACTGCAGCTCGTGAATTACCTTCCCATTCCCCAAATGCAAAATGCATATTAGTTAATTCTGGACACGAGTAACGTTCCAATATAAATAATAATAAAGTATTAAACAGAAACACGGTTTACTTAAGTAGGTAAGAACTTTTGACAATTAAATAATTTTGTTTTGCCCTGAAGACGCAGCCTACTACTAATTTTCTTTTGTTTATTTCTAATGGCTAATTTAATCTACTCCATAGTGGGTAATAAGTAAATAATATGACAAGTAAGCATTAACATTAGGAGGGCACCATCCAGCGACGGGTAATCAGGATTAACTCTATGAGGTGTTTAAGCCAAAGTTTGTTTAAACTTCTAGTTTCAGGTTGTTGGGAGTAGAGATCAGCAACGAGTTGACTGGGATGCCCCAAGGAACGTACTTTACTTTTGGCAGTAGATTTTCTGATGATTTCTGTGAGAAAGGAAACTGGAGGTCGAAATGGGGGGTTTGATTGCTCACATAACAAGGGGCGTTGGCTATAGCACAAAGGGTTTTCGACCGATAGGACTGGAGAGTTTTTGTGCTGGGCGGTTTACTACATCCCCAAAGGTCAATATGCAGGGCCAAATGAGTGTAAGGATGACCTTGTAAAGGAAAAGCTTGTTTTCAATGGACTATTTGGATTTGCGTCTAAGTCGCCAATGCACATTTTTAGCCTTAATAGCTAGTTGTCTTTTAGCTTTGATATTTAACTTCTGTTGTCGTAGGGATGGGATAATCACAGATGGTGACCTGAGGACAAGTGTAGCGTTTACTGGTAAAGGTGATATAAGAGGATTTTTTATTGTTTACTTTAACTCTCTAGCGATTCAGCCAGTGTTGTAGAAGGTTTAAGTGTTTCTGAATGTTTTCAGAGGTATTGCCGTATCATAAACGAAGGTGGCAATATGGGTATAGTCTGTTGTTGGTATGTGTCGTTAAGTTATGTAGGATCTAATAAGGAGAAAGATTGGACGAGAAAGTTTTTTTTTCATTTTATACAGCAGTTCAGAATGTCAAACTTTATCAAAAGCTTGTTGGTTGTCAAAGACTGAGGTACATATTCGCTTGCCTTTGAGGGTTTCTTTGACTTAATTTACTAGGCGGTGGCATTGCTAGACTGTAGAAGAACCTTCACGAAAACCAAATTGATGAGTGAGTAGTATTTCTTCAAAAGGAGTTTCTTCAATGATTTGATAGAGTAATAAGTGTTCAAATATTTTAGGGAGAAGAGGCAATAGTCTGATTGGTCGATGAGAAGTGGGCTCTTGTAGGTTGACCTAGCTTTGGAACGCAGTTATTGGTACGAGTTTCCATTGGGTAGGAACGTGAGAGAGGGCGAGCATACGGATGTAAATAGTAGTGTTGAGCACCACAGCTTTCTTGGGAAGAAGATGCTTGATGAGGTCGTAGCCAACAGCCCTGAAAGGGTTTGTCTGCGCATTTGCACAGGGGAGATTGGTCTTAAGGGCAAGGAGAGTTGAAATACTCTTCGATTTCTAGGTAAGAATTAATATTGCTTTCTCATATAGGTACGTATCAAGAGAAAGCTATGTAATCGGTTTTCATTTTCAAACACCTTTTTTTACATATCAAAAGAAAAACATATTTTTAGAAAAAAAATTCGTGTCTGATCGTGTGCTGTGTGTGTGTGCGCGATATCTTTGAATCATTAAAGTTATCGATAAAAAAGCCATTTTTAGAAAAAAAAATTAGTCTCTGCGTGTGTGCGTGTGCGTGTGTGCGTGTGTGCGTGTGTGCGTGTATGCTGTGTGTGTGTACGTGTGTGCTGTGTGCGTGTGTACGTGTGTCGTGTGTGTGTGTGTGTGGTGTGTGCGTGTGTGCGTGTGTGGTGTGTGGTGTGTGTGCGTGTGTGCGTGTGTGTGTGTGCGTGTGTGTGTGTGTCGTGTGTGCGTGTGTGCGTGTGTGCGTGTGTGGTGTGTGCGTGTGTGGTGTGTGTGTGCGTGTGTCGTGTGTGTGTGTGTCGTGTGTGCGTGTGTGTGTGTGCGTGTGTGTGTGCGTGTGCGTGTGTGCGTGTGTGTCGTGTGTGCGTGTGTGGTGCGTGTGCGTGTGTGCTGTGGTGTGCGTTGTGCGTGTGTGGCGTGTGCGTGCTGCGTGTGTGCGTGCCGCGCGTGTGTGTGGGATATCTTTTCAACCATTAAACCTATCGATCTGAAATTTGGTACAAAAATTCTTTACCATAAAATCTAATCCAAGTTCGTTAATGAGCAAAATCCAACCAGTGGCGGGGCATTCTTAGGGGATCAGAGAACTAAAAAAAATCATTGCTTCAAATTTTAAAAAGTTACATAATTAAAATGACAAGCTAATACTTTTTTACATAATTTCAAAATAAAAAAAATATATAATAACCAGTGGCGCACCGTTTTTAGGGTGCAGAGTTGTGGATTATTTTGAAAGTCGAATATTGGGGGTTTTTAAGATCCTTAGAATAAATCATTTGTCAAAATGAAAAAATTCAAAATGGCGGATCAAAAATGGGGGCTTTGAAGTTATTTATTTACTTATATGAGAAAGCATTATGGCAGATAATTTGGTGGCGGTGTATTGGATTGTAAAGGTGCAAAGACTTGCTCCAAATGCTCTGCAAGAGTATTAGCGTTTTCGACATTGGATCGAACCCAACTTCTATCTGGTTTCTTCAATAGTGGTATTGGTTTAATGGGTTGCTTAAACTTTTTAGTCGCTTTCCATATAGTGCAATGGTCGGGTGATAGATTAGAGAGGTAGTAGTTCCTAAGTTTATTGGTACTAGCGTTCGGAACAGTCTTATCTCGAGGGTTTCTAGATCTTTGCCATTTGGTGCGGGCTATGCGTTTTTCATTACGAGTTGCCTTATATGTAGCGGTATTTTATGAATTTCATGTGCCTTTTTATGTTCAATTGGAGTAGCTTGCCAGGCAGCCTCTTGTATGAGCATAGTAATGTATTCTACTACTTCGTCTATTACACTGAGGGTGTGCATTCGGTGTCTTAAGTTGATGTTGGCATTGATGTAAAGCTGGAATTGATCCCAGTCTATTTTGGCTGTGCATAAATTTGGTTGTAGAGTTGACCATATGAAGGTTGTGCTCAAAGTTAGTACTATTTGGGAATGATTCGAACTCAAGTCAAAATTGCTTTCTATTTTGCTATGCACGTCAGAAATGCATTTGGTGATGGCACAGTCGAGCTGATCGGAAACTTTGTTGGATAGTAAGTTGTTTCGCCAGTTGACATGTAGTCTAGGCTGTTCTTCTATGCAGTATGAAATAGCGTTCTCTCCTTAGGTGAAATGAGCCTGGATCCCCAGGCGGTATGCTTGGCGTTCTGAAACAAGGAAGCGGGAATCTAGTGAAAGTAAGAAATCTTTAAATTCTTCGGTAGAGATGGCATGTATAGGTGGACAGTTTATAGCTCCTACTTTCTGTGACCAAGGGAATAAGTTTACTTTAACTAGAGCGCATTGGATTTTGTTTGTTGAAAAAGCCGACAATTGGTACTGGTCTATCGCTGATCTGGTTATAATGGCAGCGCCTGCATGAGCAGTACCATCAGAATGGTTAGCATAATAAACATTATAGTGTAGTATTTTTATATTCGTGGTAATTGTAGAATACCTTTCAGATAGAGTAATATGTCATGAATTATCAAATAAGCACGGATTACTTGCTGCAGAATACAAATGATTTTTCAAATCTTCTCAAGAACCGTCGATATTAGAAGAAAATTTTAAGAGACAAAATTCCTTTAGGTTGAAGTATATTATCAAAATAAAGCTAAAAATTTATTCTGCAAAAATAATGTTTTTAAAAGGTTAAAGGTTGACGCCACTGCTGAACGGGTAGTTATAGTGATGAAATTTTTTTAAATTTCCGTCAAATTTCGAATTGTATAAGATATGTCGGCTGTATAAAAATCAATGATCATAATTTATGGAGATAAAGTGATTGTCCTACACTTTAAATTGAACTTTGAGAGCGTATCTTTTTAGGGGTGTATTCTGGGATAAAATACAAAGTGGGAAAAATTTCTTAGTTTAATTCTGGGAACTCACTGTAGAAGTATGTCGATGACTTGCCGAGACACCATGTATGTAAAACTATTAATCGAGTCAAAGGCAGGTTAGGCAACACTATTTCATTGTTAATTTAAGCAGTATATGCAATATCAACATTCACTATCCCCATGATAGTTCACTGTCGCAGGTGTGGCAACTGTTTTAGTTTGTTACCCTTTATACATTATTTCAATAAATAGTTCTACGCAAATATTGCCGAACAACTAAAGCTAAGTTCGGCAACCTTTAATTTTAAGAAGTATTCTCTTGATAGAGATTGTTCTTTTAACCAGGTTTTTGGTTGTCGGATGTTCGGCAATTCTACTATATCTTGTAACGAATACGTGTTTTAATGCTTTATATGGGTAAAAATTGCTCTTGGTAAGCAAGTATAAGAGGTGAAATAGAATTTCCGCCTATTACGCAAGGAAACGACGTAACTAAAAACGCCTATCTTATTGTACACTGTGTCCCATTTTAGTTGAATTTGTAGGTCATCTCGTTTGCGAGCAAAGACAGAAAGATGCGGTTTTCGCAACCCTGTTCTACTTTTTCATGAAACGAAAGATGCCACAAACAGAATTGTCATAGTATTATTATACAGTAGTATTAGTATTTGAGATACAGGGCAAAACTCAAAATTTGCACATTTTAAACACTCCTCGTAACTGCTTTGCCTTGTAATTTATCGAAATGGTGAAAAGTGGGTTTTTATACAGAATTTTCCGAGAGTTTAGTGGATTGCATAGTTTTTCCCATAAAAAGTCAGTTTCTTCGCAGTAAACCAAAGGTTTGTTTTCTTAAAGGGAACACCCTGTATATATATATATATATATATATATATATATATATATTATATATAATTGTGTGGCACTTCTTTTGTATTATTAACCTCAAGAATGAATGTTGCGTTAATTTAACATTTTGATAATATAGTTGGCCATGAAACCTATAAACTCAGTATAAACGCGTATTTTCTTGAACGTCCAAGATATATTTGCGTATTAAAAAAGGGCAGAAATTCAAAAATAATAACAAAAAATTATGCAAATTAGGTATAATAGTTTTTGAAACATATTCACACTGGAAATTTTTTTTTAATTGGGTAAAACGCATCTTACAGCTTGAGAAAAAATATTAATCGCAATAAAACTTGCTGGGCTTAGTCTGATTTAAACGTAATTGATCTGTCAAATCTGATTAAAATTATTTTTGTGCAACAATCGTATTTATGGAGTTGATCGGCCAATTTCCACAGTTTATGCTTTTTGAGCACGACGTTTCGGAAGGGGACTTTGCTTGCGTCATCAGGCTTAGTCCTGAGAAGGACTGTTTTCGCACTTGAGTCGAATTCATATGTTATATATAATTTTTTCCCCAAGCACTTGACTACTCTCAGATTCGAACTTGGTACCTTTCACTTACTAGTCTAACACCTTTACCACTGAGCCACTGAGTAATCCAATATATACAGGGTTGGGCAAATGTGTGGAAATCCCTTATTTCTGGCTAAAATATTGATTGTATCAAAAAAATACCTTCACAAAAGTTAATGTAAATTTTATGATCTATATAGTGGCGTACTAGGATTTGCAGCAGCTACGCCAATGTGCGAGATATGACGTCATCGATGGTTTTTTTAAATGGGTGACCCTGTGTATTTTCGCATTTTCAGGTACACCGTTTTTCTCCAATTATAATATTATATGGTTTCGCAGGTATGTGACTTGACGTTTTTTAAATATTAACTAAAATAATACAATGAAGAAGATGCATATTATTTAGTAATTTTAATGAACTTTTGATTTACAACAAAAATTGAGCGCTTCATATTGAGAAAATATTCATAGTAAATGCTCAAATGGGAGACCTTCAGCACCTTGACAGTGTCCTATTCGGTCAGCAAAGGCTCTTACGGAGTTTTAAATGGCTTGATGTGAGATTTCTTGCACAGCCACCCTAATCCGGTCTTCCAGTTCTTCTAACGACTGAGGTTTGGTCTTATACACAATAGATTTTAAATGACCCCATAGAAAATAGTCTAGAGGACTTAAATCTGGCGAACGCGGTGGCCACTCAATATGTCCTCTTCGACCTATCCATCTCCCCGGAAATATTTCATTAAGATATTGACGCATGTCAACTCTATAATGAGGCGGAGCTCCATCCTGTTGGTACCAAATTTCATTTGAGGGTCGTTCAGGATTCTCCTGGTTCGGAAATAAACGAACTAATGCTGGAACAATTTGCTCCTGCAACAATTGTAAATACCGATTAGCATTAGATTGTCTCTCAAAAAGAATGGTCCAATTATGTGTCCTCTGATTATACCCGCCCATACATTTAATTTTTGAGGATATTGAGGATATTCAGTTGAAATGTTGCTTCATCTGAAAAGACAATATTACTGAGAAAATTGCCATTCATTTCAATGTGATCCATCATTGACTGGCAAAACTGCATTCTTCTATCAGGAACATCTTCATTAAGTTCTTGTACTAAATGCATTTTATACGGATGGAGATGATTTGTGGACAATATCCTTCTTACCGATCTACCGCTAATATCGTGATGTAAGGCCAGTTTTGGTACTGAAGTTATCGGTTCTACTTGCACATCAAGAATAATATCAAGTGCCATATATTCATTTGTAGCCGATTTACTTCGATCTGATTTTGGCCGATTTCCAACACCTCCAGTTTCGTGAAATTTCCGCACAATCTTCGAAACCATTGATTTGGAAATGTGAGGATTTCTCTCCGGAAATGTTGCATTAAAAATAGCACATGCATCTTTTAAAGATCTCTGCCTGTCTCCAAATTCAACCATCATTAACAACGAAATACGCTCATGTTGACTTAATTCAACCATGATTAGAAAACAATACTAATACTTTACACCGAAATTATCTGACGGAATTAACAGTAACTGACAATAATACAAAATATTTGAGCTATGTTACAGAAATAACCATGGCAACAACAAAAAAAAACGAATATTTTTTATTAGATAGTACAGCGACAGCGATCTCTTATTTTATTATTTTATTTAAAATTTAAAAAACGACAAGTCGCATACCTACCAAACCATATATCATTATAATTGGAGAAAACGGTATATCTGAAAATGCGAAAATATACAGCGTTACCCATTTAAAAAAACCATCGATGACGTCATATCTCGAACATTGGCGAAGCTGCTGCAAATCGTAATACGCACTGAATAGATAATAAAATTTACATTAACTTTTGTGAAGGTCTTTTTTTGATCAATATTTTAGCCAGAAATAAGGGGTTTCCACACATTTGCCCAACCCTGTATATATTTTAGAAAAAAAATATATATATATATATATATATATATATATATATATATATATATATATATATATGTATAAAACTTTTTCGTGGTGACGCAGAAGTTTATTGCGCGTGTTGCGCAATAACCTCTTGCGCAGGTGTATTGCGCTGAAGTTCTTCGCGCATTATTGGAATCCATATGGGTGTGATTTCTTCACTATCTTGGCTTATTGGATTTTCTGCTAGTGCGATGTATGAGTTTTCGACGAGTTGTGTTTTCGTCCTTTGCCACTATCTGTATGTTATCCCATTGGATGCGGTGGTCTTCGTTCCAGACATGTTCGGCGATTCTTGATATTTCTGTTTCACCCTTGCGGACGTTGTTCTTGTGTTCCTGCGTTCTCACTTTGAGTGGTCTACTGCTCTCTCCTATGTATGCTCTGCCGCAATCGCATGGTAGGTTATATACACAATTTTTGGAATTCTGATCTTCATTGTATGGTTTGGATTTGGTTAGTATTCCCCAGAGCATTCTGGTCGATTTGAAGCCAGTGCGTATCTTATATTTGCTGCCTATCATTCGTATTTTGTCTGAGGTACCTCGTATATATGGTATTATCGCTGTATATTTAGGTTCTTCTTTTCGATTACCCTTTCCCTGTTTAGGTTAGGTGTTAGATCGGGGTAGCCATTTTCTTTGAGTGTTCTAGCGATATTTTCTTTTTCTTTGTTCAGGTCCTCTTGTTTTGAGCATATCGTTTTTGCTCTATCGTACAAGCATTTTGCCACACCTAACTTCACGTTTTTGTGGTGATTGGAGTTGTAGTGTAGGTACCCCCCGTGTGGGTAGGTTTCCTGTATACGCTTTTCGTGAAAGTGTTGTCATTCCTGTGTACAGGGTGGCCATCTAAGAATGCGAGTTACTGCATCTGGGAAACTATCCATCGTAGAGGCTTGCAGAAAAAAAAAGTTATTTCTAATACAGTCAATACAATAACTTGGAAAATATTTTCAAGTTTCTGAAATGGTCGCTAGGGGGCATAACTGCAATCTTGAATCTAAGAAAGCGACGTTTCTGTGAATTCTGCTATATTAACCTAATAAAAAAATAACTGATCTTTGAAGTCAAGGATAATCTGAACTTTTTTTGTTTGGCACTTTTTGACGTATCTATAAAAATAAAGTGGTGGGGGGTATTCAAAGGTTTCCTTAAATCACATCCCGTATCTTCGAAACGGCAAATCCGATTTTAACAAACTTGGGCGCGTTGAAAGGAGCTTTTCTTGGGCTACAAATGTTAAAATAATTGAAGTTTTGTTAGTTTTACATGTTGTCGCTAGTGAGCTTTGTTCGACATTCCGACAGGAACGGTTAGTTTTCGCAAAAAAATTAAATGCATTGGTATGACTTTTTTGCATGAACAAGTAGCTAAATGATGCCCAAACAAGCTCGCGAAAACCGCATCTCGATATCTTGTTCCTAACCTAAAATATCGGCCAAAGAAGACTTTATACGAAAATCCCTTAAATTTTTATTTTTTTTAAACTATATTTTTCTGGAATTGTTTCTATTATGTAAGTTGTGGCCCTAAAAAGGACCGATTTAAAGGAGGAAGGTTTTTAATGCCCCCGTAAATGCTCGAAATGCTGACCATCACTCTGTGCATTGCTGTGGCCTCTAGTGGGTAGACAAAACTGCAGCTCCAATTTCGGCTCTGAATAGGTGACCTAGAAATTGCGATTTTAAACGTTTGCAAATTTTGTTTGTTTAAATGCATATTCACTATGGATATATACGAAAAATACAATTAATAGAAGTAGGCAATGGAAACAGATACCTAAACAAAACATACATAATCCTCAAATTGTCAATAGTTGTCAATACTTTCGCGTTACCTTGAGCAATTTTTATTGATAAGCTTGCGGTTTATTTTGAATGTCTTCAGAATGCCGCAGTAGCTAAAAGAGTTTACGCGGCTCGATATACAAATCGGCGTCCTTGCGATGTAAGAGTTTTTCCCCGATTAGTCGCGAGCTTACGAGCCAATGGTACCTTTTGGCCTACGTTTCAACGGCAAAGAATTGGAAGAACACAAGAAAATATTAACCGTGTACTGGGCTATATTAAAGGAAATCCTCATGTTAGCACAAGAGCATTATCCACTGAGTTGGGAATATCACGGACAACGGTTCAAAATATTTTGAAGGACCATAGGTAAGTTCCAATGGCCATCAAAATATATAGGTATTCGTTTAAACTTTGTTTAATTCCTTTAAGAATGCACCCACATCATGTCGTCTTGCATCAGGCCTTGAAAGAGGAAGATTTTGATCGAAGGTTAGACTATTGCCATTGGATGTTAGGCATGATACGCGACAATAGAGAATTTTGATTTCAAATTCTTTGGACCGATGAAGCCACCTTCAGTAGTGACGGGAGAGTCAATCTGCACAATATGCATTATTGGTCTGCAGAAAATCTCCATTGGTTGCGTGAAGTTCAGCGCCAAAGACGTTGGAGTTTAAATGTATGGTGTGGCATACTGGGAGGCAGAATTATTGGGGCATATTTTTTTGAGCAACCCCTAAATGGCAATGTGTTTCTTGACTGTTTGGCCAATCAATTACCGTTGTTGTTGGAAGATGTGCCACTGGAAACAAGGCAAAAATTGTTTTTGCAGTTGGATGGTTGCTCAGCACATTTTGCTATTAATGTGCGAAAGCATATTAATGCAGTATTTTAACAGCGGTGGATTGGAAGAGGAAGTCTGTTTCTATGCCTCCGCGATCGCCAGACTTAACTTGCCTCGATTTTTATTTATGGGGGCGCTTAAAGGACATCGTGTTTCGGACTCAACCAACTACTAGAGAAGATATGAAAAACCGGATTCGTAACGCAATACGTAACATACCGAGAGCCGAAATTGAAGCTGCAGTTTTGTCTAGTCATGAGAGGCTTCAGAAATGCACAGAGCATGATGGTCAGCATTTCGGGCATTTACGGGGGCATTAAAAACGTTCCTCCGTTAAATCGGTCCTTTTTAGGGCCACAACTTACATAATAGAAACAATTCCAGAAAAATATAGTTAAAAAAATAAAAATTTAAGGGATTTTCGTATAAAGTCTTCTTTGGCCGATATTTTAGGTTAGGAACACGATATCGAGATGCGATTTTCGCGAGCTTGTTTAGGCATCATTTAGCTACTTGTTTATGAAAAATAGTCATACCAATGCATTTAATTATTTTGCGAAAATTAACCGTTTCTGTCGGAATGTCGAACATGTGAAACTAACAAAACTACAATTATTTTAACATTTGTAGCCCAATAAAAGCTTTTTTCAACGCACCCAAGTTTGTTATAATCGGATTAGCCGTTTCGAAGATACGGGGGGTGATTTAAGGAAACCTTTGAATACCTCCCACCACTTTATTTTTAGAGATACGTCAAAACATGTAAAAAAACAAAAAAAGTTCATATTATCCTCGACATCAAAGATCAGTTATTTTTTTATTTGGTTAATATATCAGAATTCACAGAAACATCACTTTTTTAGATTCAAGATTGCAGTTACGCTCCCTAGCGGCCATTTCAGAAACTTTAAAATATTTTCCAGGTTTTTGTATTGGCCGTTTTAGTATCTTTTTGCGCAATCCTCTACGATGGATAGTTTCCCAGATACAGTACCTCGCATTCTTAGTTGGCCACCCTGTACAAGTACATCCAGGAATGGTAGTTTTTGTTCCGACTCCAATTCCATTGTGAATTTTATGGAGGGTGCGCGGCTATTTAGATGATCTAGGAATTCATCTAGCTTGTGCTTGCCGTGTTGCCAAACTACGAAGGTATCGTCCACGTATCTATGCCACTTCCTTGGTTTCTCTGTGAATTCGGATATCGCTTGGTCTTCAAAGTCTTCCGTATATATATTGCTCACTATGGGTGATAGTGGGGAACCCATCGCCATCCCAAACTCTTGTTGGTAGAATTTGTCTTCTACCTGGAAAATGTAGTTCTAATGCATATTGTCAGAAGTTCCATTATTGTGTTTACCGAGAGTTGCGTGCGTTCGTCTAACGTTTCATCCTTTTTCAGATTGTCTCTTCTGATAGTTAGTGCCTTATCGGTAGGCACATTTGTGAATAGACTCACAATGTCGAAGCTTACTAGTATTTCTTCGTGGTTTGGTTGGAAGTTTCTGATAGTTTCCACGAAGTGCTGCGTATTCTTGACCATAGACTCGGTTTTTCCCGATAAGGGTGTGATGATACCTTGCAGATAGTGTGCTAGTGGGTGGCATTCCTTTAGATCGCTTGAACCAAATTCATTTCCAACAGGATGGAGCCCCTTCTCACAATGCGCAAATTATCCGCCTGTTTTTGGAAAAAAATTTTGGTAGTTGATGCATTGACACTAATGGGCCGATTAGATGGCCTCTTAGGTCTCCGGACTTGTTAGAGATTTCTTTTTTGCACAATAAAGTATACCAAATTGAAGAGTATGTTAAGCATGTATAAGATAGAATGGTCATCAGTTCGAACATCTCTTTTAGTAATTTATACTAGGCTTGTAAAGTTGTAGGTATTATGTTTAGTTTTTAATTTTGTGTTTTTGCGTAAAACTTCCTAACCCTTATCCTTTTTTTTTCATGGCCAACTATATCATCAAAATGTTGAATTAACGTAACATTCATTTTTGAGATTAATAATGCAAAAAAAGCCACAATATATATTTTTTGAAAGCTGAGAGTAAACTCTAATATATAATAAAAAAATACAGGATATTCCATTTAAAAAAACAAAACTTTGGTTTATTGCGAAGAAACTGACTGTTTGTGAAGAAAACTACGCACGCCACTAAATTCCTTGTAAAATTCTGTATAATACTCACTTTTCACCATTTCAATAAATTACAAGACAAAGCAGTTACGAGGGATGCTTAAAATTTGCAAATTTTGAATTTCGCCCTGTATTTCAAATACTAATAGGACTATGACAATTATGTTTGTGGCATCTTTCGTTTCATGAAAAAGTAGAACAGGGTCGCGAAAACCGCATCTTTCTATCTTTGCTCGCAATCGAGATACTCTACAATTTCAAACAAAATGGGATACAGTGTACATTGAACATCTACAAGCGGCTTTTCGCCCTTTTTGCTCTCAAAATCTAGTTGCATTAAATTAAAAAAATGGAGATATGAGTCGTAAGAAATGAGATGCATTAAAGCTAAACCAGAGACTAACAAATCCGCAAGACATTTGAGATCTAAAAAAGTTTTGCTGTTTATTTCCTTCTTCAACATTTATTTAGCTTAAATATAAATCTGCAAGATAAATGTCTAGCTTTTCAATTTTCCAAAAATATCTTTAATTTTACTTTACAACGTCCGGAGATTATCGATCAGCACAAAATTCGAAACGAATATAAAACTAGTTTCTGAAATGCCTTCGAATTCAGTCTCCTTCTACTACTACTAAAAATCAACATTAACAAGTTTTCTCGTATTTCTTTCTCAAAAGACTTCTTCCAAACTTTTCATATTTTTACAGCTAAAGTTTGTTATTTTCATTTGCATCGTTTTGAAATTATAATGTAAGGAAAACTTTGGATAAAATATTACTAAAGTATCCTTAAAAAACAGCTAAGTTGCCTACATATATGTTTTTAATTAGTATTAGTAGAAAAATTCCTACTTACAATGTGTAATCCAACTTAATTAAAAATTTCAGTATTTTAAGGAGAATTCATCCATCAACGAAACTTTATTATACAAAAATAAAATTTACTTGAAGCTTTAATAAAAGAGCTTCGCGTTAATAATCTAGCGTTGTTTTTAGGGTGGTTTTAATCCGCCACCACTCAAGAACGTTACTTGATTATAAATTTTTAAATTGGTTGATAATGTAATCGACAATCTTATACAATATCTTGTAAAAGATTCCTTGATGATTAATTAACAATTCACCAATATCCGGCTTAATTATGTTTAAAATATTCACGTATTTTATAAAAATAAAAAAGAATAAAAAGTTTTTTCTGAATTCTATGACTGTTTAATTATTATTTAAATGAAACATAAAAAATGGTAAATAGTATAAATGCATGTAGTTCACAACCAGTCATTATTTGCACTTGCTAATGTATAGTTACAGAAGCGTAGAAAAACCACAGAATCAATAAATTACCAGATAGATGTTTGTGAATTCGTACAGGGATCTGAACATTTTTAAGTGGATCTGTAAATTAGAAGGTAGACTATAAAAAGTGTTTTAATTGTGGTAGGTGTAAATAATTTAATAATAAAAAGGTATAACAGATCTCAAAACAAATCGTTAAAATAACCAGAGATCCCAAAACACTCAATAAAAGATAATGCCGTTGTCCCAGTCGGTAAATTAAAGTGGGCCGATCCAATCTTTTGTTTTGCTTAATTACCACAATTTATGCTTAGTTATTTTCACTTAACATCAATATAGAAACTGCAATGTAACAATAATAAAAATGATCTCGGACGCCAAGTTATTTTTTAATTATGCTCGGAATAATTAAACCGAGGTTTACAATAAAACATTTACCAAAATGTAAAAATAAAAAAATATACAAACTATATTTATTAAATATTTAAATTTAGAATTATATAAAATATAACTTAAAACTAGTTGTAATAACCTTAAATTACTAAATTATTGATATAAATACCTATTCGAAACTTTTGACCACAAGCTTTTAATAACATCTGGTATCTAAACGATTACGGAAATGTAAACCAAAGGTGATGTCATCTTTGCACCAATATTGCGCAATATCTCGTAATAACAATGCTGTACGTTGTAAACCATACTTATAAATTTGTCTTCAAGAAATTTGAATTCCAATGTTTATTGCAATCTTTCGAAAGTTCAAATAAAAAATGTGATCTAAATTACTTGCAAAATTGTAATCATAAGTATCAAAAACGCGAAAAGTAAAAGTATTAAAAGTGTAAAAGTAAAAAAGGAAAAAGTGCCTGCAAAAAGCAAATGTTTTAGATTTTAATATCTCTTACCATTAAATCAATGGCACTTTTCACAAAATTTAGGTGGAAACCCAAAAATGGCTTCCTGCATCAAACAGCGTACCACAAGAAATGAAAAAAAAATGGACGCTTAGGAAGTCGGATGATAGCGCGTTGCACGAAAATATGAGTAGAAAGAAATAATTTAAAGAAGTGGGAGTATAACCCTTAAGAAGGTATGCACTTAAGTTACACCAAAATGCAAATTAAGTTGCCTATCACATACTTATAATTCAATAATAATTAAAAATTTTTTCTTATATTTACAACTAAATGAACGTGGAAAGAAAATGGGTCGTTACAACACCAGAAAATAATGCCATTATGAAATCTGTGTGTGAATTCCCAAGAAAATTTCTAAATAACACAATTTCCAAGTACATAAAATAACTTCTCAGGTAGACCGTTAAATTCACTAAAAGACTTGTAGACGAACATAATTCCCAAATAATACAATTCCTTGAAATATGTGTGAATTCCCTGAATAATCACTAAATTCCCTGATTAGTTTAAAAATAATATTACCAAATCCATCTTTAAATTCCGAGCTCGATCTTTAAATTCACAAATAAATCTGTAGTATTCAAAAATTGAGTTACAATTCCAAATTGAACCTCTAAATTCCCAGATAAATCTTACAATAATGCAATTTAAATGTATATATAAATTCTTATATCGATATATAAATTGTCAGGTAGATCTGCAAAATTCAAGATGAATCTGAAACCTTCCATGTAGATCTGAACTTCCGGACCGTCTAAGCAGAACGAGGATAAATTATAAAACTAATACAATTCCTTGATTCAGGCGTGAATTTCTAGATAATCTCTCAGGGCAGTCCGAACTTCCGTTACGAACGTAAGCCCCTCGCCAGCGTAAGCGCTTTGTGATTTTTATTACAATCGCTTAAATTCACAAAAAAGAACCTAGCGTTTTCGCTCATCGTTTCGGCATCGTGATCTTCGCAGCTTCGGAGGTAGATCTGTCTCTACTTGCATACAGATAATACGAAGAAGCGGTTATTAGTAGAGGAGCCACAGCCTAGCCGCAAGCAGGAGTCGCCGGAATATAGCAGCAGCAGCGAAGAATTCCAGAAGCATCCAGGATACCGCCAACAGTAGGATCGTCGTCGGGTCAAGGTCAACAGTAATAGGTATCATTAATAAAAATAATTTAATTTAATTACTTGGTTGTTTTTGTTTTAACTGTGTATTTCCTCCGTTTCGAATTGGGTCTCTGATTTCCAAGCCTTTTTTACTCGGGGTATGAGGCTGCATCTCGGCAGAGACCCGGCCTTTCGATAAACAGATTTTTATTTTTTAATCCTCAAATTTCACAACGCAGCCAGATGGTTAAGCAAGGTCGCCACCGAGCTATTGTCAAAGTTGTGTTTCCTAACCCCGTCGATACCCGTCTACCTACAACTACACCACCACCTACACACACCTACGCACGCACACTCGCCTCTCCACCACCTTCCGCACGCACAGGTTCCCATTCAAACACATCTTCCATATCCACCACATCCACACATTCCTACATTTCCACACGTTCTACTTCTTCCACAAAACCACCCAAACCCGCTCACACACACACACACACACACTCGCTCTCTTACCTACACCTGTTCACACACACATACCCACTCTCTTACCTACACCGCTCTTACCTACACCTTCCCCTGCCTTGATTCCCACATCCGCTTCCCCCAATCCTGTACCCGCACGCTCCTAATCCTCGAGATATTGCGTCCGCAATATCCCCAAATCCATTAAAACCCAAAAATCTCTTTTTAATTCCTTGAAATCCCTCAACCGTCCCTGGTTGAACTTAACGTTCAACCACAACCAAACCTGTCTCTTAGAGACCTCCTCTCCCTTTCTGGAAGGTACGCAGCTTAGGCTGCGACACCACTTCGGAGACCCAACCGTTACCCTCACCCAACTCTCCGGTCCCCTTACCTAACACCACTCCTAGAGCTCCCTCCTTTTCCTGCGTGATTCGTCACGTAGATAAGGACATCCTAGCCCAAGAGATCCTCGATGCGATCGATCTTCCGCGAGTGAAGAAGGCCGTTCACATCCCCTCAAAGGCCACAAACACACCAACTTCCCTAGTCCGTGTCATACCCACTTCCCAATCCACCCTTAAGTTCCTTCTCGCACAGGGTGTCGTCATGTTCCGGCGACACTACCGGTGCGAACCCTCCTTAATCCCGCAACCGCTCCCCAAGTATTACTCCACCTGCACGCAGGTGGAACATACCGCTGAGGAGTGTCCCACCCGGTCCATCCGCTGTCCTAACTGTGGCGAAAGTCACAGATCCACCGCGTGTAAATATTCGGCAAACCCGAAGTGTAACAACTGCGGGGAAGCCCATCCCACCTACTCCTTCCAGTGCCGAACACGGCGGGAACCTCCCAGTTCCCCGTCGAAGATGGCACCCCTCGGCCCTATCCTGTCTGAAGTGTCCCACTCTGAAGACACGGCCCACCTTAAACTACCTCCCGACACCGAATCCTTTTCCATCAAGGATTTCTTGCAAGTCCTTACCCAGTCCTTGACCCAGATGTTCCCCCACCAGCGAGATAGGGTTATCCGAGCCTTAGACCCGCTATCCCGCAACATCTTCCAACGGAGAATCAGCGCCTGCATATCCGGTACGCGGATGGTCGCCATTATCCGCCAACCAAATCCTTAACTCCTTCCCAATGGATATCCTAGCAGGGACCATTAATGCCAGGGGCATGCGTCGAAAACGTCCCTTAATCAAACACTTCTTACAATCTCATAATATCCATATCCTTTCTATAACTGAAACCAAACACACCAAGATGCACCCTTAATTTCCACACCTTTCACACCTATTCAAACAATAGCCAACATGGAACCGCTCTCTTAGTTAAAAATTACTTCCCATCCACTCCCTTTCAACTTCCAGCGCACCTGAAGCATCTCGAATGGGTTGCTGGAACGGTGCACTTTCCCACTCCTACAATATTTATTTCCTACTACAACACGCCTGGCCACAACACCCTCTTCGATGACCTTTTAATTTACGCCTCAGGCCTCCCAAATACCGTTATCGTAGATGATTTCAATGCCCGCCATACCCAATTTGGTGACACCGCAACTAACGGCAACGGTAACAGGCTATCTTCCACTCTGTTGCAGTTGCCGCTCTTGCGAATCGTCAACAAACAGCCCACATTATTTGATCATTTAGGTGCCTCAATAGTAGACCACATCATAGTTTCCGAACCAATAGCTCACTATTTCGATCGTGAGTGCTTTCTAGGCACCACGGTCACATCTGATCACATACCGCTACTGGTCAAAACTTCATTTTGTCCAGCTCCTCCCACACATCCTCAATACACAGTCATTAAAGATTTTTCGAAAGCCGACTGGAATGTGTTCTCTGATCACATCTCCAATAACCTTCCCACACCCAATCTTCAAACGACCCAAGATCTCGAGAGAGCCATTAGAGACCTAACTTTCGTAATTGCGGAATCGGTCGATACCTCTACACCATTCAAAAACATTGACATTTCCCGCAAACCGCTCCCACAGCACATTGTGAACTGGATCAAAGAGAAAAGACGAATTTACCGTCAATTCTTGCGATCCGGTTCTCAAAACCGAATACAATCGCCTCAACGCCTTAATCAGGCGAGAAGCCAACAAACACGCCGAAGACTCCTGGTCCAAATCCGCCTCCCAACTAGATTATAGAAACTCTTCTGGCAACAGTTCGATAGACTGACCAGAAGAAAAGTAAATCCAAAATCACACCTTACCGACCTTCAGGGCAACCTAATCTCCTCTGATTCAGGAAAGGCCGATTTCTTTGGTCACCACCTTCAAACCATTTTCCAATCCCCAGATGATCCCCAGTTCGACAACCAGGTCAAGGCACTCCTCGAGGGTCACCTTGAAGAGTTCAGCAACCTTAACATCCCCGAACTCCTACTCGATAACGAGAGTAAAATAGAAAAACTTAGCCCCAGGTCATGACGGCCTAAATAGAAAGATCCTCCGGCACCTACCCGATACAGCCCTCCGTCTACTATGCGATATATGTAATAAATGCTTAACCCTCTCCTATTTTCCGACGGACTGGAAATCGGCCTCCACCGTCATGATACCAAAACCCCACGCTGACCTAACCTCACCCTCCTCCTATCGACCCATTTCCCTACTGAGTTGCCTCGGAAAATGCTTTGAGCAGATTCTAGCCAAGCGACTCAGGGACCACCTCGAATTTAACGACCTTCTTCCTAACAGCCAATTCGGCTTCCGTCCCAACCGAACGTGTCACGATCCCTTGTTGAAGCTGCTTACCGAGACCACCAGAGCATTCAATCACAAGCAATGCAATTTGGCTGTATTTTTGGACATTAAGCAAGCATTTGACAGGATTTGGCACGCCGTTCTCCTGCACAAGATCCGAAACCTAAACATTCCCGACCCCTTTTCCAAACTCCTACTCTCGTACCTGACCAACCGGTCAGTTCGGGTCAAAGTAGGGAAAACCTTCTCAGATCCTTCCGAACCTACAGCAGGCGCACCGCAAAGTTCTGCTTTAGTCCCGATCCTCTACACTATCTTCGCATCCGATATACCCGAAGTCACCCAACCCGGAGTAGTCGTAGCGCAGTTTGCGGATGACACAGCCATCTGGGCGGTTAATCGGAACAGCGAAACGGCCTCCCGCATCATATCCAAAACTCTATTGAACTTCGCCAACTGGGCTAACCGGTGGAGAGTCTCCGGCAATCCTACGAAGACCCAAGCAATCGTCTTCCGCCATTCTCATTACACTGAAGATAAGTACCCAAAGCTTGCCACCAGAAATGTGTCCCTCACTCTAAATCAGGAAAGACTCCCTCTCCAAGATGAAATCACCTACCTAGGAATCCTTTTCACACGAACCCTCAACTGGCTCCCGGATGTTAAAAAAACCCTCAACCGTATTAGGAACCGCGCCCTTCGGGGTAGAAACAGAGGTTGTCACCCCAAAACCCTGTTACACACATATAAAACATATATCTGCCTTTTTATGGATTTCCGAGCTCCCATATACACAAATATAAACCCCAAACACCTTTACTCCATCGCTTTCTGTGAGCGCCGAATTTTCCGACGCATATACCGGTTACCTTTAAGGTACCCTAACACCCTTACCATCCAACGCGCCAATATATCCCCAATCACACATAGAATCCAAACCGTTCAGAAAAATTTTGACCAGAAAAGAATTTTCGGTGATACCATCTCAACCAAAGAGATCCTTACCACTCCTTATAACTACCGCTTTCCCACATTCCCACGAAGGAAACCCAAGCACAAATTCAAACATCCACCCGCATTCC
Organism: Vesta saturnalis; assembly: GCA_036346205.1. Taxonomy (NCBI): domain Eukaryota; kingdom Metazoa; phylum Arthropoda; class Insecta; order Coleoptera; family Lampyridae; genus Vesta; species Vesta saturnalis. The sequence goes on along the minus strand of JARFJB010000559.1, from coordinate 1,106,733 downwards.
TCACACAACTCCTCGACGACCTCCCCGAGGAGATAGAAAAATCCCTTGACAACATCCCGTATGCCCTCCGCATCCCCACGTCTATTGGATGACGACCCCAGCAAGATATCGGCCAACAAATATAAGCACACCAACCACGCTACACACACCACAACCACCATGCACACCATAAAACCTAAATCATTTTTCTTTTTTTTTACATCCAAAATAGCCACACCTCATGATTTACAACATACAATAACACCAAACACCACAACACAACAACAAGGAATGACCAGGGCTGAAGAGGAGAAGGACTCCTGAACAGTCCACAAATAAGTAACATAAGATAACAATAAGTAAGTAACTAACACATAATCATGAGCATACTAACAAAAAAAAACTAGATAATCTCTAAATTTCCTTATTAGTTAAAAAATATTATTACCAAATCGACCCAAAAGTATGGTAATTAGCAGTTTATGTGTAAATTCCACAATAAATCTCTAAATTCCGAGATAAATCTTACAATAATACAATACCCATGTTTATTCTTAAATTCGTAGATCAATGTATAAATTGTCAGATAGATTTAAAAAGTTCCAGATGAATCTTCAACCGTCCATGTAAATCTGATCTTCTGGGTAGACTAAGCAAAATGAGGATAAATTAGAAAATACAGTTCCTTCATCTATGTGTGAATTCCTAGATAATCACTAAATTCCATGATTAGTTCAAAACAGTATTTTTACCAAGTTGACTTAAACATATCGTAATTAGCAGTTCATCTGTAAATTTCGCAGTAAATCTCTCAATTCCTAGATAAATCTTACAATAATATAATTTTCAATGTTTAAGTGTTAGATATATATGCAACATTCCAAATGAATCTGAAGCCTTCCATGAAGATCTGAACTTCCGGATAGACTGTACAAAATGAGAATAAATCAGAAAATAATACAATTCCTTGACCTATTTGTGAATATCTAAATCACCTCTGCATTCCGTGAGTAATTCAAAAATAGTATCATTACCAAATTGACTTAAAATATTACAATTTGTAAAGTAAATCTCTAAATTTCCAGTTAAATCTAACAATAATATAATTCCCATGTCTATCTCTAAATTCCTAGATAGGTGTATAAATTGTCAGATAGATCTGCAAAGTTCCAGATTAATCTGAAACCTTCCATCTAAATCTGAACGTCCGGATAGATTAAGCAAAATGAGGGTAAATTAGAAAATAATACAATTCCTTGATTCATGTGTGAATTCCTAGATAATCTCTAAATTCCCTGATTAGTTTAAAAATAGTATTATTGCCAAATTGACCTAAACGTATCGTAATTAGTAGTTTATCTTTATATTCCGGAGTAAATCTCTAAATTCCGAGATAAATCTTGCAATAATATATATCCCATGTTTATATCTAAATTCCTAGAGCTATGTATAAATTGTTAGAGAGATCTGCAAAGTTCCAGATGAATCTGAAGCTTTCAATGTAAATCTGAATTTCTGGATAGACTAAACAAAATGAGGATAAATAAAAAAATAACACAATTCTTTGATCTATGTGTGAATTCCTAGATAATCTATAAATTTTCTGATTAGTTCAAAAATAGGGTCATTATGCTATATCGATAAATGGATACATCGATAAACTTTCAGATGGGGCAGTGAATTCAGAGAAATATCTGCTCATTTTCAGATAAACTAGTGAAAATGAAAATAAATCGGAAAATAGTGCAACTCCTTGGGCTACGTGTGAATTCCCAGAATAATTTCTAAATTCCCAGATTAGTTTAAGAATAGTATTATTATCCAATCCACTGTTAAATTCCGAGACGGATCTCTAAGTTCACAAATAGATCTACAATATTCTAAAATGGACTTAAAAACAATACAATTAATAGTTTATGTGTAAATTTCAAAGTAAATCCCTACATTCCCAAATAAATGTTACAATAATACAATTCCTATGAAGATCGATGCATAAATTTTCAGATAAATGTGTAAGATTCCACATGAATCTGAAACCTTCCACGCAGATTCCACAACAACACAATTACTATATACATTGATAAACTTTCAGATGGAGCGGTGAATTCAGAGAAAGATTTACAAAATAAGACAGTTCCTTGATGTACGTGTGAATTACCAAAATAACCTCTAAACTCCGTGATTAATTTCAAAATAATATTATTACCAAAATTCGTGAGTAGGTCTCTCAATTCCGGGACATACCTTGCATTAATACAATTCCTACGTCTACCTTTAAATTGCTAGATCGAGAATAAATTCGCAGGTCAATCTGCAAAGTTCCAGGTGAATCTGAAACCTTCCATGTAGATCTTGGAAGTCGAAATACGATATATCCGTTATTAAAGGAGATATCAAAAAAAGTTATTTACAACAATTATAGGCAACTTCAAACTTCACATTATAAAATTATTTTCGTATTCGCAGGGTGTTACTTATTACCAGGGTGAACCAAACATATTTTTTTTTAAATGGGACATCCTATATATTATTTCAAATTAAGATTAACCCAGATAAACCTATAGCTAAAACTTTCCCGCTGGGTGGCATGTTTTTCTTGAGGTTCATGATATCTATTCAAAAGAAACTTTTGGTCGAAAATGATATATTTTTATTCAATAAGTACAAATATATATATATATATATATATATATATATATATACAGGATGATTGGTCGAAACCATTCATTAGAAGTATTAGGAGTTCCAACCATGGCTGATTTCTGAAAGTTTGTATCTGGACTAAGTGATTCATATTCTATTTAAGGAAAATATTTTCATGATGGCTACACTTCCGGTTATACCGGAAGTAGCCATCAACTTTGTTATTTTAAATTGAATCGTACCATTTTTATGGCATATTCGAATTGTACTCGCCATTTTAGTAGAAATTTTATCAATGTTCCCTATACTTAAATTTAATATTTTTTGAGATTTAAATTTTTTTTCGGATATTATTAGTTGAACACTACGCTGATGCTTCCGGTACTGCCGAATTATCTACAGGGTGTTCAAAATGTGACTTCCATCTTTTGAAAATAAAAACCATCAAAACTTAACTTTTTCAAATACAATGCCCAATATTTTCTTCCTTTAACGGATGCAGAATAAAATTCTGCATTGATTTGTATTAGCATTCCCTATACCTATCTTCGATAGTTTTTCCCATATTGAGGCGTTTGTTCATTTCTTCTGAAATTCAAAACAATTTACCAGATTTTTCCATGGATAGCCATGGGAACCACAGCTAAGATTGTTGTTAGTAACTGTCAATACCTTTTGTTGCGTTTCTGTGTTCGGTTTATCAAAACGGAAAATGGAAAGTATTCAAACAGGGATATTTTGAACTTATTTTATATTCATGGAGAATGTGATAAGATTATTAGCAGAACTTGCCGTTTGTTTAATGACCGATATCCTCATTTAACACCAATGAACAAGCACAAATTTAAGCGAATAGAGTCAAACTTTTTACGGTATGGAACAGAGAAAGTTGTCAGAACACGATCAAAGCCTATTACTGGCGAAGAAGCTAATGAAGTTAATGTCCTAGTATATTTTAATAACTATCCCCACGGCTCGATACGATCTGCTGCAGAAGATTTAGGTCTGTCTTACTATTCCATACAATACATCTTAAAGAAGCATAAAATGCATGATTATTCGTTCACCTTGGTTCAAGCACTTCATCCAGGCGATAATTTCAACCGAGTGGAATTTTGTGAGCAAATGTTAATCAGAATTCAGGAAGACCCGCTGTTTTTACGAAAAATAATTTGGACGGACGAAGCAAAATTTACCAGAGAAGGAATTGTTAATCGACGTAATTGGCACTATTAGGCGTCGGAAAACCCACATTTCAAGCGAGAATCAAATTTTCAAAACAAATTTAGTTTTAACGTGTTTTGTCTTGTAATGAATGGTCGTGTCTCTTTTCAAATTTATGATGAAAATTTGACAAGTATAAAATATTTGGAGATTCTGAGAACGGAGGTCTTTGAATTTTTAGAAAATCTGCCTCTTAATATTTTACAATACTGCTGGTACCAAATGGACGGAGCTCCTGCACATTCAACGCGTGACGTTGATCAAGAGCTCATCACTATGTTTGGTGATCAGTGGATCGGTCGAAACGGACCATGGCGGTGGCCTCCCCGATCTCCCGATCTAATTCCACTCGACTTCTACGTGTGGGGCGAAGTCAAGAATCAAGTATACGCCACTCCAGTCCACACAAGAGAAGACCTAGGCTTAAGAGTAACGACGGCATTTCGCCAGTTAAATTGTCATCACGTCAAAAAAGCTTGCACGAAAGAAGTTCAGTCAAGACTTTTAGGTTGTCTTCAACAAAATGGAGGCCACATAGAACATTTATAAAATTTTGAATTGTTTTTCTTACTTTCAATAATATTAACAGTTATTATTTGCATATTACTTTTATTCTCATCTTATTTGTTGACGAAATTTAACAGTTCTGTTTGCTTTGATAAACTACATTAATGTAATTGGTTTCTGCATCTGTAGTAGGCTTCGGCCGTGGAGAAATCGAATTAATTTTTCTAAATTTCGGACGAGATTTTAGAAATACCTGAATAACTGAAAAACTGTTGAAGATAGGTATAGGGAATGCTAATACAAATCAATGCAGAATTTTATTCTGCATCCGTTAAAGGAAGCAAATATTGGGCATTGTATTTGAAAAAGTTAAGTTTTGATGGTTTTTATTTTCAGAAGATGGAAGTCACATTTTGAACACCCTGTAGATAATTCGGCAGTACCGGAAGCATCAGCGTAAAGCTTAAGGATACCCCTATGCATAACGTCAATACTACTTGCTTCGTACTAAAAATGGCGCCAGTAGGCATTGTCAAATGTCATAGTGTCCAACTAATAATTTTCGAAAAAAAGTTTAAATCTCAAAAACTATTAAATTTAAGTATAGGGAACATTGATAAAATTTCTACTTAAATGGAGAGTACAATTCGAATATGCCATAGAAAGGGTACGATTCCATTTAAAATAACAAAGTTGATGGCTACTTCCGGTATAACCGGAAGTGTAGTCATCATGAAAATATTTTCCTTAAATAGAATATGAATCACTTAGTCCAGATACAAACTTTCAGAAATCAGCCATGGCTGGAACTCCTAATACTTCTAATGAATGGTTTCGACCAATCACCCTGTATATATATATATATATATATATATATATATATATTAATAAGACAATTTTTTTTAAAACTTGTGCAAATAAACGTATTAATTAACGTTTGAACGTCTTTGTTCCTTTGTCAAGAATTTATTTATTTATTTATTTATTCTTGACAAAGGAACAAAGGAAGTTCCCGAAACGTTGAATTAATTTTTACGTTTATTTACACAAGTTTTAAAGAAAAATTGTCTTATTTAAACATGAATAGAAATGGAAATCTAAATAGAAACATATATATATATATATATATATATATATATATATATATATATATATATATATATATACTATATATAGTACATTAGGAATATAAGTGTATACTATTTTGATGTGTGATAATCGATGAAACATTGTACATGAATCGCGATATCACATTTTGAGCATCTAGTTGTGGCACGTTGATGACATTCTCCACATCTTGTTTGCTTTTCTTGGCGAATCACGTAATGATCTAGACGATCACCTCATACCTATATTTTCATTTTTAGAAGGATGACCTCTTTGGTAAGTAGGAGGTTTCTTGTTCTGGGCAAGTATTGCAGAGGCAATCCTTCTTCTGAAATTCAATTGATCCATATCTCCGCCATCGTTGCGATAAATATGCCAAGAATTTTGTATGGCTAGATCAATGCCATGTGCTATCAATGGAAAGTACCACTTCTTTCCACGGATCGAAATGCGATACAATTCAATGTTTTCGTTGGAACGTTCAACTCTGCCCATATTACAATTATATAGATGCTCCATATGTGGTTGTTTGACTAGGATAGTTTTCTTTTCCTTGCGAGAATATCGTTTTACATTGTGAAGAGGCTCTATTCCAGCAAAATTGGAACACAGTAAAACCAAGCCGCGTTCTTTTTCTCATTTCTTTATTTGCAGCTAATGGATGACCTAGTATACGGTTTTCCCGTACAGTGCCTTTACTATAACAGTTTTTTTTGAATTTCAAGTAGAGTAATGGTTGTGAAAAAGTTGTCGAAGAATAAATGCATCTTTTCGTTGGGCCACTTCTTTCGTAATGCATCAGCATATTCCAGAACTACAGCAGTACCAACACAGTAATAAGCATAAGTGGTACTTATGTTTGTAGCAATACCTTGATAGGGCTCGAACCAGTATACAAGTCTACTTGCACCAACCCAAAGTTTATACCCGTATCGAATGGGTTTACCTTTCATAAATTGTTTTACGCCATGCCTTCCGTAGTATGGCACCATTGCCTCATCTACTGAATGTGTTTATTCATACCGGCCGTATTCCATGAACTTTATATTCAGATTGTCGAATAAAGGTCTTATCTTTATGAATCTATCTGTTGCATCCAAGTCATTATTGTCACGTAAATGTATATTGGACATTATAAAGGAAAATTTGTCTCTAGAAATTGAGTGCGACACAAGGTCATTGTGAGCGTTTCGATCTCGTTCCCAAAACATTCTTCGGCGGGGTACGAGTACATACCCACTCAAATGGAGCACTCAAATGAAAGTCCTGATTTAGGTATCGGTAACGGTTTGGGAATAGTTTTTCTGATTGCCATGCCTGTTTGTTTCACGAACTATCAATTCTATTAGAGTAGAGTCAAAAAAATTATAAAAGTATTGTATCGGGTTCTTCAGTTGAGGAGTGGCTGTGGTCCTCAAGAAATCATCATTTGGTGGTGTAATATCTTCCTTCACCCACTGATATTGCTTTTTCTTTTTCGGCTGGGAAGCTTTCTTTACTGTGGACATTACAACAGTAGATAGAGGGAGATCATCATCTGATGAGAATTCATCATCTGATTCATGAGCTGCAAAGTTTATTTCTGCGGGAGCTCTTAGTTGGGAAACGGAAAGATAATCGATGTGAACTGCGTCTTCATCGCCAGAGTCTTCGTTAGTTAAATCATGGCAGGCATTTACCGGAGGAAATAGTGTAACATCCTTCACATTATTCAGCATACCATCGTCATCTTCTAACATTGCTACCGCTTCAGCGAGAGACAATCCCCTGCATCAAGATCAAACGTATATATGCCTAATGTACTATATTTAGTACGGACAAAAACAAATGACAAAAATGGGGTTATGTCAAAGCTTGTGTCTAGCTAAACAGGTATGCATCGAGAGTTACATCCTTCCTGTTTCTTATTTGTCAACTATCACTTCTTATAAATTATTTTGAATATAAATAATTTACTTACCTAACTAACGGGATACTATAATCTTCCATTTCCACAAAAAGCAACATTTCGTTCGTTCAATAAACTTTCAAAACTTTGCAAAAGCTGTTTTTAAACAACTGACTTGTTTGAAAGACTCGCGGAGAATGAGGTTTAATACACAGAGTGCTTCTGCACCCGCAAATAATAACGTGTCAGGTCTCGCAACAAGTGTACTATATTTAGTACATCAGGTTTATCTGGGTTAAGCTCATCTTCTCCATACTTCCAATATTGGGTTTCATTACGTTATACAGGGTATTTCAAAGGTTATGATCAATTGTACACGAAATTATTCTCATTTTAACGTCCTGTATGCCCTAGACAGAACAACCTAACAATAATTTTTTCCAGGCATACCTTTTTGGCATTGGTACAGTGTTACGAGAAAGTGCTATTCCTTTACTATTGCACCAATTGGATATAGAGCTTGCCAAAACTCGTACACATGATTTTATCAATTTTTTCAAATGAATCACTCTATATTTTATTTTAAAAAGTGAAAATACTCTTTATGTTCTTTCACTTTTATTAAGCACTCCCTGTAGCTAAAATCGTTAATTTCTGAGATATTTTCAATTTAATAACAGAAAGATTTTTTTTTAATTTCTATTATAACAAGTATATATATATATATATATATATATATATATATATATATATATATATATATATATGTTTCAAATCCTGAATGTTATTTATCCTCAGGGGAGCTGTTCACACAATTATGGTGAGTTGTTATTCCGACAGTGGGCCGTGGGAGTATTTTGAAGTCCTTGGGAAAATTTTGCGGATCGTGGAAACTATATTTTGGCAATTTTAATTGGCCCGGCCCAATTCCTTTCAAGTGTTCAACGGGTGTCCGTTTTGAGCTAATTTGAACTGTTTTTCGCGAACGGGTTCACGTTTTTGAGCTGTTTTTGCCCTGATTTTGGGAAACAGACCACCTCCCTCTTTATGGATTGTATTTGGGAAACGATATGCGAAACAGACCACCGTCCCCTTTATGGCTTGTATTTTGGGAAACGATAGTAACAGGTCAAAAACAGCTCAAAAAAGTGAACCCGTTTCCCAAAAACAGCTCAAAACAACTCAAAACGTGGACTTGAAAGGATTTGGCCTAGGCCAATTGCCAAAAATTGCCAAAATATAGTTCCCACGATTCGAAAAATTTTTCCACGGACTTTCAACATTATCCTACGGCCCAGTGTCGGAATACCTACTATGTATATATATATATATATATATATATATATATATATATATATATATATATATATATATATATGTAGGACATTGTAATCATTACAGACGTGTTCCTTTGGGATTTTGATTTAAAGTTGTATTAAATTATTCGATGCTCTAAATTCTCTGCGGGATCGATCTGTAAGTTCACAAAAAATAGATCTAAAATATTCCAAAATTAACATAAAGTAATACAATTAGTAATTGTGCAGAACCCGTAGCAAATCTCTAAATTCCCTGATAAATCTTACAATAATACAAATCTCATAAATATCGATATATAAATTTTCAGATAAATCTGAAAAATTCCAGATGAATCTGAAACCTCTCATGTAGATCCAAAAACAACACAATTACTGGATACATCCATTCATTGATTTACGTGTGAATTCTCAGAATAAATATTATTACCAAATCCATCTTTAAATTTCGGGAGCGATCAGTTCATAAACAGATCTGTAATATTAAAAAAAATATATAGTTAGTAGTTTATGCGTAAATTAGAGAGTACGTCTCTAAATTCCCAAATAATATAATAATACAATTTCTATGTCTATCTCTAAATTGCTCGATCGATGTACTTAGATAAATCTGCAAAGCTTCAGATGCATCTGAAACCTTCAATTTGTATCCGAAGAAACACAATTACTAAAAAAAGTTTCAGATGGAGCGGTGAATTCAGACTTCCAGATAGACTAGTCAAAATGAGGATAAATAGGAAAACAATACAACTCCTTGACCTATATGTAAATTCCCAGAATATTCTCTAAATTCCCTGATTAGCTTAAAAATAAAATTATAACTAAATCCGTCTTCAAACTCCGAGATCTAACTGTAAGTTCACAAATAGACTTATAATATTCAAAAATTCATTTAAAAATAACAAAATTAGTAGTTCCCTGTATATAAATTCCAATATCGATTTATTGATACTCAAATAGATCTGCAAAGTTCCGGATGAATCTGAAACCGTCCATGTAGATCCGAAAATATGATAATTACTGGATGCATTGTTAAACTTTCAGATATGGCGGTGAATTTAAAGAAAGATCTGCAAACTTCCAGATAGATTAGTCGAAACAAGGACAAATCGTAAAATAAGCAGTTCATGAGCCTTCAAATGTCCAGATAAATTTGTAGATTCTCAGATGTATCATTTTTCCAGGTCAGTCGAGGTTGGGTAACATTTTGTTATGATTCCGAACATATACCGGGTTGGGCGCCATTGTAACGGGCGTAAACGTGGACGTGTTCCTTTACACATTTATATAGTTCTTGTGAGTACTGAAAATGGTTACCGTTTAACTTAATTTTGATAGTTTCAATTTGTAAGATATTATCCATTAATTTAAATTTACTTTTACATGCCATCAGGTTTCTGTTTGTGTAAATGAACTTTAATATTTGCTTCAGAATACTCCAGCTCGATTATTAAAAGAAATGATTATTGTTATCCTTTACCAAAATTATACTCAATTTTATTTCTTAATGTTAATGTAATTTGTAACTTTATTGAGTTTACTTCCTTCAGCAGTATTTGCATAAACTTTTAATATTCGTAATGGTTAATAATGAAAATAAATCAAACGTTACATATTTGTAATTAAACTAAAACTCGTATTGTTGTATTTCTGCATTCGTAATAGTTAACATGCACAAATAATTTTTATCAACAGTGAATAGAATGTTTTTCGTTCAGTGTTGATATTCAAACAAATTCAAAAGAAAATAAAACACAACGACGTTGTTTTTATTACACAGTTTAAAATCTTACTTGTCACTTCCTGAGGCCACAAATGGGATGATATCGTGGCTGTTCCACCAGCCCTGAAGCCGCGTTCTTTTGTTCCCTCAATATCTTCTTTAGACCTTTGTTACGGATTAAAACGATTCCAGTTTCAACCTATATTTTCTGGATCTATTAATCAGTTTTACTTCTCACTATAAATTGTCCAGTTGCCACTACAAACTGCCAGCAAATTACAAATAGCGTGCTTCTACTGTAACCATCAATACTTTCTAGTTATTGTGTTTGATGTATTGATTTATTACACTGGATCGATTGTCATATCTTATACTTATCGTTCAATATTTGAACATAAGCATGGACAACTTTTAATACTCACAGAAACATTATTTTAAATTATTACGTCACTTTTCTTGTTATCGGCGCTTTGATAATATTCGCACTCTTAATCACTTTGATCTTTTATCTTTTAATAAGGGAAGTATTGTTTTACCTCCTTATTGCAATATTAACGACAACTACGGTTACACGTAGTATGCAAAGTTATAAGCGAATTCTATGATAAACAAGAAGAACAATTCTTGGATTTATTTGTAAATTCTTCCATTAACGAAATTTACTGATCTATTGATAGATATATAAATCTGGAAATTTCCAGATAAATCTTACATTAACGCACATTACATATTTTGGTTAATTATATGATAGACAACGTTCCCAGATACACCTTGACGTGCTCTGAGAAAATTTTAGTTAGATCTGGAAGGTTGTAGATAGATTTCCAAGATCGTAACTAGGCCTCAATATCATGTAATTAACGAATCTATATTTAAATATGCTGATAGTTCTGTAAATTCCTGGATATGTCTTACAATAATGCGATTCAAAAATTTTTTGGTCAATTATATAATGGAAATAGTCTCTTAGATAGATCTTTACGGTCTTAGACAAATTAGTAAGTGTTTAGATAAATCTGAAATGCTTTTCGAACTCCAAGATCCTATGTTGGTATTCATGTTATAAAATTCACAAATAAATACAGGGTGTCTCAAATAAGAGTGGTAGATTTTAAATATAAATGTACAGTTTATTGATTGCTCCAAAGAGGTGGAGTTTTCACTAATTGAATTCGTTTACCCAATAGTTGTTTTTAAAGTTTATTCAAATCCTATCCCATCAGTACATGGTATTTTACTAATGTTGGTCAAATTAAAACGAAAAGAGAAATTAAACGCCCTGTATATTTCGTTGGCATTTAAAAGGGGGATTCATCTTCGGTTTAAAATGTATAGTTTCATATCTGTTGTTTTCTTAACAACACAGATATTTGAGCTGTCAGGTAACACAGTAGTTTTCCTTTATTTAAACATAATTTGATAAATAGTAAAATAAGTCAACTCTTGCTCCGACTATGGGGCATGAAAACAAAATCAGCGAATTTGACAATTCATAAAAACTAAATCTATCACTCGAACAAGGAGGATATTTGGAAGAAAATTTGGTAAAAATCCATCTTCTGTGAATATTATTAAAAAGTGGTATGTAAAATTTTTCGAAACTGGTTGCATAGCGCAGCTAAAAAAAACAAGGAATGGTGATGCTCTGTTGCAAAAGTTGATGTCTGTTAATGAAGTACTACAAGCTAACAATCATAGAATTTCAATTAGGAAGATTGCTAGAATTTTAGAAATTTCCAGAAGTGACGTTCAAAGGTGTCTAAACATTTTAAAACTAACTCCATATAAAATTCAACGACTAATGGTATGCGAAACTTTACTAGATTTATTCAGGAATGGCCTAATACGTTGTTAACTGTGTCTGATGAAGCAACGTTTCACATTAGCGGAATATGTAACAAACATTATTGTAGGATATGGGGCTCAGAAAACACACTTCCTTAATGAATTTGAACGCGATAGTCCAAAAGTTAATGTTCGGTGTGCGTTGTTTCAGACAAAAATTTGTGGACCTTTTTTCTTTACGGAACCAACTATAACAGGTACAAATTACACGGATATGTTGGAACAGTTTTTTTATCCCTAGTTACTTCAGGATGGAATTAGAGACATCGTTTACTTTCAACAAGATGGCACACCACCTCATTATTAATTGGTGGCTCGAGATTCATTAAATAATTTTTTAATCAAAATTGTATAGGTCGAACTGGACCGATTGAGTGGTCACCGCGATCTCCTGAGTTAACTGTCCCAGATTCTTTTCTGTGGGGATATGTGAAGGATAAGTGCTACAATCCTAAGCCTAAGAACTTAGAAGAACTAAAAAATAACATTGGGAATGTTATCGAAAATTGTATTATGCCAGACAAAAATTTAAAGATTTGCTCGCGTTTGTGCATTGAAGAAGAGGGTAGGCACATACAGTATTTATTGTAACTTTTACATCCTTCATCCAATAATTGCTTTCTTATTTGTATTAAATTATTATGTTTTGTTGCTAAATAAATTCTTTGTCAGATTTGTTAATTTTATTTAATATCAGTTTTTACATAAAGAAAACTGCAGTGTTACGCGACAACTCGAATATCTCTGTTGTTAAGAAAAGAAAAAATACGAAACTATTCATTTTTGAACAGAAGATGAATCCCTCTTTTGAATGTCATCGAAATATACAAGGCGTTCTATTTAAAATGATAAATATTTTTTCGTTTTAATTTGACCAACATTAGTAAAACACCCTGTATTGATGGGATAAAATTTGAACAAATTTTAATAAAAACTATTGAGTAAACGAATTCAATTAGTGAAAACCTCATCTCTTTAGAGTAATTAATAAGCTTTGCATTTACATTTAAAATCTATCACTCTTATTTGGGACACCCTGTATACTGATAGATCTGTAAATTCCCACCGTAATGCAATTATGTTTGTCAATTATATAATAGAAATATATTCTCAGGTTGATCTTTACTCCTCAAACGATGGATTTAAGCACGCTTTCTAGGAAGGAAGATCGACAACAAATCCACGCTACCGCCGAAGCCGCCAATAGCCCAGGTTTGGTATCTGTTGCTAGTCCCTCTTTGGCTTCGGCTTAATTTAAAATGATTTAGTGGTAACAGGAATTGGTAGGTATTTCAATTGTTTACCTTTATAACTAAAAGTTGTGCTTCTAAACATTAAAATACTTTATAACAGTAAGTGGGGTTTTGACAAAATTAGACGTGATGGCTTTGCACACATTGAAGCGGGGAACTGGTGCGTGCGCGAAAGTGCCGTTTGTTACCGCATCTGGATACTGAAACTAAATAAATTCTTACATAAATTATTATCTTGATAATTCTAAAATAATAGAAATTTATTTCGCTTGTTACTTTTCTGGCTCATTACAAGATTATGCAATTAACAAAACTTTAGGAGAGTTCTATAATATATACAAAATACCATTCTGAACCTATTTGTAAATTCTTAACATAATGTAATATAGCTACTGCTAAATATATCTGAAATGGATCCCAAAGGGTTAGATGGATCTATAATGCTCTAAGCATCATTCAGATATCTATACGCATAGATCTGTAAACTCAAAATCTCTAAATAGAATCGCTTTAGGCAAATTCTGCGATAATTACAAAATACAATTTCTTATCTATTTTTAAATCCTTATAATCATGTATTTTACTGATTTATTAGTAAATATGCGGTAAATATAAAATCTGTAAATTCCTACACCAACTTTACAATAATGAATTTACAAATATTCTACAATAGACTTACTTTCCCAGATAAACCTTTATATATCTTTAAATTCCCATATGGATCTCTATGTTCTCAAATAGGCATGATTATGCAATCCCGAGAACTCCAGATAGCTTTCGAAACTTCTACAGAGCATTGTACACTCTCCGTATCCCTAAGCTCCCAACTGGATATTAAAATACTGTAAGCTATATTTAGGTTAAATATAAACCTTGTGAATTTCCACATTGACTTTATAAAAATGCAATTCACAGATACTTTTGTCCATTATGTAATAGTATCATAAAAGTTACAAATCTATATGTAAATATACTGATAAATCTGTAAAATCACAGATAGATTTTACAATACTACAATTCACAGATATCTTGGTGAGTTCTTAGATAGTCATAAGATTAAGCAATTCATAGAACTTTAGGCGATGTTACGGTATAAACTGGCAGTAGAACGGGATAACAGGTAAAATTGGGGTTTTGCTCGACTGCTCAGTGGTTTTGGGTGGGTAAGGTGTTACTAAATTTTGCGCTCAATAGGACAGTTTACCATAAATAAGTCAAAATCGGAGCTTGAGGTTTAAATAAAACCAGAAAGGGCGCCAGGGTATTTGAACTGACAAAATCGGTGTTGAAATGCTTAACTATGCTAGTTCACAGCACTCTTAAATACTTAAATAACTCGCTTACCTTAACATAATCACAAGTAGTCCTGGGACCAGCAGATTTTCGCTCTATCTAAAAAGCTACAAATATTTTTGCACGCTTGTCTAAAATTAATTGCGTGCCGCAAAAATCAATCGCTAATCGGATCAAAAACAACAATTTTGTTACGTTACTTTACTTAATAAATCTGAATTTCAATGTAATTTTACTTCCAAGAAAAGAAATTTTATTTACAACCACTTGAAATTAAATTCCTCAAACCGCTATAAGATACGCTCAAACTCATTAAAACTAATGCATTAACGCATCTTTCGTTAAATATTATGTTATACTTCAGAAAATCAATGATATCTTTCGAACATAATTACTTTACTTGACATAAGCACAAAATGCTGACGTTAATTCAACGATCTAATTCTCAGAAAAACAAACGCTTAATATCCGCCTAAGTATTGTGCTGTACAACAAATAGGTTCATAGATGGATTCTCACTTAAAAAAAAACAACAGTTCGTTAACCTAATGATGTATTATAAGATAACCACCCTCTAAATAACCACACCATTTTTATATTAATTATTCTTCCAAGCATCATTTAGTGTACTCAATAGGCGTTGATACTAGCTAATTTCAACGTCGGTCATATTGTGTTTACCGAGAGTTGCATGCGTTCGTCTAACGTTTCATCCTTTTCCAGCTTGTCCCTTATGATAGTTAGTGCCTTATCGGTAGGCACATTTGTGAATAGACTCACAATGTCGAAGCTTACCAGTATTTCTTCGTGCTTTTGTTGGAAGTTTCTGATGGTTTCCACGAAGTGCTGCGTATTCTTGACCATAGACTCGGTTTTTCCCGATAAGGGTGTGATGATACCTAGCAGATAGTGTGCTAATGGGTGAAATGGTGAATTTATCGAGCTCACAATTGGTCTCAGAGGGATTCCTTCCTTGTGATCCTTGGTACGCCGTACAGATGTGGAGGTTTGCTGTAGTATGGGGTAAGTTTAGTTCTCTGGTAACCGGAGAACTCCCCCTTATGTTTTGTCAACGTCAGGTATATCCGTCTTTCGATTGATGGTATGGGATCTTTTGGTATTTGTTTGTACTAGGCCCCGTCTAGTAGTTCTTGGATCTTACTGTTGTAAGTTTCTATATCCATTACCACAGTCGCGTTTCCTTTGTCTGCCGGGAGAATTTTGATCGTTGGGTCATTCTTAAGGGAAATGACCGCTCTCCCTTCTAGGTTAGAGAGGTTAGGTTTAGTTCGCCTAGATGAATCTAGGACTGATCTAACCTTACCTTTGTATACTTCAGCTTCTTCAGGACCTAATTTTATGGCTGTTTCTTCGACTGTGGTTATTAAATCTACTTTCATAATATACCTCGGTGTTATCGCATAGTTCAAGCCATTGTCCAGAACCAGAGAACTAGACTTACCCCGCACTACAGCAAACCTCCGCATCTGTACGGCCTACCAAAGGTTCACAAGGAAGGAATTCCTCTGAGACCAATTGTGAGCTCGAGAAATTCACCTTGTCACCCATTAGCACACTATCTACTAGATATCATCACACCCTTATCGGGAAGAACCGAGTATATGGTCAAGAATACGAAGCACTTCGTGGAAACCATCAGAAACTTCTAACCAAACCACGAAGAAATACTGGTAAGCTTCGACATTGTGAGTCTATTCACAAATGTGTCTACCGATAAGGCACTATCATAAGGGACAAGCTGGAAAAGGATGAAACCTTAGACGAACGCATGCAACTCTCGGTAAACACAATAATGGAACTTCTGTCTATATGCATTAGAACTACATACTTCCAGGTAGAAGACAAATTCTACCAACAAGACTTTGGGATGGCGATGGGTTAACCACTATCGCCCATAGTGAGCAATATATATATGGAAAACTTTGAAGACCAAGCGATATCCGAATTCACAGAAAAACCAAGGATCTGGCTTAGATACGTGACCGATACTTTCGTAGTTTGCCAACACGACAAACGCAGGCTAGATGAATTCCTAGATCATCTAAATAGCCGCGCACCATCCATCAAATTCACAATGGAATTGGAGTCGGAACAAAAACTGCCATTCCTGGATGTACTTGTACACAGAAATGACAACACTTTCACGACAAGTGTATACAGGAAGCCTACCCACACGAAGAGATACCTACACTACAACTCCAATCACCACAAAAACGTGAAGTTAAGCGTGGCAAAATGCTTGTACGATAGAGCAAAAACAATATGCTCAAAACAAGAGGACCTGAACAGAGAAAAAGAAAATATCGCTAGAACACTCAAAGAAAAAGGCTACCCCGATCTAACCTAAACAGGGAAATGGTAACCGAAAAGAAGAACTTAAATATACAGCGATAATACCAGATATAGAAGGTACCTTAGACAAAATACGAAGGATAGGCAGCAAATACAAAATACGCACTGCTTTCAAATCGACCAGAGCGCTCAGGGGAGTACTAACCAAAACCAAACCATACAGTGAAGATCAGAATTCCAAGAATTGTGTATACAACCTACCATGCGAATGCGGCAGAGCATACATAGGAGAGAGCAGTAAACCACTCAAAGTGACAACTCAGGAACATAAGAACAACGTCCGTAAGGGCGAAACGGAAATATTAAGAATCGCCGAACATGTCTGAAACGAAGACCACCGCATCCAATGGGATAACATACAGATAGTGGCAAAGGACGAGAACACAACTCGTCGGAAACTCAAAGAAGCCACATACATCGCACTAGCAGAAAATACAATAAGCCAAGCTAGTGTAGAAATGAAACCCACATGGATTCCAATAATGCGCGAACAGCTTAAGCGCAATACACCTGCGCAAGAAGTTACGGCACAACATGCGCAATAAACTTCTGCGCAACCACGAAAAAAGTTTAATACATATAAGTTCTAAAAAATATATATTGGATTACTCAGTGGCTCAGCGGTAAAGGTGTCAGACTAGTAAGTGAAAGGTACCAAGTTCGAATCTGAGAGTAGTCAAGTGCTTGAGAAAAAATTATATATAACATATGAATTCAACAAGTGCGAAAACAGTCCTTCTCAGGACTAATCCTGATGACGGAAGCAGAGTCCGCTTCCGAAACGTCGCGCTCATAAAGCATAAACTGTGGAAATAGGCCGATAAACTCCACTAATAGGAAACCACCGTTACAAAACACTTATAATACAGAATTTATATTTTGTGTACCTAATCGTGTATTTTTCTTAATTTTTCATAAATAGTTAAACATTTCGATAACAATTGTAGTTGTCCTTCTCGGTAAATGATAATAGTTGTAAATACTTTAATTTGAAAGGGTCAAAGTATTCACAGCTAAAGACTTAACATACCAATATCTAGTTGAATCCTAACAAATCATCGAAAAGGAATATTGTAATCAAAGAATAACTTAACGGGAATTGATTATATCTAAATTAGAAGTGTATGTTGATGGATTAGACTAGCCTTTTTATGTCACAAAATCCTTAAAGCACTTTTAACTAAAACGAGCCTTATCCTTTCAAACATATTTTTGAATTATTTGAGTTGATCGGCTGCAGAAAAAATAAATTATGCACAGAAATGATTACCTTGACTTCCAACAGCCCTTTCTGTTGTACAGTTACCTGGTGGAACCCAGAGGATGAAGTATGCGGCGGCCTCAGCAATGTGAGCGACGTTGTGACGGCGCTCAAAGCTCAAAATGTCTCGCTAACTCGCGTTTGCATTAAAATTCGAATTGGTTGTACGTACACTAATATCTATACTTCCATGATACTTGTTAACTTCACTCTAATTGTATACTGAGTAACACTTATTGTTTTTATAAGAACGAAAAGCTTGTTTAATTACAGCGAGTTATTTGTTATCGGCCAACTGTGAAATTGATGTCTGGAAATTAGGAACGAATGTTTGGTTTCTTCTGCATAAAAGCGATAACTACGCCATAGAATCAGGGAATGCGATAGGTGAAAACACTTAACACCTTCTCCTTGGATTTTCGAATCCCTTTAAACAAACTGCACTTAACGATAAATCAATCTCGTAATGGTTGAACGACACAATAAGATCCCTTCAAGGATTGTTTGGGGATACTGCCCCTACTAAGGAAAGTTCTTTCAACACGGATTATGGGTAACGACATTTCTCGGTACTTCATTCGCTGCCGTAACAGTAGCGTTTTTACGCCTCTGCGTCTGTACTAGTGAATAATCCATTAGGTGCTACATTGGATTTTTATATCCCTACTACTTAATTAGCCAATCATAAAAGAGATTATTTAATTTTTTTTGAATACGCGCCAACACGAATCAAACTCGAGAGCTGTGAGAAAAATTGCATCACCAAAATGACACTTCTAGGCTCACGGGCCTTATCAGTGTAAACGATATCTTGTGAATTGAAATTTTCGTAACGACACTAGACCTTAATGCTTCGTACCTAAAAGCTAAACTCTTTGTTTCAGACCAAAAATCTTTATCAAAATATTCCAACAATTTGTCGCCTACAATGTCTTAATAAAATGCGACCTATGCTATATTTAAATACGAAGTAACAATTTCAATGTGTTCTGTAATTTGCCACTGACGCAATTTTTAACGACAATATTTAACGGGATCTATAAAATTACCAACAACTCTTATTGACAAGAAAACTAATTACTTCCCAACCAAATTAGTAAAAAGACCTCACTAATAATCGATACCAATACGTAAATCAAATATTCATTTTAAACTTCCATTCCTATTTGATCAACAACAAAACTTATATTTCGTATTTAGAAAATTAACTCTAAATGCGATCGCTATTTGCACAAATTTCGAATAGACCCACAAGTTCCCATGCAAAACTAATGAAATTCACTGATCTTCTGGTAAATTTCATAATACATGCTTTCTCAGAAAATGGCTCTATCTTAGTGCTTTTCGATACCTAGAAATGTTCAAGAATGTATTTTTTGATTTCTGAAATAAGTGTATAAGGCCGAATTTTGTCTTAAGTTCGCTTTCATTAAAAGAAATCTTCTAATTGATGGTGCTGCCAATTTTCTTTATTATGAGCACAGAAAGTATATTTTTTGTATAATTTTATGTAATAAGCTTCAAACTAGCAATAAATTTTATAATTATGAACCCAATGAATGTTTTCAATTAATGAATTAGGTTTAAAGTTATGAGCAACAGCTAGTGTAAATAAAAATGACAAACATAAATAGAATTTAAGATAAATCAATGCCGTGGGTGCTAACTTAAAGGCCCGGACCAACAGGAGAAAACCTCAATAAAGATCCTAAACCTTAGGATATAGTGGGTCAGGCGAAGGTATGCGTGAATGTATAGAAGACCAGACACTGCTGACCTCGTGGCACCAGGTACAACCCTGTAGTATTTAGTCATTTCCACGGTAGCAGGAAGCTCATATAGTGGTAAACTTTCTTCCTCCATACTCGCGAAAGTAATGCGCCAAACCACAGAACAGAAAAAGCTTTAAAAGAGTATCCGGTAACGGATGACCCTTCTTGATGGTCTTCTGACACACTTCAGACAGGAGCGCAAAATGAAAGGAACTGAGCCGCCTCCTAAGGACGAAGTGGTGGTGCAAAAGAAAGAAGGAGCTTCAAGCGATTTCGATCAGATCCTTCACACTTACAACAAAGCAGCAAGTTAAAAGGCCCAGGAGCGAAGTAGAGCCATCTGCACGAAATTGTCGATCAAGGGTAATAGGGCCTGCTCATCAACAAGTCAGGGGATCTGAACGATCAGACTACTTCGGACAGCTAGACAACTCCCCAATTTGAAAACTGTAGGTACACGGGAGGTGCAGTGTGAATCACGTGTGCACACGACTTGCCCAAGGACTGGCTGAAGAAGATAGTAAGCAAGCTGCAAGTGCTATGGGAGGTTATGCATTTAGTGGTGGTAGAATCAAAAGACCTCCCAAAACGTCCAAAAGCTTCGGTGTGGCTACCGGGGACACCGGACGAAGCAGTCGTTAGGACGCGCATTGAACGTGAGAGTCCTGGCCTTAACACGGATAACTGGCGACGGTTAAGTACGAAGCAATGTATCTCTACTTCTAAAACCCTGAATAAACCAAGATAAAGTACAAAATTGGAGCTGTGGGTGGAGAGTCCATTTTTAGCGGAGCTACCGACAGTAAAATCCAATAAAGGTGGACCAAGGGTGACTACTCGCACCGGAATACTTTCCGTTGGACGACCCAGATCCACCAACAGCAATGGAGGATCTAATTAGTAACTGTAGAAGAAGTGGATCACAGCTGCTTACAGGATGCGACGCAAATGTAGTGTTGTTTGGGGGTAGCAGTAATTATAGGGGTGAGTCAATTTTACAATTCACTATGGCACTCAAATTGAACATAATGGATAAGGGAAACAAACCTACCTTCGTAACAGGGCGTAGACAGGACGTAAGTAATGTAACAATGGCCAGCTCACTTACGTCTAAATTTGTTAAGAACTGGCATGTCTCTGACTAAGAAAGTGGTTGAACACTATTCAACCCGCGAAAAAAAATCGGAAGTTTTATAAGAAGGACCGTTACTTGACGGGGATCAACAATAACAACTCTGACTTAGACACAGTCGTGGGGTCACTGACAAACACCATTGTTTCATGGTAGAACAGAGAAAACATACAAGAAGACTATTTAATAAGGCGAAATGTACAGGCGGCTGGGCAACCTAGAAAACATCCCTCACTGAATACAACAGAACACCAAGAAAAACTAAACGGGCATCCTGGAGGAGGTACTGTGTACAAATAGAAAAGACTTCGGAGAGTGCCACACTGTACCGGATACTGTCCAAGGAAACCACTTCTTTCGGTACATTTTTCTGGTTCGGAACTACCATTAAATCAATCACCTGATGAGCTAAAGACTGGGAGCTTGGGTGCCACTAGCTAGAGAGCATCAAAAGCCGAATGGCTAACAGCTATAAAGATAATTGCCTTTGATAGAATTAAATGGGAAATCGACTCGTTTAAGCGATACAAATCACCGGGGCCCCACAAAATCTGTCCGGCGATGCTATAGGAAGGACCAAAACTCACACTCTACTCTATTTTAAGAGCCAGTGTAGCAATCAAGTACTTTCCTCGGAAATGGAGAGTTGGAAGGGTAATCTTTATTCCAAAAACCGGCCAAGCCGGCTACTCCCAGGCAAGAACGCCATATTTGCCTTACGGTATTCAAACTTAAGGCCATGGAAAACTACCTGATATACACATTAGGTAGGGACTATTGGTAACTAATTCACTACATGGTACCAATTTGCTTTCAGAGCAGGATTGTCTATAGCACTTCATGTCCTCATAAATACAGTTGAGAATACCTTATTGCTCAAATAGGAGCGTATTTGGACATAGAAGAAGCTTTTTATAATATGTCGTTTAACTTCATTACCTGCATAAACTGCATTCTACGGAGTTGAGTGGTACATACGGCAATGCTGGGAAAGATTTTCCGGCCCGGGTGGCAGGGGCATGTCTGTAAGAGATAGTTCTATTGCACCTGTTATAGAACATCATCATGGACGAGCTACTTAGAAAACTCAGCAGCGAAGAATTTATATCTATTAAGATGACCTGGCCATCTTAGTGGAAAGAAAATTTGTAAATACAGTAAGAGAGCGTATGCAAACCGCCCCGAATGTAACGTTTAAGTGGCCACAAAAGAATCAATCATCAAAGTGAAGGAAAAGAAAACTAGTGAACCTTAGTCTTCTTCTTTTTGGCAGGAACCTTATCAACTTGTCCGTGGAAGTAAAATACTTGGGGGTCGATATAGACTATAAGTATACCTGGATCCCACACATTGTTATACTTATCAGAAAAGCGGAAAACACTCGGTATGAGTAGTCAGACCAGCAGTAACATGCCCGACGCTGAAATGGTGGCTAACAGCAACAAAACTAAAATTGTGCGAGATACAGGGACTTACCTGTGTAATAATTACGGGGGCAATGGGATTAACGCCTACCGCCGCAATGGAACCTCTGCTGATCCTTCCTTCCCTTCAATTTATTATTAAGGTAGAAGCGACGATGGGATTTCACAGGATTGAAAACTTGTGAAACAAAGCACTTAAAACGGAACACGGAAAGTTAGTTGAGACCAATGGGGGTCGCATACTTGAAATAAGAGCGGACCACATGATACCAAAAAAAGTGAAACTCTTTAATAACTATTAGCAATCGAGAAGAGGGGTGTAAGCAAAGCCAAAAAATTTCTGAGGGGCCTGGTACACTGATGCGCCAAAAACCGTGCTGGAACAGGCGTCTACTGCACAACTCCTAGCGAGAGAATTACAATCTCGCTACGGTACGGTATTTCAAACGGAGATTATACACATAAGCGCATCTTTATACCATCAGACGTCCTTAAAAGCTCTTTTGAGCCATAAGACATCATCACAACTGATTGAGAGTGCTACGAAGAACCCAATGACCTGACGGAACATAACAACGCCACTCAATGGGTTCTAGAATCTATAAGTATCAAAAGAAACGAAAAAGAGAACGAACTCGCTAAACAGGGAGAACTAAAACCATTTTTCGAACCAGAACCTGTTCTAGAAGTAACCCGAAACGCTATCAGCTGATACATCAAACAAAGGATGACACTGCACAGATAGTGCTTTCTCAAAGACAGCTTCAGGACTGATTCGATTAGGTAGACTAAATCTTAAAACTCTAACGAGGCTTCTAAAATAGACTTTGGGAGGATGAAAAAACGAATAAGAAACCTCACCTACATATTGTGCAATAAAGACCATGAAACCATACGCACATTTTGTACAACTACGATGTGCTATCTAAAAAAAGCCAGCGCAATTTCGGAAATCCACAAATGGAATAGAAAGATCTCAGAACACTTTCAGTGTGACATGTTACAGGCACTAAACATTGCAGACTGGGTATGAGACCAACCAGGGAAAGGCTGAACAACAAGAGTAGACGAGCCGTTGCAGTAAGAAGCAAATCTTGTGTTAGAGGACCACTACCATCGTAAAAGAGCAGTCACGATTTTGTAATTACATCTATCAACTATCAAAAATCTTCAAAAACTAAACATGAGCCTTGGGACATGAACATACATTAATTTAAGTAATGATTAAATATGATTACTTAAGAACACGACTAATTGTTTAAAATAAGGGATAAGTGCACTTCCATGCCATTTTCGCAACTCAGCAGATATCCTTGTAATAACTTATGAACATTAAACAAGGAAAATGAAAATCTTCAATGAGATTCGTTAAGAGCGAACACGAGATATATAATTCAAGCTTGTCTTTAATGAAAAGAAAATTATTTAATCGTCACAAAATTTATTTTGAATAAATTTAAATTTAAGAATCGGTCTACTATGAACACATGTTATCATTTTCTTGGGTCGAATAATTGTTCAAAATAAGAGGATTTAGTAAAATATCTTGCTTCCAATGGATATTAAAATATATTTGGATTCGTCAATAGTCTTGTTACTGGTAGTAAAAAATAAATCTGTTCATACGTTATATATATATATATATATATATATATATATATATATATATATATTTCGACATTATATAAGATTCAATTGTTGTCTTGTATTAAACTCCGTGTGACAACAATTTTAAGGAATTTAGTGATAACTGATAATAAATTCATTCAATTCATTTGTGTTCATAATTATATAGACTGATTCGCCGTTTTCAGTAAAGTCCAGATGGTTTACTATGTTCATAATTTGTTCATAAGATTAATTTAATTGCATTATACTGTATTCAAGTTTGCACTCACGAACATTTAAGGAACGTTCATAATGTTCGTCAGTTTTTCTTCATAATTATGTAAAGTTCATTTCACAATTATAACAGTAATATGTTCATAATGATTGTGACGTAGTTTCGTTTTTAGAATCTGAATTATTCGGTTTTCACAAAATTTCAATTTAAACAAATTTAAATGTGCCCGTTATGAACAAATGCTAGTGATAGATTGTTTACTATGTTCATAATTTTGTTCATAAGAGTAATTGTAAACTACATTGTGATATTACACGTATTTTTTAATGATCATTATGTGTTAGTAGTAAAAAATAATTGAACTGATTGAAATATATGGTTATTTTGGTTTGTGCTCACGAACATTTGAGGAACGTTTATAATGTGCTCCAGTTTTTGTGCACAATTATAATATATGCATAGTTTATTTAAGTTTGTTATATTTTTTAATGTTACGTATACTGAAGATTTGTTGTTATCAATTTAATTGTTCACAGTTATAACACTAATATGTTCATAATGAGCATGATGTAGTTTCGTATCTAGACTCGAAATTATTTAGTGCATCAATTTTTAATTTAACATAAATTTAGAAATGTACCGTTATGAGCACATGTCATTTTCTTGGCGTGAGTGTATTATTAGTATTACTATTGCATAAGAAAAGTGTGTTCATAACTTATATTTTTAGATAACCTTATTCTCAATTTCGATATGAATTAAGATTCACTTGTTCGTATGTAATACACTCCATGTATGAATTTCAAGATGTTTAATGCTTAATGATAATGAACTAGTGATTATTTCAATTGATTTGTGTCCATCATTGCATAGACGGATTTAGTATTTCCAGTAAAAGTTCCAAATTGTTCACTATAGTCATAATGTGTTCATAAGATCAATTTTAACTTACATTGTGATTTTATATATATTTTTAATGTTCATTATGTGTTAGTAGTAGAAAATAGAATTTGCTATTCAAGTCTGTACTTATGAACATCTAAAGAATGTTCATAATGCACTTCAGTTTGTGTTCACAAATACACTGTATGTATAGTTCATTTAAATATCATATATCTTAATGTTACGTATACTGTAAATTTATTATCAATTTAATTGTTCATAATTATAACAGCTATATGTTCATAATGAGCATGACGTAGTTTCGCTTTTGTTGTTGACCGGTTCAACTGTTATAATGATATTCTTATACTCTAACTTCGAATTACTCACTTTTTGCTAAACAGAAAGTTAAGCCAGTGAAGCATCCATAATTTTATTTTATGTGCCATTCAGAAAAATGTTTATTATTCTTTAGCATTCGTTCTAATGTAGAATGACATCCATTTTAAGCAGAATAACCAATAAAAGTTTATGAAAGTGATCTGTAATGAAAAGCGACTAATAAAGAACAGCGATAAAGGTATTATTAATCTCGTCGTCGACTTACAGATAATCCCTTAAAGGTAAATAATCTCCAGGTTATGTACATTATCTTGTATAACACGAATTTTGATGGTTAGCTTAGGGGAATGCTGTTGTCTATCAGCAGAAATAATTTGACGCTTACAGGCTTTAAGCAAACGTTATTAAATTATATGTTACGCTTAAAATCCAGCTTCTAATCGATAAATAGGACACTTAGAGAAATTATCCCAGCTTGGCCAGACGCTCAGTCGCCAGAAAACTGTAGAACAAGCTATATTTCAATTGCCAAAATAATAGAAAAATCTTTAAAAAGAAACACAAACATGGATGCTTTAATGGCGCCTTGAGTTATTATTTTCTTTCTTCAATGCCCTTCTCTTTTTTTTAATATTATTTTCACGATTTATCAATTCTTTTGGGTTACGAAAATCTTGTGATATAAAATCTATTCAAATTTTTTTTTAGCACACTAAGTTACGACTTTTCATGCTTTTATATTGCATGTCTCCATTACGAGTAGTTTCGGAATTTTTTTACTAACTCTAACAAAAAATAAAAATTATTTCGAGTTTTTGCTGCGAAAAGCATGAATAGTTAAGTATAACATTTTATGTCATTTAGGAAAAATATTTTTAAACAAGTTGTTCCTTTTTACGATTTGACTATGTTAAAGTATACTAAAGAATAAATGCTTAAATTCTTTGTACAAAATCGTGTGTTTTTAAATATGCTTACCATAAACGCGTAAGCTAAGCATTTATTATGAATAATAATTGTGAAAGCTTCCATTTTCATATTACCATACTTACAACCACTATTTATTTGCCAATCAACTTTAATCGAATTTTTCTTAATTATATTAATTTTTAACAAGGTTGAAGTTATAAAAAATGGATGTTACGTCATGATATTAATTTACCGAAACATAATTAATGCTTTTAAAATTTTTTTAATTAGAATGGAAGGAGCCATTAAATAGCACAGACAGTTTAACGTCGGTAAGAATAAATTTCAAGAAGGGACATTTCATTATTTCAAATTCCCAAACTCGTACTAGAAATCTTTTAATTTTGATCACTAAACAGCACTAATGTAGCACTAACAATTAAAACAAATTTAATTTTCAAATTTATACAGCACCAATTTTACGCAAACTGAACACTTGCTGTATAAATAATTTATAAGAGAATCTTGCAATGTGTAAGCACTAAAAAGCACTAACATAGCACTGTTAATTGAAATAGTTGTATTCCAACATTTAACTTTGACAAAGTCTACTTCACATAACATACTGTCTATTAACTATTTAGAGACTTTCGGAAGCATGCTTGAGCACTTAAAAGCACTAACGTAGCACAGAAAGTATAAACTGTTATATGTATATAGATAGGGCCTTACACAAAATGAAACATTAATTAATTGGTTAACAAGTTAAACAGCATACTTCGAAACTTTAAAGCAATAACGTAGCACTTGTTATATAACATATAACGTTGACAGAGCCAACTTCGCACAAAATGTCAGTTTAAAACATATGTTAACATATCTTTAAGCACTAAAAAACACTACCACAACAACCAATTTAAAAAATTTAATGTCGCTTTAATAAATATGTAGGCCATTAAAAAAAATATGCTTGGAAATCTGTGGGTGACTCTAACGTACTCTAACTAATTCATTATGTCAAAAATGTACCAAGAACGTTAGAATCCAATAGCCACTTGAAAGCTTAACAGCATTATCATTTAAACAGTTTTATTCTAAAATCCGTTACAGGACTAAGTATTGTAACTGCTCAAAGGAGAGTTGCCGGTCTGGTTGAATAGTGAAAAGTAAGCTGTTAAATAGATGAAATTATTCGAACACTGAGAAGAGAAGAAGTCCAAAGAATACAACGGCTATACCGTCAACAGACGTCGTCCTGCTAACTGAGACCTAGCTAGTGGTTCCGGCAACGGTTACCGCCGAGGCCACAGCCGACACCGTTATCATAGAAGAAATCAAGGAAGAAAACGCCTACTGCTTGTCTACGGCAGGCAAAGGGCGAGCGTTTAGCTGAGGTGTCTGTACGCGGTGTACCCGAAGAGCTTTCCGAGGCTAACGTTACCTCAGAACTAACACTAAAAGGAACTAATCTTCTTTTTTGTTTCAGGATGAAACAGTCAGGACGCCTGAATTCCCCTTGTGCTGGTACAGCTATCAATAGAAGAGGACTTCAAGAAGAGTTGGAGTTAAGTCGCCCGCCTTCGAGTGTTACCGATATCACGGCTTCCGCCACGCACAACGTTACTGCAGGTCGACGTCACGCTGCGTTAAGTGCGCCTGAGATAGATCACCACACCAGTGTATGCACGAAACCCCGTAGCGACCAGGTAAACTGTGTTCCTGTGAGTTACCAGAGATGCCCAAAGTACCCTCGAATCCTGCTACGGAAGAAGATGGAAGTCCCACAGTAACAAAGGAGACTACCAACAGCGGCGACGTTTTCAACCCGGACTGAAATAAATGTTGGAAAAGTGGAAGTACCGATAGTGGATCCTGCCGCTGACGATACCCGCTTGTCCCACTCGCTTTTAGGTTCGACTTTGTTTTGGCCTTCCTGGGAAGTCTTAATATGGAGAAGGCCCTACCTGTCATTTGGTCTTAGCTCAGACTAAAATTGCAACTGACCTGTGGGGAGTGATCGTCAAGCATGGTCAAGAGGTAGTTGTCCTTTTCGGGTAATCGTACAAAGGTCCCACGCGAAAGCTGGATAAGTATTTAGTGTTGATTTTTAATTTTATTGTTCATGTTCTGTTAATGCTGGCGATCATTATTCGCTCATACTTTTGTTTCAAATACGCGGGGTATCAGCATCAACTACACCAACCGGGCGACAACAGGAAAGTCAACAATGTATCGAACAGCAACAACGCATAACAACAAGAGAATTTTTTTACCCCCAAACAACAATACAAGATGTCAACAAGCATACTGCAATATTTCGCTATACAACAACCACATATTCCTCGTGCTGAAAAGAACGACTTCTGAGCAGCGCACCACCTCACACTACACAGTTTTTTATATAATTTTCTACATGTTATTGTTGAATAGAACACTATTCACCTACTATTCGTTTGACCAAACATCGGTACAATATGTCGAAAGAGCGCCTTTGTGCTCAACAATGTGTACGGGAGTTTTGCTATAAACAGCTGCTCATTTCCATATTACTATATAGCACCAAAACTAACTCACACCTATTTGTTATGGTTACTTAAATTTTACCTTAACCTTATAAATTGCGTAAGTAAATCCCACTGGATTTTATTAGTAACAAAATATTTAGATAACGTAATGGTTTAAAATACACTGTAAATTGAATTAAGTCCGTCCAACCTGCCAATTTTATTTGATACATTTAATTAATGCTGATCTTACATGCGTCATGAATCGGTAAACGTTAAATATAGTTTTGGAATATTTTACAATTTATACTAAAATTTTCAATATTTTTACCACCAAATGCTATTTCCAAACGTTGTACTAATTTTATTCATCGTAATACGAAGACTTTTGAATTGCACAAGCGTTACCTTATATATTTCGAATTGATAATAAATGCGTAATTCATCAAAACATCCTTTCAGAATTAATTTAAACAGATGCAACTTCACACAAAACACCACGTCGAATAATTTTATTAGGAGTTGAAACCATATGCTCCAAAAGCACTAACCCAGCACTAACAATTGACAAATAGAATAATATAACTTGCGCCTTTGTATAATTGTATTACATGTTTAAAGCA
Organism: Vesta saturnalis; assembly: GCA_036346205.1. Taxonomy (NCBI): domain Eukaryota; kingdom Metazoa; phylum Arthropoda; class Insecta; order Coleoptera; family Lampyridae; genus Vesta; species Vesta saturnalis. Next base: position 1,076,890 of record JARFJB010000559.1, on the reverse strand, counting down.
TTTTTAAACATTTTTTTACACATAGCACTAAATAATAGAACAATTGGATTTAGTGCATATAATATAGAAATAAGTAACTTTAGACAAAAAGTGGAAATAATTCAATATTTTGATAATTTATCAGCAGAAAGCATAAGAATATTTTTGTCACTAAAAGACACTAACACAAAAACATGAAAAATGTTGTTGTCATGAATGCTCATAATTTGGACAATCTTTTGCATTGTTAAGCACTAACATACTAACATGGTAAAAATGGTTATGTCTAACGTGGAGACATTCAGTTCTGCATTAAGGATGTAATTAATTACCTTGGGGAATAGAGAAACGCTTAAAGATGCTTGGGCACTATAAACATTAATATATCACAATTAGAGCGTGTATTATGTACCATATGCGGTACATAACTTTACACAATATATCGCTTTGATTAATGTATTGAGAATTTAAACTTGCTGACGAAACTTAATTTTTAAAACGCAAAATGGGAGAAGATTTAAACAAAATGGCGCTAACAATATTTTACCGTGTTGTTTAATACATTATTCGCTGACATGGTTTTGGGCCAAAAAAAAGCACCAGCATCACATAAACAATTAAAATCCTTGTTATACAACGTAATGTACACAGACATTTACTCAAAATGTATTACAGTACAACCTCGGAAATTTAAACATACCGAAAAATTTATGAGCACTAAAAAGCACTAGCGATTAAAAACTGTGTTATGAAGTGCAAAGTGCAAAAATTTAAGTTCAGGCAGGTTGCGGTTTAATCATTGTAATTGGGAAATATGCTTGAAAATTGCTAAGCACTAATATAGTATACATATTTATAGATAAAACTAATTTATAACGTAGTCAAATTTTATTTCACAGAAATGTGACTAATTAAAGTGTTTGAATTTGCACGGACACAATAAGTACTAATATAAAACAGTGACCAACAATTAGAGCGCGTATTATTTTATTTAAGGCGCACTAACTTAACTTTACACAAAATATCACTGTAATTAACATATTTGGAATTTAAACCACATGCTGAAAAGTTTTTGAACACTACAAAAAAACAATTATTTTCCTAATTTTTAAAATACAGAATGTGTGAAGCTTCAAACAAAATACCAACAACCTTGTTACTTAATACGTTATTTACAGAGATGGCTTTGGGCCGCTAAAAAGCAGTAACATGATAGAAACCATTAAATCTTTGATATACGACGTAATGTACATAACCATACCTTTGCTCAAAATGTATAAAAGTACTAGTTTGGAATTGTAAACATACTGAAGAATTTATGAGCACTAAGAAGCACTAACAGTACTATCCACTAAAACCTTTGTTTTAACGTCCAAAGTGAAACATTTAGCTTAAGACAAAATGCGGTTTAAACTAATCATCGTCGTAATTTGAGCAATATGCCTGAAACTCTCCGAGCACTAAAAAGCACTAACAGAATATAAAGACTGGTAGATAAAACTTTTATATATAAAGTAGTCAGACTTAATTTCCAATTAACGTGGACGCAGTTACATACCTTAAAAATGTAAACAAAATGTTTGAATTAATGTGGGAACGATAAAAACTAACAAAAAAAATCAAAAACAGTTTGAGTGTGTATTATTTTGTTCAATGCACACTAACTTAACTTTACACAGGATGTCGCTTTAACTAATATATTGAGAATTTAAACAATGTAGTGAAAAGTCTGTGAACACTATAAAAAATTAGTTCTTTTCCTAATTTTTAAAATGCAAAGTGAGCGAAGCTTCAAACAAAATCGCACTAACAACGTTTTACCTTGTTACTTGATGCGTTATTTGTAGAGATGGCTTTGGGCCATTAAAGATCACTAACATGACAAACAATTAAAACCTTAGTTACATAAGGTAATGTTCACAATCATACCTTCACAAAAAATGTACTATGTATAAAAATGTATAAGCACTGAAAAGCACTAATAGCACTATCAATTAAAATCTTTGTTTTGCGGTCCAAAGTGAAACATTTAACTTCAGACAAAATTTGGTTTAAATTAATCATCGTTGTAATATGAGTAATATGCGTGAAAGTTGCTAATCACTAAAAAGCACTAACGTAATCTAATGATTTATAGGTAAAACTTTAATATACGGGGTAGTCAGATTTAATTTCAAACAAATGTGAGTCCAATTACATACTTTAAAAATGTAAACAAAATATTTGGATTTGTGCGGGCACTTCAAGAACTAACATAAAACAATCGCAAACAATTACAGCGTGTATTATTTTATTTAATGCCTACTAACTTAACTTTACACAATATGTTGCTTTAATTAATATATTGGGAATTTAAACGACATGATGAAAAGTCTGTGAACACTACAAGTATCAGTTTTTTTCTAATTTTTAGAATGCGAAGTGGAAGAAGCTTAAGACAAAATGGCACTAACGACGTTTTACCTTGTTACTCACTAAGTAATTTACAAACATAATGTACATAATCATACCTTTACTCAAAATGTATTAAAGTACTAGTTTGGAAATATAAACAGACTGAAAAATTTTATGAGCACTAAAAACACTAACAATCAATTAAAATGTTTGTTTTGAAGCCTAAAGCGAAACTAACTTCAGACTTAACTAACCATTAGCGTATTTTGAGCAACATTTGTGGAAATTGCTGATCACTTAAAAGCACTAACATAGTCGGTAGATTTAATTTCAAACAAATAGCCCAATTACATACCTTAAAAATTTAAACAAAATGTTTGAATTTGTGCGGGCACTATAAGAACTAACAAACAATTAGACGATGTATTACTTTATTTAATGCAGACTAACTCGACTTTACACAAAATGTATTAAGGTACTAGTTTGTGAATGTAAATACATTAAAACGCTTATGAGCACTAAAAGGTACTAAGAGCATTATCTTTCTTTTGAAGTCCACTGTAGCACATTTTACTCCAAAATGTGGTTTGAACTAAACTTATCATGATCGTAAATTGAGCAATACTCGTACAAATTGCTGAACACTAAAAGGCACTAACATATAAAGATTTATAGGTTTACTCTACAAACATTTAGTTTTATAATTTTTAAGATGCAAAGTGAGGGAAGCTTTAGGCAAAGTGACACTAACAACGTTTTACCTTGTTACCTAATACGTTATTTACAGAAATGTTTTGGGCCACAAAAAAGCACTAACATGATGCTTAAAGTTCTCGTGATATTTGTAGAATACGTTACGCGATTACACTTAAAGTTTATTTACACTTGTCAAATACAATTTGACACTTTTTTGTTTACAAACTAAGCGGTTTAACACAGATCAAGCATATTTACCTGTTAAGTAAGTCAAACAACATTAACCGTACATCGTTTCATGCAAAATGTTCAGATTTTTCGATACTTTAGACTGCAGTTGATACTAACTTGGTTGTATATTTAAACCTTTAGGAAGTTTAAAATTCTGCTTATGAACACCATGTAATTACGTTTACCTATACACACGTTCGTAAGGTATAATTTTAAACATATTCTAGCAAATTATACATTGAGCGCAGTAATGAGTGCTTATATGGTTTCGTATTTATTTGGTAATTACAATTTGACATCATCTTGTTTCTCTTTTATAGTTTTCTTTAGAATTTAAAAATCAGTATTGACTTTTGACCTGTCTTAAAATAAACGTGAAATTTTTGAATTCGTTTATAAGTTACTTACGTAGTCAATTGCAGTTTGCCACTGTTTCTGTAAACTACAACATTTAATAAAAACTAGGCTTGCGTACATTTGACAATTATAATTTGACACTCGCTTACCTCTTATAACTTTTGTGAAACTCGTTTAAAGACAACAACCTTAAAATCTTTGTAATACTTTAAAAATACGGTATGATTTATTTATGTTTGTCAAATGCAATTTGACACTGTATCTTTAAATTAATCAGTGTAACACAATTAAAAAGATTGCATTGAATTGATTAGAAATAAGTGTTTATCGTTTGATAAAAATTAGATGGACACCAAAACGGTTTTACATACGTTTGACAATAGCACCTTGACACTCGTTTATAACGCTTACAGTTTTTAAACTGTGTCTTACAAAACTTAGCGTAAAGTTCAGGTATATTTAATAAAAGTAATTAGACACTTTACTTTGCAAATTACACGCTGCAACACAGTCGACTAAACATAAGTATATAGCGATCGATATAAATTTGACAATAAATTGGGTCCATGCATACAATTTAGATATACATCTTGACACTTAATCAATTATTCTTTATATACGTTTTACTAATCTACATTAACATTTAGACAATAAAAAAAATGGTTTAAAGCTTCTGTGTACGCACTATCTATTATGCACACGCATGACGTGTGCAATTTGACACTTTCGTGCGTAATATATGGTGTAAGTTAGACAAGTGTACAGATGGCTTTAAATGCATTTGACAATAGCAATTTGACACACGATTAGCAATTTCAAAATAAATAGGAGTATGTTACGTTTTACAGAACACGCAGTAGCAGTTTAACACATTTAAAACAGATTTATCGATAGTGCTTATTAAATATAAGCATTTAACGTTTCATATAAATTGTCGATTGTTTCCACTGACTTGACAATGTCTTTTGACACCGATTTGTTTAGTTATCATTCCATTCCATTTTGAGTTGTTTAAGAATAGCAGTGTAATTAACTCTAAATTAATTTGCAATCGTGCTGTTGTGTGTTCGGCAATTTCAATTTGGTATTTATCTATTAAGTTTTTATAAACTAGAAGGTGTAATGCTTTACACAAACGTAAACCTTTGGCAATCTGAAAATAGAAGGTTTTAGTTACAAGGCATATTAATCAATTGCCTATATGTCAAATACGTTGTTTCGCCCTAAGCAGCCGGAAGTTAATATTAGTAAACTTGCTTTGTAGGAATCTATAACTATAGTTAATTAATTCAAACGAAACCCTACTAAATTCAGCAATGTGTTTTTATATTTTTCGACCGATTTCGATATTACTTATTTGAAGGAGTTAAAATTACTTAAAGCAGTATATTTTTCACCTACGTAACAATTTGTGTTTATCAAGTTACTCTATTAAACGTTTTCTGAGCGAACAAAAATATTTTGATTATCCGTATAGTACATAAAAGTTACTTTTTGTAGTTTAATGATTAAAAGGGCATTATCACAATTAATTGTTAATAATTCTGTAAAAATATCTAAACTTTTACACCAAGCATATCACAACCATACAGATTGAGATATCTATATACAAAATACATAAACCTTGTTATAATACAACAACATACTTAAATATAGAACTTACCTTATTTTTTAGCATGGAATAAACATTTTAACGCTTTTTTATTAGAATAAGTTTATCATTTAAAATGTAATTCACGCAAATCATGCAATAACCATAAAGATTAGTATATTCTAGTACAATAAAACTTTAAAATCACAGCACAATGTAGGTCAGAGATGAAACTGGGCGCTTACTTTATTTAAAACGATTTGCAAATAACAAACTTTAGTTCCTTAAGTATTATAATTAATTGATAAAATGATAAACCACAGTAAACTCATAGCTTCTCTAATAAGTAAAAAATTTTAATACAAATAGTTTAATATAAATAAATGCATTCTTCAACTCTTCAGTTCTAAGTAATAAATAAAAACTTCAGGTTTTAGTGAAAATTAGTAGAATAATTAATAACATTCAGACTATACACTTTTATCATTAAACCGTCATACATTTTTGCATTGTTAATCCTTTATTTGAGTGAGAGCATGTAATGTTTTGGTAAGAATTTTAATGTATAAATTCAGAGCACTATTTCGTATTAGTATTTTTCGGGCACAATGAATGAAACGCTTATATCAAATTTATCATATCGTCATTATAGTTTCTGCAAAGTTAGGAACTCAAAAAGGTCTAACAATGACAAAAGTTAAAGATATAACATTTAAGAGGTAATGAGAGCTATAAACTTTGATGGCAACAATAGAATCAATTGAAAACTTGGAACTAAGAGGCGGAGTCGTATAAAATAGGTACGTGATATATATTACATCCAAACTCATAGAATATATTGCATATTTTTCCACATCAGTTAATTGACATTTCAAAACTCCTAGCGCTTTCTGAGGCAAAAAAAATTATTTACACATATCATATTTGATGAGTTTGCATGTTCTTTTAACAAGTCCATACTGTTTCCATTTTCTTAAGATTCTTTGAATTGTAACAGGTAAAATATTGAATTCAAAGGAAAAGTATAAAACATTTTGATTAATGTTAATATTAAGAACTCACAAGCTGATAAAATGTAACTTAGTTTCATACTACATTATTTAAGATCCTGTAAACTGAAATCGGAAAAGCAATAAATTTAAATTTAGTTTCAGCACTCGGCGTTATATATTGGATAGTAAGAGATTGGTCTACATAAAACGATTTCCTTCTGGGTTTGACAGCATTTGCCTTATACAAGAAGTTTTTTCGAAAATGTGTAAAAAGATTTTGCGGTAAACGTTTTCAGCAGAAATTGTAGATAAGAAAAGGATTAATTCTTTTTTTTTTAATAAAAAGTCTTTACTCAAGTAAATCGTCCGTAAAGTCTTTTAGGTAGGCGATGTGATCAAAGAGATCAGTAAGATATATCTGAATTTTACAAGCAACTCTGAAAATTATTATACGTGTTTTAGAAATCAAAGAACCTGTATAAAGTTACGGTGAATTAGGTTTTAGTTACGTTACAAAGTAAAGATATTTGCGTTAATTTATACAAGCCAAGTGCGTACAGCAAACACATTAGCGGCAAATTCTGCTATTTACATTTAAGCTGTGTTTTAAAATATACCATTCTGACTCTTTGGTCAGTTACTCACATTTAATTATACCTTTTCCAGTATATCAATCGCAAAATTTTAAATTGCCGTTTATTTTGCATTAAGATTTCATAGCATAAATATAATCGATGAAGAGAACTTAAATGTTGTAGCATTTTGATTCTGTGGTCATTAACGCAAATCCAATTAAAAATTTAATTAATCAAACACACTAATTTTTATGTTTAATTATTATTTCTTACAAGTTTATATAGCATAAATTTCTTCACTGATTAAAAATTTTTTCATAAATATATTCTTATCTTTTAAATGTTCCAGCATTTAAATTCAATCAACCTAAATGCATATTATTATTAGAACTTAATATAATTCATTCACTTAAATGCTATTAAATGTTGTTTGGAATTTAATCTCATTAGAACCTTAATTACTTTAATTAATTAATTTAATTTAATGCAATAGATTTTATGTCACGAATACTGTACAAATAAATATATACAATACTTTCCTACTTTATGGCGTTTTACCGCATTTCATCGCAATATTTATAGCACCAAATAAAATTCTGTAATACTAAAACTGTGCCTTAAAATGTACAATTTGGACTCTACGCTCTGTCACTTCATCTTAATTATAAATTTATTAGGGCATTAACCTGAAAATTTTTAGTTACCGTTTCACGGTACATTCTGATTCTGTGGACATTTAAGCGAATTCAATTAGGAATTTTAATTAATCAAATGCACTAATTTTAATTTTTAGTTATTATTTCTTAATTGCAAGTTTTTTAGCACAAATCTCACAAATTAACCTAAATGTATTAAATTAATTTTTTATTTATTGTTTTTTAATTCAATATGATTGTATAGTATAAATATTAGGGCTAGAATTAAAATATTGGAGCATTTTGATTCTGTGGACAATTGGAGAATGAATTAATCAGATACAATGACATTAATTTTTAATTATTATTTTTTAATAATAAGTTTTTTTTAGCATAAATCTCACAAATCAACCTAAATGCAATAATTTATCTTTATTTATTTTTTTTTTAATTCAAGCATAAATATTTAAACTAAATAAAGTTCTTTCACTTAAATACAAGCTATGTTGCTAAAAGTTTCAATGGGGCATTTTATAGCATGGCATTTCTTTGCAAAAATGTTAACGCCAAATTATATTCTGTTACTTAAACTTAAACTATATTGACTCTATGATCAGTTACCCAAACTTAAATATTCATTTTTATTAGGGCGTCATTCTGAAAATTTTTACTTACCATTTTATAGCGCATAAAGGTTACATAGCATAAATATAATTGATATGTAAAATTTAAATTTTGCAGCATTTGGATTCTGTGGTCAATCACGCAATTTTAATTAGGAATTTTAATTAATTAAATACTGTAATTTTAATTAAATAAAATTCTGCTTCATTTAAATTGTGCTTTAAAATGTACCATTCTGGCTTTATGGTTGGCACAAACTTAATTATAAATTTTCATTAAAGGATCAACCTCAAAATTTTTAGTTACCGTCTCATAGTGAACTAAAGTTTTATAGCACAAACGTAATCGATAATTAAAATTTAAATGTAATGCCGATTAAAGATTATTCACATAAATGCATTTTAGCTCCTAAATGTTGCAAAATTGTTTCTGCGATTCTATATACAAATTTTATTAAAAATTTTATTTCAGAAATCCATCTAAATAATAATAATGATTATATGATAATAATTTAATTTTTTAATTATTCTTTTTTAATTCAATATAATTTTGTAGTATATATATATATACAGGGTTAGGAAAAAGTACCGGAACGCTCAAATATCTACAAAATCGCTAAGCGTTTGGGGGTTTCGGGGCGTGCAGGATTGAAAAATGATATCGGCACTGTTGCCAGGTTTCCCAATTTTGCGCTACACGTAGTCATTTTGTTTTCTTAAATAGAATGCCCATTTATTTTTATTGCAATCAATTGGGCGTCTCAAACTTATTAAGATCTCAAATTTTCAAAATTTTATCTCTATTAGTTGCCGAGATAAGACAACACCGCGTTTTCAGTAACAAATACTGAAACGCTTAAATATCTGCAAAACTGCTAAAGCTATGATTACAAAATTCGGCATTTGGGGGTTCCTAGGCATGCGTAATTGGAAAATGATATCGGCAATGTTGCCAGATTTCCCAGTCTTACGCTACACATAGTCTCTTTGTTATCTTAAATGGAATGTCCCATTTATTTTTATCGAAATAACATGGCGACGGCTAGAGTGTTGAAAACAATTGAAGCTATGCTTACTTATTCCTAGGGTATTCATATTTTCGGGCTTCTTCGATAAATTGAATGGATGCTCATTCTAATTTTCCGCATGCCTAGGAACCCCCAATTGCCGTATTTTGTAATCGTAACTTTAGCAGTTTTGCAGATATTCAAGCGTTCCAGTACTTTTTACTGAAAATACGGTGTCGTCATATCTCAGCAACTAGTAGATCTAAAAGTTTGAAAATTTGAGATCTTACTGACTTTGTGAAGCCCAATTTACTATAAAAATAAATAGGGCATTCTATTTAAGATAACAAAACACCTACGTGTATCGCAAAACTGGGAAAACTGGCAACAGTGCCAATATCATTTTCCAATTCCGCGAACCCCGAAACCCCCAAATGCCGAATTTTGTAATCGTAACTTTCGCAATTTTGTAGATATTTAAGTGTTCCGGTACTTTTTCCTAACCCGGTATATACAGTGAGCGGCTAAATTATGGAATAAATTCAATAATTCTTAAATCGGCAACTTCAGAGAAAAATCCCGATACCCGTCAATTTTTATTTTTAGACGCGGAGTTGGTCAGGTTATTAATTTATTTTTGAGGTTACCTATGTAAGCGTGATGACGTCATTGATGATTTTCTTTAATGGAAAGGGGAGGTGTTGCAATGGAACTGTTGAGAGATCTTTTAAGTATCTAATCATTCGTAGCAACAGTTTTGAGTATTTGCGTTACGTATATAGGGTGATTCAAAATTATTGTTATTCTATAAAAATACAAGCCAACTAAAAAGGACAACTATTCCAAATTTGGTATGTAGACATAATAGGTCATGATCTATCTTTTAAAACTATTTTCAAAAGCGCAACGTTGCCACTTCTACCAGAAACCCAAGGCAACTTTGAAAGTTCAAATTGAATACCCTGCATGTTATTGCATTTTCGGATTCTGCATAAAATTCTATGCAACTTTTGTTAATATTTCCCCATACCCGTCTCTAAGCGTTACATAAATGACCTTTAAAATAAAATAATAATATGACCAACCGCACACTTAAAAATAAAAATCGACTGGTTTCGAAATTTTTTTCTGATTTTATTTGGTTTGAAAGTTCTGTCATAATAATCTTTGGAAAAAAACTGATTCACTTCATATGTCGAGCAGTTTAGTATCAAGAATACAGAAACAATTCAGTTTAAAACTGACAACAAAAGGAAAGTAGCAAAAAGATTAGATTTTTTAGATATCGAGCTGGCACGAATCAAATTTAAGACACTTACTACTTACTTTAGTACTTAATGGTATTACATTGTAGGTATTTGTACTAAGTGAATAACTGATAATTAATTAATAATAATGGCACCATTACGTGAAACACAACGAATTGAAGTATTAATTATGATTGGATGTGGAGATAAAACCAGTGCCACTACAAGTATGTAACTTGTTTAATACAAGATATCCGGATTCACCTACCGAACAATCAACAGTTAGTAAAATTGAAAGAAAATTTAGGGGCAACTGGTCACGTTAAACACATTGCAAATGCTGATCGTCCAAAAATGAACAAAAATGTAAAACTTGATGTGTTGTTAAGTTTGGTAGAAAATCCTCATAGTAGTTCCAGAGCAATTGCAGCTGATGAAGGCATTTCACAAAGGTCGGTGTTACGTGTACTTAAAAAGGAGAAATACCATCCGTATAAAATCCAGAATGTGCAGGAACTCAATGAAGATGATCCGGATCGCCGAATGCAGATTTGTTAAGTCATGCAAGACTTATGTAACCGCAACCCAGGATTCCTTCGTCAAATTCTTTTTTCGGATAAAGCTACATTTTCCTTAAATGGTACAGTGAATCGACAAAACTGTAGATATTGGAGTAAAGAAAATCCTCACTGGATGAATGAGTTACACACTCAGTATCCTCAAAAAGTGAATGTCAGGGCGGGGATACTAGAGAACAGAATCATTGTTCCTTTTTTCTTCGATGAAACTCTTACAGGGAAACGATATCTGGACTTCTTACAATATGAACTTATACCTGCTATTGCAGTAATTTTCCCAAATGAAAATGATCCTGATTTACCAAATGATAATATATGGTTTCAGCAAGATGGTGCACCTCCTCACTATACACGCCCTGTTCGCGATTTTTTAAACATAACTTTTCCTGGTAGATGGATTGGTAGACGAGGATCTATAGAGTGGCCCCCAAGATCTCCAGATCTTACACCTCTTGATTTTTTTCTATGGTGCTATTTAAAATCTAAAGTATACGTCGAGAAACCATGAAATCTGGAAGATTTGAAAAATAGAATTAGATTAGAAATGCGTAAGATTAGTCCACAAATGTCCACAATGTTCAAGAAGCTTGTGGTCATCGGTTCAATTACTGCCAAGAAGTAGGAGGGTGGCAATTTGAACATTTAAATTGAGTTACAAACAATTCTACAATGTTAAACAATTTTTTCTCCGTTTTGTGTTAATAGTAGATACTTACTTACCTGTGTGAATTAATTTAATTTTACATTTTCGTTTATTTGTAAATGACCAGTGTTTGCAACGTGTTTAACGTAACCAGTTTCCCTATTTGTTTTTCAATTTTACTAACTGTCGATTGTTAGGATATTTTGTATTAGATAAGTTACATACTTGCAGTTGCAGTTCTATCTCCACATCCAATCATAATTGATATTTCTTTTCCTATCATTTTTAATGTGCTTACTGTATTCTTAATACTAAACTGCTCGACATATGAAGTGAATCAGTTTTTTTCCAAAGATTATTATGACAGAACTTTCAAACCAAATAAAATCAGAAAAAAATTCCGAAACCAGTCGATTTTTATTTTTAAGTGTGCGGATGGTCAGATTATTATTTTATTTTAGAGGTCATTTATGTAACGCTTAGAGACGGGTATAGGGAAATATTAACAAAAGTTGCTTAGAATTTTATGCAGAATCCGAAAATGCAATAACATACAGGGTATTCAATTTGAATTTTCAAAGTTGCCTTGGGGTTTCTGGTAGAAGTGGCAACGTTGCGCTTTTGAAAATAGTTTTAAAAGATAGATCATGACCTATTATGTCTACATACCAAATTTGGAATAGTTGTCTTTTTTAGTTCGCTTGTATTTTTATAGAACAACAATAATCTTGAATCACCCTGTATACGTAACGCAAATACTCAAAACTATTGCAACGACTGATTAGATAATTAAAAGATCTCTCAAAGGTTCCATTGCAACACCTCCCCTTTTCATTAAAGAAAATCATTAATGACGTCATTACGCTTACATAAGTAACCTCAAAAATAAATTAATAACCTGAACAACCGCGCGTCTAAAAATCAAAATCGACGGGTATCGGGATTTTTCTCTGAAGTTGCCGATTTAAGAATTATTGAATTTATTCCATAATTTAGCCGCTCACCGTATACATATATATATATATATATATATATATATATATATATATATATATATATATATATATATATGTATATATAATTATATTTGAGATGATTTAAAATAAAAGGGGATAGGGATCTCAATATATAGTTCATAAATCAAATATTTATAAGATGTAATAACATTTAAAATTATTTAGTAAATCGTAATGTATTTCACTACAACTTCACACCGTTGTATCATTAATTTAATATGATAATAATTTTTACTTTTATTTAAATAACTTGCCTCTACTAGCTTCAGGGTAAAAATTAAAACATTATAAACATTTGTGTAAGTTTCTTTCGTATCATAAAATTTAATCGTGATTTTATTTAGTTCTGGAATTGTATAAATTTTACCTTTAATCTACTTGTATCTTTTACACAATACACATAAATACACTCTTATAAATGCAACATAACCTTAAATAATAAATAAAACTCATAGTTAATGTTCTTTTCTTACAGCTGGCTCAATTTCCAATTCTGATGTAATTCGAATTCCAATATCTTTTGTTCCCTCGGTGGAAGTTCTATACAGCATCAGCAAGTTGTGTATATGCTGCACCAATATTTACTGCATCGGTGGAAATTCCATAGGTATAATGCACAGATATCTGCTTTGTCACTTTCCAAAAACACTTTTATTTATTATATTTATAAATATAATAATTTACTTTTAGGTTTTTATCTTCAAAATATCACAACTCTTATCGGCAATCAAAATTATTATAACTTCCACTTTCAATTTTAATTTCAATTGCATAACAATGTAAAGGCAATTTGTTTAAAATAATATTAATTTTAAAGCAGCAATTGAAATAATTTGATTTTCATTCAAGTAAACGACACAAAAATATCACCCAAAACTAGAATTATGTTAACCTTAATTTTTGTTACAAACGTGAATTTTACTTGTTTAATTACATACAAGGTTATACGAACCACCTGGATGATGAAATTTTAATCATGTGCAAATCAAGTGACATGTTCACACTTTGGAAAGTTTATAAGATAAGGTACAAAAATTTATGCCACTTGCTTATATAGCTTCTGAACAAAACCAAATCACCTTAGCAAAATTGCCAATACAAAGATTGCTTAATTTTCATTGGTTTTCACAAATTTGCAAATTACTATTTTTACTCATAACTTCCTTATAAGTAAACAGATCTTAAAACTATAATTACTTTTGCAGTCTGTGCAAAATTCCCTATCCATAGGTACCCCACATGACATATTTACTTTGAAATTTCTTATTCTACACAAATTATGACTAATATGCAAGTTTTTATATATAAATTTACTTATAACTAAATTAATCTAAATTTTACAGGAAAACTACAAACAGAAATGGATTCCTTGTCCCAAAATTCATAAGAATTCATTAGTCTCAAACACTTTTATGATTCATGTTAATAAGTTCTTTCTCAAGTCCTACGGCATGAATCATCACATCCTAGTTTATCAAGCTTAAATTACATCTGGAATGTTAATTTAAGTTGTAACACTTCCTAAACACATTGTTAACATAATCTTTGTTTAATTTCCATTTTAAAATTCATAATTTCTATGAATCTTGTAAACTTTGTTGTGAGTCACTAACTTTTTAGATTGATTGATACAATTTAATCTCATTTTGTTTTAGAATGGAAGTATATTATGGTACTGAACTAATATATTGTCATAAAGATTGGAACACATGTATTTTATAGATGGAATACATATTTTCACTACTCCGAAGCTGCTCGGAAACTATAAAAATGAAGAATAACACTGTATAGCCATGATAACACTCATGTTATGTTTATGAAATATGGTATAACTAGCTAACAACATGTTCTATATTAACATCTGCACTTATTTTTATGTCGATTTGCACCTATAATATATTATATATATATATATATATATATATATATATATATATATATATATATATATATATTACAACTTAATCACCCTAATACTATTGCTACACACACTGTTCCCTCCCGCCATCCAAATGACCATTCTGAGTCTATGGATGAAGGCACATTTGGAGAAAAAAGGAATAGAAGTATCACTAGCAGAAGTTACGAACCGTAACGTAATATACTAGTCATTTCACTTATAAGATTCTAGTCATTTTACATATTTCTGTAGATTTATTTACTTATTTATTTATTTATCTTGTGTGTTCGTTATATTAGAAATAGCCCTTGGTCTTTTAATTTTATTTTTATGTTATAGTTATACTATTATCTACATATTTATAGCATGATGCAGACCATAATACAGTGGAACTGTAACGGAAGTGTTAAAAGTAACGAACTAATGATAATAAGATACCTACCATTAGTCATTAACTTGCAAGAAACCCACCTCAAAGATAGCGACGAGTTTCACCTAAATAACTATAAAAATATCAGAGTCGACGCTTTTTACTTCCAAAGAGCAAAAGGCGGCGTAGTTATTCTAGTACACTACAACTGCGTATTCAGTGAGATACAATTGAAAACTGAGATACAAGTGGTTACGATTTCATTACGACCAACTCACCAAACCATTCCTGTTAGTGGGGGATTTCAATGCCCACAGTAAGATATGGGGATCGATTAAGCAAGATAGCAGAGGTGCAGAAATAGTTAACTTACTAAATAACTTAGAATTAGTATTACTCAATAATGGAAAGCCTACCTTCTTCAATTTAAGATCAAATAACTCTTCTGCCATTGATCTTAGTACATGTTCGGCACAAATTGCCCAAGAGTATGGAATCAGATATCGGACTTACATGGAAGTGACTACTATCCCATAGTTATTGCTGCAAACAAATGCATACCCAATTGGGAAGTGGCCTACAAATGGAATACAAAACTAGCGAATTGGGAAAAATTTCAAGATAGCATCCAGCGAGTAAATAGGCAGCATGAAACCAACTGTTCCGTCCACGATTTTTCGAAGGCAATAGTGGACGCTTTAGAACAAGCTATTCCCAAAACCCATAAAAGGATAAATAGATTCCAGTTCCATGGTGGAAATTACACTTGATCTTGATGGAAATGTAAAAAGTTGGTACAATAAACCATTTACATTAGACGAACTAGATATGGAGTCAAAGAAACTTCTCCGGGGCTAGACAACATAACATACTCGATGATAAAGAACTTACTAAAAACTAGTTTAGAAGACCTTATATTTTTATACAAGATGTGGGCGGAAGGGGATTATTACATTGGATGAAAAACGTGTATAGTCATACCAATATTAAAGCAAGGAAAAAGCGAGCTAGAAGTGTCCAGTTATCGCCCTATCGCACTAATCAGTTCTATAGGGAAAGTTCTAGAAAGAATGGTCAACAAGCGCTTAGCAAACTATCTAGACAGATACCAACTAGTCAATAAATACCAGACGGGGTTCAAAGAAAACCATTCGACAAGGGATAACGTAGTACTGCTAACAAATGCAATCCAAGAAGCGCTCCTGGAAAGAGAACACTGCACAGCAGTATTCTTCGATATCCAAAGAGCATACGACACGGTTTGGAGGTATGGTGCCTTAAAAAAGTTGCATCGTTGGGGAATAAGAAGTTGGCTTTATATATCAAATCATTCCTAAAGCACAGATACTTTCAAGTAAAAATAGGAAATAGCTTATCCTCTAAATATCTTCTAAAATACTTGGTCCTTTACTTTTCTCAATGTATACATCTATAATACCAGAAAAAATAGTTCATTGTAAGTATCACTTGTATGCCGATGACACCCAAATATATCCTTCTTTTAACGTTAATGATCCAACAACTGCTTGTCAAGGAGTTAATGAAGATTTAAGAACATTACTAGATATATCCTCAAACTTATGTCTCAGTTTAAACCCAAATAAGTGCCAAGTTATGTTATTTGGAAGAAATAATGATAGATTAAAAGTTTTAAATGCTATCAACATCTGCATAGGCAGCTCCAAGCTTGAGCTTGTAAATTGTTCCAGAAACCTGGGGTTGTACACGGATGTGTTTAACATTTCAAACTCATGCGAGTAAGTGCCTTCAGCGAGGGTATACAAATCTTAAATAATCTTTGCTAACCGTGAATTTCTTAACAAAGACACAAAAAGGCTGTTGTGTGATTCTCTAGTATTGTCTGTTCTTAATTATTGTGGTGTGGTATACAACTCTTGTCTAAGTAATTGTGACAAACGTAAAATACAGAAGTTGCAGAACTCGTGTTTAAAATTAATTTAAAAATTTTTTTGTCAAATAAACAAAAGTCGCCTAACAAATTGTAACAACCCTTATTTGAGTTGTATTAAATATACCGTAATTTAAGTCTTTCATTCGTTCTGTTATAAATATAAGAAAATTTTTAATTATTTTACATTATAGATATGTGGTAGGCAACTTAATTTGCATATCTTCATAGTGCACATTTTCGTAAAGGTTTATATTCCCACTTTAAATTTTCTCCTGCTCAAATACATCATCGTGACGTAATTCCTTGCGCAAATCCTTTGGCGCACGAATACATCATCTACTTCGAAAGCCTCCATTTTTTTACTTCCTGTTTAATGTCGAAGCAGGAAGCTTCGTTTTGATTTTCTACCTAAATTTTAGTGATAAGTGCCATTAATTTTATGGTAAGATATTTTTTAACTCGTTATACAAAAAAAATTAAAACATTTGCTTTTTTCAGGCACTTTTATTGTAATTCAGTTTTTACTGTTTCTTTTATTTTGCTTTTCTTGCAATTTACACTTTGATTAAATTTTAAGTACGCATCTAATTTTACTGTTGCGTACGCTTGCATTTTATGATTGCAAATTTTATTGGAAAATTTCAAAGAATGCATTAAACAGTTTATTCCATTTTTAAGAAGAAAATTTTTAAGATTAATTTTAGTTTGGGTGTAATGGCGCAACATTACACAAGGATTACGTCATCTTGGTTTACAATTCTACATCATTATTTTTTGTAATACCAGGGATCCTCAAGAAGATTTTGTATATATTGTATAGGTATTTATTTTTAATGATTATTAATAATTTAAGGCTATAATTAGTTTTAAGATATATTTTATATAACCTTTTCACCTTATATATTCAATAAACATAGTTTTTATTTTTTATTGTTTTACATTTTGATAATTTTTTATTGTTAACAAACTCGGTTTAGTTGTTCTGAGATAATTAATTAAAAAACAACTTGGCGTCCGAGATCATTTTATTAGTATTACATCGCAATTTTTTTTATTTATGTTAAGTGAAAATAGTATAGCAGATTTGGTGGTAATTGAGCAAATCTAAATTATTGAACCTACCCTAATTAAACTACCGACTGGGACAAAGGCACTATTTGTGGTGAATGGTTAGTATCTCCAGTCAGTTGACGATTTGTGTTTAGGAGAACTTATTTCATTATTACTTACATTCATTTTTTATTAAATTTAATATACCAGTTACACCACTTACATTACAAAATCAGTGGCGGCGATCGCAAGTGGGATAATTTTTTCGAAAATCAATTCAATATCTCTAAAACCAAAAGAGATAGACCTATACAATTTGGTATCAAATGAAAGCGTAGTTTATGGGCTTTCCAAAAATATAATAATATACATCGTGTTTCATTAAAGAAAATTAAATTTAGTTTACTCCAACATGAAACACCCTGTATGATCAAGAATATTTTTAAAATGTAGTACCTATTATATCTACCCGTGGTCCAAAAATCATCTTTCTAACTTATTACGTCTTTGTACAATCTTCCACCTCCTCATCGTTTGATCACCCTATATATACTGGGTGAGTCGTTAAGAAGGGGAAATCTGGAGGCTGGGAAAATAGTAAAGTCTAAAATATGAAGATTGAGCGCAACATGCTTTATACAAATATTGCTCGTTTAAGAGATACAGGGTGTTCAAGTTAATAATTTTATTTCTAAATTTTTCAATAACTCAGCAAGTTTTTATAGAATTAACTTGAAAATTGGTATTATTATGTATTTCAGCATAACGAATAAGAATTTTAACTTTGCTCACACATGGCGCTGGTTACAAAATGCTGAATAGATAAATCGATGCTTATCTTTTTTGTTTGTGTAGAATCACTTAAACCGAATCGAAAATTTGAAAGAGCAACCTTTTTTACATGGTTAATACATACTTGTTTGATTTTGATATCTTGATCCGTTTTCGAGATATTTGACTTCTAAAGTTTCAATACAGTTCGTCCTATTGACACAATTTTTAATTTTTAAACACGAAACTCAGTAAATAATAAATAATAACAAGAAATAATGCATAGGTATACAGAGTATTCAATAGGCCTTACGGCCACATAATGTTCGCAAGAGGAAGTTATAACGTCCACCACCCACTTCAATGCACTTTTCTATTCGGTTTCTTAGAGATCTTCTAATGTTAAAAACAATCCTGCCTTATTTCTGATGACGTTGGCAGCTTCTTGAATTTTTGAAGCAATTCTTTAGGGAATCAGTTCTTTCCTTGTAGACGATTTCCTTCAAACTAGACCAAACAGAGAAATCTAGGGGTTAAAGTCTGGACTTCTAGGTGGCGAAAGAAATTCACTTCTACGACCAAACCATCGATGTGGAAACTGTTCGTTCAGATAATCGCGCACAGGCAGAGGGAAATGTGGTGGCGCTCCATCGTGCATAAACCACATGTTTTGTCTTAGTTCAAGCGGTATATCTTCTAGTAGTTCATGTAAATTTTGTTCAAGAAAATCTAAGTAAAGTTGACCGTTCAGATTCGGCGGAAGTACAAAAGGGCCAATAAAAATCAGATATCATCCCACACCAAATGTTCATCTTGAACTCCTGCTCTTTCCTTGTGGCATGTGGATTCTCAGAATCCCACAAATGATTATTCCTCCAGTTGATAACTCCCCGTCTAGTAAATGTTGCTTCATCGGTGAACAGAATTTTGTCAAGAAAATTTCGGTCTTCGTTCTGTTTTGTCTGTAAGAATTGCGAAAATCGTAGACGTGCCACAGGATCCTGTGGTAATAAATTCTGCACGGGACTGAAATGATAAGGGTAGAGTTGCTCTTTTCGTAAGATCCTATTGATAGACGTTTGACTTATTTCTGTCGTGCACTTAAACGGCGAGTACCTCGCCTTGGTTTTCGGTAACACGAACTAGAACTTCATCCTCTTGTTCTACCGAAATTGTTTTGAGCATCATAATGACGCTTAGGACGAAAACACCCAGTTTCTCCTAAGCTATAATAAATATTTCTATGAAGTTTATGATTTGGTTGTCTTCGATTAGGATATAATTCTAAATATCTTCGGGTTGCAGCAAGTCCATTAAAATCTGTTTAAGCAAAACACAAACCATATCTCGCATTTCACTGTTAGAAGACTCATTATGCCGTGGCATTTTTACTACTTATTCTTGTACAAATAAAGCAGAAAGAAAAGATAAAGCTACTTACTTAGCAGTCTTTGACACAAGCTTAACAAGCATAAATAATGATAGCTGTCAGATGCATTAAAGCCAACTTATTTTTTTCAGAGTAATAAGCCAACTTTGTATTTGAAGGACTAATGGCCGGTTTCACAAAGCTCCGTTAAATCGTCTATTAACTAACATTGATTAAATATTGGAATGCGTTTCACAAAACAAATACGTTCGTATTTTAACGTCGATTCACTAATCAGAGAATAGAGCTGGTAACGTCGCTAATTCTTTTTTTTTCTGTGAAATGTCAATGTCAAAGTTAATTGTTCGTTCCTGTGTTTTTACTCTCGTTGTTGTTTGGTTTTATTTTTAATTAATATAAAGCATTATTAATTTAAATATGGAAGCAGATGATCATCCAGATTTTCAAAAGGATTATTTCTGTCCCTAATAAATCGAATTCGTCGAAGAGGAGCTTCATCTTCTGACAAGGAAGAGAGTGATGAATCAGACATCTTTGAAAAAGATCATCAAATTATTTTCATATGTACTGAATTTTTTTTATAAGTTATTTATAATGTAACAAGTTTGAGCTTACATGTTTCTTGTAAAGCTTAAAAATATTAATAAAAAAGAAACAAAAATATTGTTTTAACCTTATAAGCGGCTGCCAAAGTATAACAACAATTATTAAATGGCGTCGGCTCATCGGTAAATTAAGAAAAGGGAGGGTTCTAATTTAGAGCTTAATTAACATACCTGAAATACTGCCTGCTTCTCATAAGCTTAATTATTTTCACTTATCCTTAATTCGAAACAAATGTTATCTAAAAATTATGAAAAAATGATAAATTCTCGAGCGCCATGTCTTTTTTTTATATATCTATATAGGAACAACAAAACCTAGTTAATGAATACTAATAAACAAATTAACACAAATGAAAATAAAAGAACAAGTTATACATAAGTTTATTTAATATATGTTTGAAAACTTAAAAAAATCAGAAGTCATAAACTATACTAAATTATATAAAAAAACATTACCTTTTAACGGTTCTGTACATACACTGTAACTGGTAACTATGAAGCAGAATGGTTCATATGGTGAGGTCAATGTCTTGCTTAATTATCCTTAAAATATGGAATTTCCTTGAAGTTTAATTCGCCAAATTTATTTGTAAAAGTATGTAGAACTTGTGTTGTAAATGTAATTCAAGTAAAACTTGCCATTTAAATTAATAGGATAGTAAAATTACTGACTTATACGTGCCATTAAAAATATATTATAAAAATGCCATATAAAAGTATGCATTAAAAAATATGAGTAAAATAATTGCAAAGTGAGTACTTAAAAAAGTACTTAAGAAAAAGTACTTAAGAAAAAAGTGCCAAATAAGTGCCTAAAAAAAGCAAAGGCTTTAGTTTTAAATATAATGAGAAAAAAATAACTTACCACCAAAATCTGATGGCACCAAAATATAAAAAATTAGGTAAAAATCATGCTTATTGCTGTAACATTCAGCATTAAGTGAATTAAAAAAAAAAGCTTTCAGAAGAACTCAAGTGTATTCCCCTTAAAGGTCTTCACGCTTGCGCGGATACAATAATATAAATCCAATTTTTTAAGAAAGGGAACTAAAACTATTTATGTAATATTACACCCAAAAGATTTGTTCTAGGAAATGCCAATTAAATTGCCATTCTCAATTCTACATATTAATAATTAAAAACTTTTCTAATATTACGCCAAATAAATGAACGATTCTTAAATTAATGTACTTTTTAATACAACTACAAAAAAAGGTTGTTACATGTTTGTTGAAAAACACTTTTTGTTAATTAATTTACTTTTAATAGGTAATAATAGTGTAATAAATGTCAAATAATTTGGTCTAACATAAAATTAACAACACTATAATCGAGCCTTTTATGTCGATTAACTTAAACCACAATTTTAACGACGATTATCTCTTAATCGATGTTTGTGAAACATTTAAGCACTGATTTTCAATTATTTAACGACGACTACTTAACGATGATTAACTTTAACCACGATTAGCTTAATCGACGTAAAATTTTTTACTAGATTTAACTAATATTTAACAAAATTTAGCCGATGATTAAACTTTAGAGGCAAATATCTCGATAACGGATCAAGATATCAAAATTCCAACAAGCATGTATTCTTCTTGAAACAAAGGTTCTTTTCACATTTTCGATTCAGTTTATGATTTTCACACACAAAAGATAAGCATCGATTTATCTATTCAGCAGTAACCAGCGTCTATGAGCAACGTTAGAATTGATGACAAATTCTTATTCGTCATGCTGAAAAAGGTAATACTAATTTCAAGTTGATTCTATAAACGTACTGAGTTAATGGAAAATTTCAGAAATATAATTATTAACTTGAACACTTTATCTCTTAAACGAGCAATATTTGTATAAGGCATGTTGCGCTTAATCCTCATATTTAGGCTCTACTATTCAGATTTCCAGATTTATATTACGTCATCTGATATATATAATATATACAGGTGTTTCTAAGGCTGGCCACTCCATATTTCAAAACTAGTGGTACATGAAAAGTGGAGAAAAAATTCATTAATTAAAAGCCCTTACGTAAAATCCTGGAAATTATTTTTAAGTTCCGTAATTCATCGCAAGGGCGCAATTGAAAATCTAAAAATAAAATTATAAATTTCTCCGAAAATTCCATTAACCATACCTTTGGTAACATCGTTAGACAAGCTTAGATAATTCTGCATCAGTTTTGGTCTTAGGCTCATTGGCGTACCGACCTTAATAAGAGTGGGGAAGCTATTGAATGGTAATCATTTAAAATCGCTGTTATTTTTAAACGACTTATCCGATTGTAGTAAACCTAGGCTTGTTTAGAAGAAAAAGGTAAGTACTTTTAACTGTCGCATCCATTGGTACGCGATAGCTCATAATAAAATTGTTAGAGGGCGCAATTTGTAATAATACCAGTATTTTGATTTTATTCAGAAAAATTAAATCATACGGTATAATTATGACATCATAAGCGGAAAGTAGCTTAAATTTGTAACAAAAACGTAAATAACGCAATTTGATATCTTTATTTGTTCGAGAGTTATGGCGAAAAGAAGACTTTTTAACCGTTTAATTTAATAATTGATTGTTGCTATGGTTTCTTAAGGTGTATAGGTTGGATTAGCAATGAGGAATCTGCATTTATCATAGTCTGTGCCTCCTTCACACTCTATCTAGGCTTAGGACTAGTCCAAACTAAGCAAATTGCAAAATTTGGAGCGTGTTTAGAGGCCAACGGGCCATAACAACGATATCAAAGTAATGATTGATTTTTGTTTAAGAAACTTTTCAATAGAATGGTACAAAATCATGAACAACTGTTAAAAATTAGTGAAAATCTATAAATGTTCAAATTGACGGCCGTTTTGTAAAAAACAACTATTAATTCTTCTTCTGTACGTTTATAACATCATATAAAACTTCTAAGGCATAATTCTAATGTGGTGTGTTTTAAAATAATAATCTAATTTGCTGCGGAACAAAGTCGGCTCGTTTCCATGGAGGTAAATAAATTGAAAAAGTTGTCAACTTACTTAATTTTGATTGATGTGTTGTAAAAATTTTTTCCTTCATTAGTTTTGGGTTTCATTGTACCTTATCAGAAATTAGTGCTATCCTTCAAAATGTCGTATACCAATGCCGACATGCTTGCCGTGTATTATGAATGTTTTCAAAATGCAGCTATTGCGGAACGACAATACGCTATCAGATATCCTGATCGAAGGCACTACACTAGAAAAGTGTTTCGGCGAATGGCAACACGTTTAAGACAAACAGGAAATGTACGACGTATTCCACTTCCTGTCAGAAGACGTCGCATAAGAAATGAAGACAATAGTATTAATGTTCTTGCGTACGTAGAATCGGAGCCTCACGTAGGCATCAGGAGATTTCCACAGAACTAGGTGTAAGTGTTGCTTCTGTGTTCAGAATTTTAAGGGATTTTAAGCTGCATCCTTATCATCTAGTTTTACACCAGGCTTTATCAGACACTGATTTTGACAGGCGGCTCGACTATTGCTATTGGCAGACATGTGTAGTGAAAATCTTCGATTCCTTTCCAAAGTGTTATGGACCGATGAGGCTACTTTTACTAGCTGCGGCAGAGTTAATTTGCACAATATGCATTATTGGTCGCAAACAAATCCTCACTGGATGCGCGAAGTGGATCACCAAAACAGATGGAGTGTAAATTTGTGGTGTGGTGTTTTAGGTGACAGAATTATCGGACCATTTGTTTTTCATGGACACCTAAATGGTGAATCTTATTTAAACTTTTACTGAATGACTTGCCCAATCTTTTAGAAGACATTCCCCGTGACGTGAGAGCATCCCTGTGGTATCAACATGATGGATGTCCTTCACACTATTCCCGAAGAGTCCGTGATTTCTTAAATGTTAGATACCCAAATCGCTGGATGGGAAGGGGTAGTTTGTTTCCGTGGCCACCTAGATCCCCGGATTTAACTGTATTAGATTTCTACTCGTGGGGAAGAATAAAAGATATTGTTTACGAAACGAGACCAACCACCCGAGAGGACATGATTCACCGAATTGAAATTGCAATATATTCGATTCCACGAGACGAAATCGAAACAGCTGTTTCAGTACAAGAAGAAGAATTAATAGTTGTATTTTACAAAACGGCCGTCAATTTGAACATTTATAGCTTTTCACTTATTTTTAACAGTTGTTCATGATTTTTACCATTCTATTAAAAGTTTCTTAAACAAAATCAATCATTACTTTGATATCGTTGTTATGGCCCGTTGGCCTCTAAACACGCTCAAATTTTGCATTTGCTTAGTTTGGACTAGTCCTAAGCCTAGATAGAGTGTGAAGGAGGCACAGACTATGATAAATGCAGATTCCTCATTACTAATCCAACCTATACACCTTAAGAAACCATAGCAACAATCAATTATTAAATTAAACGGTTAAAAAGTCTTCTTTCGCCATAACTCTGGAACAAATAAAGATATCAAATTGCGTTATTTACGTTTTTGTTACAAATTTAAGCTACTTTCCGCTTATGATGTCATAATTATACCGTATGATTTAATTTTTCTGAACAAAATCAAAATACTGGTATTATTACAAATTGCGCCCTCTACAATTTTATTATGAGCTATCGCGTACCAATGGATGCGACAGTTAAAAGTACTTACCTTTTCTTCTAAACAAGCCTAGGTTTACTACAATCGGATAAGTCGTTTAAAAATAACAGCGATTTAAATGATTACACATTCAATAGCTTCCCCACTCTATTAAGGTCGGTACGCCAATGAGCCTTAGACCAAAATGATGCAGAATTGTCTAAGCTTTCTAACGATGTTACCAAAGGTATGCCTTAATGTGGGAATTTTCGGAGAAATTTATAATTTTATTTTTAATTTTCAATTGCGCCCCTTGCGATGAATTACGGAACTTAAAAATAATTTCAGGATTTTCTCGTGGCGACTTTTATAATGAATTTCAAAGATGGATGTCCTTCACACTATTGAAAATCTGATTTCTTAAACTTATCCAAATCGAGGATTGGGAAGGGTGTTGCGCTTAATCCTCATATTTTGGCTTAACTTATTCCAGATTTCATTTAACGCCTCACCCTGTATATATATATATATATACAGGGTGTTTCATTAGACTGGCCACCGGCCATATTTCAGAAACTAGTGGACATAAAAAGTGGAGAAAAAATTCATTATAAAAGTCGCCACGAGAAAATCCTGGAAATTATTTTTAAGTTCCGTAATTCATCGCAAGCGCAATTGAAAATTAAAAATAAAATTATAAATTTCTCCGAAAATTCCCACATTAAGGCATACCTTTGGTAACATCGTTAGAAAGCTTAGATAATTCTGCATCATTTTGGTCTTAGGCTCATTGGCGTACCGACCTTAATAAGAGTGGGGAAGCTATTGAATGTGTAATCATTTAAATCGCTGTTATTTTAAACGACTTATCCGATTGTAGTAAACCTAGGCTTGTTTAGAAGAAAAAGGTAAGTACTTTTAACTGTCGCATCCATTGGTACGCGATAGCTCATAATAAAATTGTTAGAGGGCGCAATTTGTAATAATACCAGTATTTTGATTTTATTCAGAAAAATTAAATCATACGGTATAATTATGACATCATAAGCGGAAAGTAGCTTAAATTTGTAACATAAAACGTAAATAACGCAATTTGATATCTTTATTTGTTCGAGAGTTATGGCGAAAAGAAGACTTTTAACCGTTTAATTTAATAATTGATTGTTGCTATGGTTTCTTAAGGTGTATAGGTTGGATTAGCAATGAGGAATCTGCATTTATCATAGTCTGTGCCTCCATTCACACTCTATCTAGGCTTAGGACTAGTCCAAACTAAGCAAATTGCAAAATTTGGAGCGTGTTTAGAGGCCAACGGGCCATAACAACGATATCAAAGTAATGATTGATTTTTGTTTAAGAAACTTTTCAATAGAATGGTACAAAATCATGAACAACTGTTAAAAATTAGTGAAAATCTATAAATGTTCAAATTGACGGCCGTTTTGTAAAAAAAATAATTTCGATTTTCTCGTGGCGACTTTTATAATGAATTTTTTCTCCACTTTTTATGTCCACTAGTTTCTGAAATATGGGCGGTGGCCAGCCTTAATGAAACACCCTGTATATCTATATATATATATATATATATATATATATATATATATATATATATATATATATATATATATATATATATATATAGACCATCAACAAAAACGCTATTTGAATACTAATATTTGCAAGTGTATAAACATTCAAATACTACGAGTAGATTACGATTTAAACAGTTTTTAAAAATTTTGGCTAGTAAGAAGCATTTAATAACCGCAATATCGGTTTGAATAAACAAAATATTGATTGAGTAGCGGTAAAATAAGTATAAAAGATATGTAAAACACAGTCTGGCGCAATGCTCAATAACCAATGTGAATAATAAATATGACAAGAAACCCTTCGGCAAAATTATTTTTCCTCGAAACCAAATAGAAATTTCCACAATATTTAAAAATAAAATGGTTGAAATAAACCCAATGTTCACATATTGACAAGTTTCCGGAGAATGGATGCAGGAAGTGAGAGAATTGCTTTGTTTCCGTTTTAGAGTGACCCAGTTTATTAACAATCTTAAAATAGAGTAATTTAAATTAATTTTAATATAATACTGTTTTCCATTTAAAACCGACTTAAACTTGTGTACACCTCGGGCATTAAATATTTCTTTGTGTTCAAGAACAAAAGCAGAGAATCGTAAAGAAAACCACCATAAAGAAACATGATTGGTAAATATTTAACGATGTAAGAGATGAACCTTGCTGAAAGCAACGGTATTTTACACAGCAGTGAAATATTTAGAGTTTGCTCTTTTATTTTCTTGACTCCATTTTTAGCTTACATTGCATTTACGTGCATTTTGAAGAATGTAAAGCGAAAAACAGAAAAATCAGTGAAAATCGATTTGCAATCACTTTAAGTAGACACGCACGTGGTGGGAAGTTTTAATTAACGAAATACCGCAGCAACCAGTAATTTAGAAACACATATAACTTCGTTTCCAGTTTTTGATTTAGAGCTTTGAGTGATACAATTTTTCAAAGTAGAGAGGAGATGTTGCGAAAAAGCAAATGTATTATAGAAGCATTAAGTAAATATTTGTACAGAAAATGAGAGACCGCACCGCAATATTATCATGACAAACAAGTTTTGACAGAGTATATGGGTATATTTAAATATGTTTACATAAAATAATTATATAATATAAATACTTTAACCCTCCATATATGGCTTCTCCCTTTTGAAACTAATGAAGATTAAACTTCTATTTTGTTTTGTATCGGTATCTGGCAAAATCAACCCTTCTCGTGTAAAATTTAAATTAGAAAACAAGTTAGGTAAATACAGTTTGAAATTACTTTTTATGGGGCGTTTCGGCACTCACTTTCGAATTAAGCTCGCCTCAGAATAAAATAAAAATCAACACGCCTTTTTACGATTTAAATTCATCCATTTTAAAAAGTCCATTTAAATTAAGAACATTTATCTCATACTCACTTTCCTAAATTTAAGCGTTGTCGAGTTTCTTCCTAATGCGAGTTACTTGCAAAAGCTAACATTTATTACATTAAAATTATCATTATGCACTGGGATTAGTTTATTATACGTTTTCAAGGAACTGAAGAAGCGCGAAGACTTATTTTAATTTATTTGAATAACGTTTCGTATCTTAACGAGGATAGCATTATTTGTGGTAAAGATTTTTAAGCACGAACTTAACTGTGAGTTGTTAAATTTATATCATTTAGTTATTGAAAACCCATAGTCACTTTAATAAGATTGCGGCCTTGACTTAATTTTACCGGCCATTTCTCAGACTTAACTTCCTCTGCCTCTGCCTCTTCCTCTGCTTCTTCCTCTGCCTCTGCCTCTGCCTTTGCCTCTGCTTCTTCCTCTGCCTCTGCCTCTGCCTTTGCCTCTGCCTCTGCCTCTGCCTCTGCCTCTGCCTCTGCCTCTGCCTCTGCCTCTGCCGCTGCCTCTGCCCCTGCCCCTGCCTCTGCCTCTACCTATGCCTCTGCCTCTGCCTCTGCCTCTGCCTTGCCTCTGCCTCTGCCTCTGCCTCTGCCTCTGCCTCTGCTTCTGCCTCTGGCTCTGCCTCTGCCTCTGCCTCTGTCTCTGCCTCTGCCTCTACCTCTGCCTCTGCCTCTGCCTCTGCCTCTGCCTCTGCCTCTGTCTCTGCCTCTGCCTCTGTCTCTACCTCTGCCGCTGCCTCTGCTCCTGCCTCTGCCTCTGCCTATGCCTCTGCCTCTGCCTCTGCCTCTGCCTCTGCCTCTGCCTCTGCCTCTGCCTCTGCCTCTGCCTCTGCCTCTGCCTCAGTTTCCGCCTTCGACTCTACCTCTGCCATTATCTCTGCCTCCGTATCCGCCGCCGCCCATGACTCCAATTCTGTCTCTGCCTCTGCCTGTACCTCTGTATCTGCCTCTGTCTCTTTCCGGGTGATGGAACGGCGTTGTGCCTTCCTCTGTTTATATTATTTGTTTCTCTCAATCTTAATAGCTAAGACACACCTGCTTTTCGTACTTTAGTTCCGCAATTGAATATTTTCTTTTATATGCTTTGTTACGTTTAACCTGATGCTTCTATTTATATCAAATACGCCCATGTCTATGCCTGTCGTTTGTGTTTAGTACATTCATTTAATATAAAATGGAGTAGTTGGCAAAAATTTTGTTTATCAGAAATGATGTTTTTTATAGATGTGAACGAAAAAGGTCTCTAACTAGATTAAAACGCAGATACTTCGCTCTTCAAAAGGACAACTCGTTTAAAGATTTTTCCGGTTCACAAACTACTAATATTTTCCACCCTTCAAGTAAATAACGTTCAGTAATTCATGTTTCGTCGATATTTTCATAACATATAGTCCATAATATTCATCGTAACTCTCGTTTCTATTAAATTGTGAAATTTCCTTCTTTGTTTTACTTGGATGAAATATACCCGCATTGGTAATATCAAATAACACCCAAAACTAGCCCCACTGTTAATCCAACAAAAACTTTTCTCATTTTCTATTTTGGACAGTAATATTTTCACATACATGGTTGAATTTTCTTTTATATTTTATTTCAAAACTCATATAATTCAAACTGAATGTATGGAAAAACAAACCTCCGACACCAACGTCGACCAAGTCGTCGAAATCTCAACCCGCTTTGGTTCTGTTTAATTTTAAAGTTAAAGTTAATTCTATGTGGTGTTACGCGAGTGTTAGACTAAATCATCTTGTTAATTAAACGGATCTGTGGTTTAGACCAAGCTCTTTATGAAAATACATTATGTATAGTTTGTAGACGCGCAAGAGCATATATTAATTTAGTTTATGAAAACTAATTCGTAAAAAAGAAACTAATTTCAAACAAGTGATTGAGATTACGCCTTGTTATCGTCAAGCTACCAATCCAAATCCCAAGATCAAGCGTTAAACCTCAAGCATCAAATACCGAGATCAGTGCGTTATACTTTTTAGTGTCATTTATAAAGTATTAATTAGTAGCATAACGCGTAAACATTAGTCTTAAGCACTGTTCGACAAACACACTGCCATGCTGTTGCAGAGGTCGCCCTGCACGGCCTGCAAACCCGACCATCTACTTTTTTGCAAGATAACGAAATCGGATTCGTAATTCCACGGTACTGCAATAAATGTAACGACTTTCCAGAAGTTGCTTTGTAAGCTGGACATAGCGAGGTCTGCAATGGCATAACACAGAGCCAAATAATTGTACAAATAGGTTAATGAAAAAGGTGAATACCAATACAAAGATTTAACACTATTTTGTGCTATTTTTACTAGCAAAATAATTTTCTAGAAGGTGGTATAGGGTAAGCGTGGCGAGGTCTGTTACTGTGCAAGAGAAGGCCAAGCAATTACTCAAAGTTATTAACGGGAAACAATGCATAGTAGCAGTTGTGCTTGAATTTAGCATTCGAGTGTAACAAAATAACAAAACCTGCAAACTTCATTTTACAAAACTACCATGTCTACATTAAAAGTACAGACCACAGAGGTTTCCAAATTGAATATATTTTAATTTTCTTTGTACAATTATAGCCCTCGCACCTGATGTACGATTTCAAAGATTCAACGATAGTTGGTAACAGTTCCTATAGTGATAATGAAAAAACAAAGGCTTACAGGTCGAGTGTATTTTGATTTTATCGATTTGCACGTCCTATAAACTCGTCTATTTACGTATTTCTTACATAACAATCCCACGTCATCTTTACAAGGTAAATGTAACAACTTTTTTGATTTGTAGCTCGAGTGTGGCAGGGTCTACAACTGCTAAAGCAAATTCAAACCATTATAAAAGTAATTTTTTACAAAAGGTCCAAACGATTTTAAAGATTGAACTAGTGACAGTTGAGCTCGAGTGCAGCGTCAACGTAGTGGCAAAGTTGATTTTACTAGAATATTCTAGTAGTACAGCATACATAAATGTTTACAGGTTGCAAACCTCGCCCTACTTGGCTTGCATACTTGTTTATTTACTTCTTTCTTACGTAACAATTCTACGTCAAGTTTTTAAGATGGATGTGACAAATTGAAGAGTTCCCTTTACAGGACGAATGTAGCGAGGTCTGCAACGGTGAAAGCAAAGTAGTACCATTATACAAGTAAGTTATTAGAAAAGATCCAAACGATTCAATGATAATCAGTAACACTTGTGCTCGAATGCAACGTCAATGTAGATTTAAGTAGCAAACCTGATTTTACTAGGATGTCTAGTAATTAAGCACACAGAAAGGTTTACAGGTTGAGTATATTTTGAGTAGATGGTACTCGCTTTGCTCCGCTTGCAAACTCGTTCATTTCCTTCTTTCCTAGATAGGAGTTTACTTTGCAAGCCGAGTGTGGCAATTCTGTATATTCATTTGCCGGCCAAGCGTCATACGATTATACTTTTTTGCAAAATATCGAGATTTGCTATATAAAAATCAAAATTCGACAATGATACTAGTAAAATACTTATCTTATTTGAGTGTTTTTCATGGTGTATTTGTATTTTAAAGTTATACAATCTAAACGTTTCCATAACACTTACAGTTATCTTCGTCAGTAGTAATATCTATTAAAATAGTTAAAGATGTCGAAACAATTTTGTGGAAGTTGAAAAATTAAAACACAAACATACATACTAGTACGGTATTTAAAAATTTACCAGCAGTACACCAGAATATCCTACCTGTATCAAAAAAAGTAATACACAGAAGTGTGTGTGTGTGTGTGTGTGTGTGTGTGTGTGTGTGT